>CM038218.1:86024209-86558289 GCA_021442155.1 Cymbidium sinense | reverse complement strand
GTGAGGTATGCCATTGAAACTGTCCTTAGAGTAAATTTTTGTTGGAGCTTTTTGAAGGAAACATTTACCCCGCAGGATCTAGATCATTGGATCCCTTGGATCCTTCACGCGAAGGCGTGGGATCTATTTAAGATCAATCCGAGCTCGGGTGAGCTCGGATCATGAGAGCAATGGTGGACGGACTCCGTTCTCCCTCGCTCACGTGATGATAGATCACACACCATCCATTCTGTGTGATCAGAATGGACGATTGTGATTAAATTCGATAGAATTATCTGATTTTATCCTTTAGCACCGCGGGATTGATCGTGGCCTTTCGATCTCAGATCAGACGACACATGAGAAAATGCATTCCGCCTTCACCCCGCAAGCGTTGATTAGAGTAAGTTTAAATAACCAATCCTGTGGCGCCATGTGGAAAGCACACCGTGTCAGCACATCACGTGGCACTGACGGGATTAATGTTTAATTAAGCCTAATTAATGTGTTTTATTGGTTGAAATATCTTAAAATCACAACTAATTGTAGAAAAATCATAATAATACAAATAAATACTCATTTTAAAGTATTTTAGAGGAGAATTTATCAAAAATATTCTTAATTAATTTTGAACAATAATTAGAGTTTAATTAAGGTCTAATTAAAAAATTAATTAGCTTAATTCCTCTTTAATTATTTAAGTAATTAATCCTAAACATTGTGGGTTAATTTAATGGGATGACCTCTGCCTCTCATAATTTTCTTGTTATTTATTGCTTAATTAATTGGGAAAATTGACTAATTAAGCTTTAATTACCCTCTTAAGTTAATTAGTCATTAATGAATCACATGAACAATATAATGTCAATTAATTAAGTGGTTAATCACTATCCAACAATGAATAAACCTATGGGAATGGGATTGAGGCCTCCTCCCCAATTTATTTCCCCTAAATTCATTTCATTAATCAAATTAATTAAGAAATAATTAATTAATTAAATGGCTTGATTAATTAAATTGGAATCATAATCACATCAAAACTCAACTAATTAAGTCTTGGGTAGACCCTTAGGTGTTCAACAATCTAAGAAAATCCTAAGGAAATTATAATTAGCCCACATGTGTGGGAGAACTATAAGAGTATTTAATTAAGTTCTTAACTTAATTAATCATTAATTGTGAGCTAATTGCATTAGACCCCTTTCATTTCTTGGGATCATTGCAAATTTAAATTTCAATGTAAGTGCATATCATGTTGGCTCATAATTATTTGGGTAATTATGCTAAGGCAACATAAGAAAGGGTTAATTAATAAATCTAATGCATATTATAAACTAATTAACTCATAAAATTAATTTAATTATTTTTCCATTAAACCAAATTATCTAATAAACATGAGAATGGGTTAGGATCAGCAAACGTTTTCTCACATCCTTAAATCAAATCAAAATATGAAATAAAAAATGACATTAAGGAAGCTTTGGTTTACTTTAGATGATTTTATTTGATATAATTATCCTTAGGAATTAATATGATTGGGTGAATGCTGACCACACTTTTGGAGTGAGTTCTTAACTTCCTCATCATAAAACTAGAATTATTATAGATACTAAGAGATCCTTAGTCTTAAGACACTTCTAGTAATTAAGTGAATACTTAACCTAGGCCTAAAGACTTAGAAGGGTTAGTCATAGGGATAGGCCATGCCTTATGGACTTAGGGAGACTTGCCTACCCCATAGCCTAAACCCAATCCATGCTTTCCTTCTCAAACCAAATCTCAAATTCATGCCAAATCCAAACCAAATTTCCAAGACTCATAATCAATCCCATGATCAAATTCAAGCTCAAAATTCTCCATAAACCTTATGATTGAATTTACAACCCTTTATAAGCCCTTTGATTTCATCTTATAGACTTAACCTTTAGCCAATCCCAATTAAATTCCAATTCAATTGATTTTATCAAAGATCAATTCAATTTCTCAATCATTTATCAAATCCAAATCCAAACTCAATTCCAAGTGATTAAAACCCAAAATCAAATCTAAGTTCCAAAATTCCTTCCTAAGCCATATGACTCATCCTCATAAGCTTAGCCAAATCTCCATCTAAGTTATCCCAAACTTGATTAGTTTTTTTATAAATCAATTATTCCTTCACTTATATTCACAAATATAAATAAAACCCATACTCAAATGACCAAAACAAAATCAAACCAAGCCAAGACCCTTCTTAAGCCATATGGACCTACCTCCATAAACATAACCAAATCTTAAACCAAATTAACCCAAAATCAATTGATTTCTTTATAAATTAATTATTCTTCATTTATATTCATAAATATAAATGAAACCCACCTTCCAATGACCAAAAATAAATCAAACAAAATTGATTTCCTTCTTAGCCCTTTTGACCTACATCCATAGCTTGATCAAATTTGCTTCCAAATCACAACAAACTCAAGTGATTTTCTCATGAATCATTTATATATTCATTTTTATTCCCAAATATAAATGAAATATGAATTCAAATGGACAAGACCAAATCCAAAATCAAACCAAAATCCATTTTATACCCTTTAAGATAATTTCTTGGACTTAACCAAAATTCACCTAAACTAAGCTAAAACTAATGGATTTTCTCTTGAATCAATCATTCCTTCAAACACCTATCCAAATATAAATGAAACATACCATTATCAAACCAAACTCAAGTCAACCCAAGTCAAGCCCAAGTTAGCCCTTTTAGCTTGGAAACTTCAAATGAGCCAAAGTTCATTGGACTCCAAATTGATTGCAGTTGGATTTATATCTCAATCCTAGGCTCATATATAAGTTCAACTAAACTTGAATCAAGCCAAAACCAACTCAATTGACCCATTTAGGTCCTCTTGACCCAAAGTGGCCTAAAGGACCTTTTTGAGCCAAGTTCTAATCCAACTCAAATTGGATTGAACCAAGCCCATCCAAGCCTTACATCATGATCAACAATCACCCTAGGATGATCAATCACCATGAATTGGGTTAAACCAAGCCAACTTGGTCCTTTGAACAAGTTAACCTTTAGCCCAAATGAAATCTAAACCATCCAAAACTCACCATACACCAAATTGGTTGAAACCATTGATTCACACCAACTCATGATCAATGATTGAACATAATTTAACAATTGAGCAAAACGAAGTCCAATTGGCCATTTGACCCAAGTTGACCCAAATTAGCCTAAAAGGATAAAATGGGTCAAATCATAATCTAACCTAAATTGTTTGCAACCAATGGATCAAGTTCATTCCAATTTGATTATTGAACTTGACCAAAATCATAATTAAGCCCAATTTGACCAATTAGTCAACTTGACCTAACCTAGCCCAAATTGACCTAAAGGGTTAAATTGACCAAAATCTAAATTAAATTTAAATTGATTCAAACCAAAGCCTACAATCATTTTTAATTGACCAATTGAACATGAACCAACACCTAACCCAACCCAATTTAGTAAATTAGGTCAAATTGGTCAACTTGGCCCATTTGATCCATTTGATTCCAAATAAGACAAAATTAAACCTAGGCCAAATTAATTAAAACCATTTGAACCAAAACTATTCAAATCATCATTTAAACCTAATCTAAGCATTGGTTTACCTAATTTGACCCATTGGTCAACCCAACCTAACATGACCTAATATGAACCCATTTGACCATATGAAGCCAAAACCCATGAAACCAACTCATGACCCATTGGAGGCTAACCAAAGCAGACCCAAACCCATCTTGGGTCAACCTATAATTAGCCCAAACCTATTTGGAGCCAAGTCCAATGCATATCCTCCATGGATCCTCTCCCACATTGGATTCTTTCCTCATATGGCAAAGTCTACTCTCTTCTCATCCTTGGCAGCCATCAAACTTTCAAATGAGGGATCCCTAAACTTTCTAGCCCACCCTAAGGGTGCTAGGACTTACGATGGACCAAAAGGGAGGTGAGCTAACTCACCTCCCTCCCAAACCAAGAACCAAGGGACAAGGGGAGAAACCACCAGCCCATATCAAGCCTTGAGCCACCTCCCACTCCTTCCTCCAACCAAACCAAGCCACATGGACTCGATTGAGAGCACTCTGGTGCTCTGATAGTGATTTCCCGGCCAAAAAATAGGAAGCAATCCTGTGCATCCATGTTAGAAAACTGAGGGGTATACCCCCTTAATTCTTATAGAAAATCACACCGTTTGAATCGTGAAGCTTCCAAGGGTGAATTCGAGGCTCCTTGCAATCCCCAGAGCGATTCCAAGCTTCCCTCATTCGGCATTTTCTCTTCCCATGTGAAATCAAAATAGGGGAGGCCAATCCAAATCTAAGCTTGCTCATTTCTCAACTAAACTTCAATTCCTCTTACACACACCTTCAACGCACCTCATCGAAGCTACCCAAGTCATTTACCAAGCTCCAAAGCCATTAGAGGAGGGATTTCAATCGAAGCCGAGCTCCATAATGATGAAAGTTGATCCATCGAGCGAACCAAGGGGAATTCACTTGCATGATACTCAATAGGGCATCATCTCTACTAGGTGAAGCTACTTCCATCGATCCCACCACCGATCTTGGGCTATGGTTAGGTAATTTCTCAAAATCATAGATATAAGAAATTTTCCTTGGTCATTTGTGAAGAAAATTTGCATGTGAGCTCATCCTACATGTTGGATCCTTGTGGATCCCTCGATGGTGTGGGTTGATTTTGGAGTGAATATGAGCTCGGGTAAGCTCAAATTAAGTGATCCGTGGCAGAAGGGCTCCATTGTTCATTGCTCACGGGAAGGAGGATCACGGGTCATCCGTTCCGCATGATTGGAAAGGATGGCTCTGATCAGATCGTGCTAGATCCTTCTATTTTCTCCCTTTACATCGCGAGATTGATCTGTGCAGTCCGATCCGAGATCGAATGACAGTGATCAATACCACATTCATCACTGGCTGACTCAGCAAACAGATGTGACAACTTAAATAGCTGATCCCACAATGTCTCTCCTCCAAACTTTGGAGCTCTTCCAGCCGTAACTTGACATTCTGCTCTGTAGCGATTTTACTACCCATTGCTATCCTTAGTGATGGGAACTAGACTTCTAAGGGTAGAATGGCTTCAGACCCATTCACTAAGGAGAACGGGGTAGATTTAGTTGGGGTTCTATATGTGGTGCGGTATGCCCACAAGGCTTCAACTAAATGCTCATGCCACTATCGCTTATTATCGTTGAGTGTCTTCTTCAGTATCTAGATTAGAGTTTTGTTGAATGCTTCTGCTAGGCCATTTGCCCTGGGATAGTAGATGGTAGAATATCTCCAATCTATACTATGTCTCTTAGTGAAGCTATTGATCTTGGTGCTTTTGAATGCAGCATGATTATCGAATATAATTCATCGAGGCACCCCGAACCTATATACGATATGGTTCCTAAAAAATTGGAGCACATGCTAAGCTGTGACCTCTCTGAGTGGGATTGGCTTCCACCCACTTGGAAAAGTAGTCGGTGACAGCTAAGATGAACCGATGACCCTTAGAAGAAGGAGGATCGATAGGACCCACTATGTCAGTACCCTAACACTCAAATGGCCATGAGGCTAATGTAAGATGTAGAATGTTGGGTGGTTGATGTAGGACCATACCGTGTACTTGACATTGGTGGCACCTCCTAGCTATGTTCATGCAGTCTGTGATCATCGAAAGCTAATAGTATCCTAGTCTCTTGATCTTTGCTTTCATCTGTGGACCTGATTGATGCATTTCATATAGACCTGAATGTACCTTGGTCATGATCTTATGGTTTTCATGTTTATCTAAATAGCATAACCACATTTGATCAAAATACTGTTGGTACAAGGTGCCATCCATGAGAGCATAGGAGAGAGGTCTCTACTTCATCTGATGGGCTTGTAATTTCTCTTGAGGTAGTTTTCCTGTGTTCAAGTAACCTATGAATGGTTGCCTCCAATTTAGCTCCTCGTCTTTATTAGCAATGGTAATCTCCCCATCAAGAGAAATTCTCTTGATGAGTTAAACATCAATAAGGGATAGGACTTGTCTATTTTAGACCCTTATTAGAATGGACTCATCTTCCAGACATGCCAATTCCTTGGCGAGTTTGGCCAAAGCTACTACGTTCTCTCCTCGAGGAACCTTGTAGATGGTGACCTCAGGGATTTGGGCCAATAGCTTTATGGTGTCCTCGTGATAGTGATGAAGCTTAGGTTTTAGAATCTTATAGGATCTAGCAATCTAGTTGATGACTAGCTGAGAATCCCTGTAGATGTTGATGCTTTTGACACACACTGTAATAGCTAACTCCAGACCGGTAATCAAAGCCTCATACTCGACTTCATTGCTGGTGCATAGATTAGAGAGATAGTATGAGAATCTCATCACATCATGGTCTAGAGTTAAGATAACTATTCTTATTCCTGCTTTTCCTAGAAGAGTAGATCGTGATTCTTCTCCTTGTTTAAAGGAAGCCGCACCATCAAAATACATCTCCCAATGGTGATTATTGACCTGCACTAAGTTCATGATTTATTCATTAGGGAGATGGTCACTAAGCAGAGAATCAACAAGAAGTAGGTGTGCTGCAAAGAAATCCACTAGTGCCTATCCTTTTATCGCATGGAGGGGTACAAATGTGATATCAAACTACGAGAGAATCATGGACCATCATGCCAAACGTCCGGATAGCATTGGCTGTGTCATGAGATACTACAGTGGATTGATTTTGAAGATGAAGTTCACCTTATGAGAAAGCATATAGTGTCGTAGCTTTTGAGAGGCAAAGATTAAAGCTAGGCAATGTTTCTCAATAGGTGGATAGTTTGCTTCAGCAGGAATAAGATGACGGCTAAGGTAGTAGAGAGTGTTCTCCTTCCCTTCATCATTGGCTTGGGCCACAAAGCGCCAAGAGAGTCATCCAATATAGCAGTGTAAAGAATGAGTGGCCTGCCCAGGATAGGGGCTGTTAGAACTGGCAGCTTCACCAAATACTGCTTGATGTCTTCAAAGGCATGCTGACACTTATCATCCCACTTGAACTTGGCATCCTTTTTGACAAGTGGTGAAAATGGCTTGCATCTCCCCGATAAGTTGGAAATAAAGCGTCTTAGATATTCCAACCATCTTTGGAAGGATCTGAGTTGAATTAAACTCTTAGGATGTGGCATTTCTAAGATAGCTTTGATCTTTTCAGGATATATTTCTATTCGCTGGTGTCATCCAATAAACCCAAAGAATTTCCCTAAAGCTACTCCGGATGCACACTTCAGGGGATTCATTTTGAGGTTATATTATCTTAATCATTCAAAAACTACTCTCAAGTCAAAAAGGTGGTCTTCCTTTTCTCTGCTCTTTACTACTAGATCATCAATGTAGCACTCAACCTGATAATGGATGAGTTTATTGAAGATCTGAGTCATGGCCTATTGGTACATAGTACCAGCATTTTTAGGCCAAAAGGCATGACCCTATAATAGAAGATTCTCATCGAGGTTCGGAAAGTAATATTTCTTTCATCTTCAGGAGACATCTTGATTTGGTTGTAGCTAGATGACCCTTCCATGAAAGAGAAAATTACATGAGATGAGGCGATGTCTACCATTAATTCTGTTCTAGGAAGAGGAAACTCATCCTTAGGACATGCCTTATTTAAGTCCTAAATCGACGCATATGTGAATTTGACCATTCTTCTTCTTAACTGGGGCAACACTAGCTAACCAGGTAGGATATTTTTCTTCCCTGATGAAACTAGAATCGATCAGTTTCTTGACTTCAGAAATGACCTGTTGTTTGATTTCTAATTGCATGCATCTAGGAGTTTGCTTGATAGAAGTAGCGTTAGGATCTACTGCTAGCTTGTAGACTACTATGTCAGGAGATAATTTGGGCATCTCTTCATAACTCCATGCGAAGTAGTCTTTAAACTTAATCAATAGCCTAACTAAGTCATTAGTTTTTTCTTCATTCAACAACAAACTGATGTACATCAGGCATGGATTTTCTTCTATCCTGAGGTTGATTTCTTTAAGCTTGTCAATTATTGAATGGATCTGCTCTTCAAATTTTGGAGGTACATCCTTGATTTGGAGATTATCTGGATCATCTGAGATTTCTAAACACACATTTTCATAAGTGTTGGTGTTGTGTGAAAAGATCCTATGAGACTCCAAATGATTGGTAACAACTAAGCAATAGTCATTATCATCGACCAGACTCACTGTACTGAATCCTAGTCTTGCTCTTGATTGTGCTTCCCTGCCTGTAATGTTCCATAGCTTTTAAAAGTACTCTGACCTATGCTTGGACCATGTATGAGGAACTAAACCTTTCTGTATAAGATTATGAACACTAGCTGAGTAAAAGTCAAATGGTAATTCTATTAATTCTTTAAATGTATCCTCCTCAAGTTCTACAACAACTTCAAGACTTGAGGATGATGATCCCAAAAAGAATCTCTTAAGCTTCATATCATTGGAAGACTTAGGGACTTCCTTAACTACTAAATCTTCAACTTTTTGAGATGAAAGGGAGGTTAGAGCTAAGGTTCCCAGCTAATGCCTAATAGTTTCATATAAACCTAATTCAAATACTTTGCTTTATCAAGAGGCATGGTCTTCATTTTTATCTGGATCAAAAGTCACCTCCAATGGAACCCGCTGATAGGGGTTGGTTGGTATACTAATCATATTAGACTCATCCTCCGAACTAGATTCTAAGTCTATATGAATAGTAAGGGTACTCTTGTGAACTAGAACATGACCTCTGTTGGATGATGGCCAACTAGGGGGTCTTCCACCTTGGGAACTGCCTTTGTTTCTACCTCTACCTCTGCCTGGTGGAGGTTGAGCCATCCTACCCACATGTGCATATGATAGAATGAACTGAGGGTGGAATGTGATATGCAGATCTATTTCTTCTTCAATTCCCCTTTCTTGGTCATTGGATTTTCATTTTTCTTTTCCTTTTCTTTTATCTTTTATTTTTCTTCATTTTCTTTTTCTTTTGATCTTGAGTTTTGTCCAAGTTCACGAGAAAGGGTGTTTTGAGAAAGATAGTAGGTCGCATCCTCATAAATCTCAACCTCTCTAACTGAAAATGGCTTTTCATCTCCTTTGACATGGTATTCAATCCCATCTTTTATGAACTTGATGCATTGATGGAGGGAGGATGGAATTATCTTATTCTGATATATCCAAGTCCTACTGAGAAAAGCAGTAAACAAAGTATTAGAATCAATGATGTAAAAATTGGCCTTAGTCTTCCAATCACCTATCTCCAAAGATAACACTATGAAACCTAAAACTTGCTCACCTTGTTCATTAAATCCTCTCAAAATCATCCAATCTCCTCAGAGTGTGGAGATGTCGATCCTCAAATAGACAAGGGTCTTTAAACTCATAATGTTCATCGATGCACCTGGATCCATGAGAACTCTGGCAAATCGAACTGTCCATGTCCATTGTGATGTAGAGGGGATGGTTGTGCTCCAAGTCCCCTAGAAGTAGGTCTTGATCTGTGAAGGTGATCCCCTGGGCATCTTTTGTGTAATGTGTCTCTTCACCAATAGCGGTCAGCTGAGCTAAGCATATCTCAGGATCAAGGAGAGCCTTGATTGATGATTCCCTCATCTCTTTGGATAAGACAAGGGCATCGTATATGCTTAGCTTAGATGACAACTTTCTTAGATGAGAAAGGACATTGTAGTCCACCTTGGGTTGATCCTCCACAAGAATATCCAAGGGTGGAGCATCCTGTGGAGGGCTTCGATCCTCTATACCAATGACTTATTTCTATCTTGAGGTGCGCCCTAGGAGGTAGAACCTTGCCACCAGGGTTGACTTGGTGATCTCTTGTGGTAATGGAAGGTTCTACACACAGGCTCACCACGCCTTCTCCTATGGGACCCTCAAAATCAGATGATTCCAAGTCTATCTCAAGAGGCGAACTGTAGTATTCAGAGTAGGGAAGTCCAACTCTAAATGAGAAAGAGCAAGATCAGAATTATTATAGTTATTTTGACTTGAAGAGTTATCATTAAGAATAGAAGTAGACAACCCATCAGAAGTGACAAAGATGTAATTCAAGCTAGCTTTATTCTTTAATTTCTTGGATTTGATAGGTGGTACAAAGTAGAAATCAACTAAAGTAAGTGGGGTAAAGGATTTGATGCCCTTATTTATCGATACAAGAGTTTTACTAGTAGAAGAAGAAGAACTAGCTGAAGTAGAGGAAGTCATCGATGTGGTAGCTACAATGGTAGACTGGAGGCTAGACTCGGTCGGTGGTTGTGCTACTAGGCTATCCTGGGCTGACACATGCTGCTGCTAAGCTCCCCTTTCCCTGAGTTAGCACTAGCAGCTTGCAAACCTTTCTTGATGTTGGAGGTTTGAGCTGACTCAGGCACCTGCAAGGAAAGTTTCTTGATCTTCTAGATGATCTTTTTAGAGGTTTTGGATAAAAAAATATCCCAACCTTTTTTGGTTTTGGAAGGATCACAAGTATCTCCAAGGATTACCCTAATAGAACTGGATGGTTGTTCCACAAGGTATTCCTTCGGGATAACTATAGCACCGGTCTTGAAGCTATGTTCAAGTCAGTCCTTAAATATGAAGCAATCCTCCAAAACATGACCTAGCATATGGTGGTAGGGGAAAAAGTTAGGATCATGGCTTTTGCCCACTTCCTCTAGTCTCTAGGCTCGGGTAGTTGAAAATCAGGCTTCTTTAAAAGATTCTTAAAGATCTTATTGATTACCTCCCTCTTGAATGAATAAGGTTTGTTAAGCTTATCTAAAAGAGTAGGTGGATCATAGCTACCTGGAGACGGGTATGTGTGCCACTCCTGCTGATGGTATGGCTAAGGAGGTGATGGTGCTGGCCATGGAGGCTGCTGTGGAGGCCGGTAGGGCTGCCTCGGTGGTGGTAAAAGAGGTGAAAGCGAAGGCTGCTGAGGTCGTGGTCTCTCAGACATATCTCTAGTTGGTTGCTTCCCCTTATCTACCTATGTCACTATTCCTAGCTTCTTCTCATAGACCTTCTATGGCTTTGCATTGGGCAATTGGTCTTGAAAAGGTAATTGTTTAGCCTCTTCTTATAGACTAGCTATCTTGTTAATTAGCTTCTCAAATGTTTTGATTGTGAAGCCTTTAATAATGAAGGTGACTGGGCCATGGATATTCTTTAGTAGAATCTCAATGACCTATTGTTCAGACAGCTATGGCTCACATTTCATACTCAGGTTACGCCATCAGAGAATATAGTCAACAAGGGACTCACCTAGGGTTGTTGTGCTACAATGAGATCGCCCACAGTAACCCTTGGCTGAGCTCTAGCAAACCTCTTGATGAAGAGTTACTCCAACTCAGCAAATATTTTTACTGAACCATTAGAAAGTTCAGCATACCAATCGAAAGCTATCCCTACTAGGCTACTAACAAAGAGGTGGAATAGTAAAGCATCGCTGCCACCGGCATTGCAACAACTGGCCCTGAAGTGTGCAATATGCTACCTAGGGTTTCCACTGCCATAAAATCTTTTGAAGAAAGGTGGCACGAAACCCTTGGGATATTAGATTTCATCAAATTCCTTTGGGTATGGTTTACCCTTTGGAACTGATGATCCTCCCCAGGCTTGAGCCAACACTTCCTTCACTTGCTGTTCAACCATGGATCTGATGTCTTTCTCTTATATGGAGGTACTTTCCACTACCTTTCTATACATGTTAGTGCTACCTTGCTCAACGGGAGGTAAGGTCTTGGCTGGGTCCAAGACATGCATTAACTTTGGCTGACTAATATCGGCTATAATAGGATGAACTACTGGGGCTTATTTCTGAAGTACTGAAAATGCTGCTAACAAGTCCACAAGCTACCTCGCTATCCTATCTATCTACTCATCTTTCTGCTTTAATTGATATCAGAGATATTGGGCTTATTGGGTTGTCTTCCTAATCAACCTCATCACCTTCCATGTCCTACTACTCCCTAAGGAGGGATCCTCTAGTATCCACCATGCAGACCCCAACTAAGTCTCCCAACAAATCATCTTTGTTGGGATTAAAGTTGATCTTCTCCTTATCCGGCCAGTCATACCCCATAATTTTCATATTCTCTACAAGATAATGTGCTACTATCTCCTCAAGAGATTGTTCAATCTGAACAAACACAAACAATTTTGGCTGATCGGTGTGATCATTGTCATGTACTGAGAGGCACCGGACCTCGCCTACTTCTGGAGAGTCAATCATATGAGGACTGTACTCACTAGAAGAGACACACTGCTGACTATCACTAACTCTGAAAGGGGTGACATTCCTAAGAGGTTCTACTTTCATCGGTGCAACTGGGCTATCATCGGCTCCCTCTGCAACAGCTGTTACCATCTTTATGTCTTGCTGAACTAGTGGTGTTGGTGAAGGGATGACCACTATGCTTCGGGGTCTCCATTCCATCCGCACCACCACTAGGGTAGAAGGTCAAGCAGGAGAGCTCAGCATCACCACAATAGGCAGTGTAGATGGAATAGGATCCTCGCCCATACCGGGATCACCCGGATATGACCTTCATGGCCTTGATGGAATTAGACAGACGTGAATAGGTGATGGAGAGCGTGATGGTGACACCACCAATTCTCTTAGGATATAGACCCTTTTCCTATGATGGGTCATCTTATAAGCAGGATGTATGGTCGGCAGAAATGGAAAATCAATGAGTGTTACCGAACAACCTCTCCCTACTGGTGATATGAATAGATGTATGGGCCTCTCCAGCCCTCTCACATCAAAGATGTTTTCCCACACTACGGGGGATAATAGATCTCAAATCAAATTGAGCTCTGGACTTAGAACATCCGTAAACTCCACCAACCCGGCGTAAAACTAAATGGAGGTTGGCATGCAACCTCTTGCTTTGAGTAACTGAGGGCTAGTGCTAAACTACTGGTGGAGGTGAAGTACGGATCTTCCTAGCATCCTCTCCAACCTAGAGAGGATGAAATGGTTCTTGTAACGGGTGATCAGTAGGTACCTCCTACAACCGACCGCGAATGCCTCCATCTCCCTAGCAATCCTGGTATGATACTGCTTAATCATGCAGTTTTTTTTCTCCTCTATGTCCTGGTAGGATGAGTGGAGTAAGAACTAGACTCAACCTCAAAGGCTGGGGTGGCAATCTCTAGGATCAGAGGAGCCTTACCCTTAGAGGGTGTTAAAGAGTGCTAGCCCCACTGAGTAAGACGGAAACATCGAGGCACAGGCTCAATGTCACTGCCGCTAAAGTGGTGACTACCACTACTTTCCTCTTTAATGAGGGATGTCAAAATCTGAGGGTAAATCGATCTGGATGACCTACCGCCACGTAGTCCTCGGCGAGGGGAGTGCCCTCTGTGTGATCTTCACTCCCTCAAATCCTCTATCGAAATGCATAAGGTGGGTATGATCAGCTTAGGGGAGATTGGCCTGATCCAAGGCCAAGTCCATGCCGTAAGGGAAAGTGAACACAAACTTCTGTGAGTTTGCCATTTCTAATCAATTGAAAAATTGAAGAACTGAATTGTAGCTGTAACTGTGATTGATGATGAGAATCTGCAATGTATGAAACAAGCTTGGATTAGATTTCTATTTTTGTTGATTTCTGAATTTGAATTTAAAATTTGAACCCACATCCAACATCTTGGAAGTGTTAAGTGGGGTTCAAATGGATTAGAGAAGATTTAGAGATTTGATTGGAAAGAGGAATTTTGAATATGAATCCAACTTCAACAAATTTGGGTATGTTGAAAAATGGATTCAAATATTTTTAGAAAGATGCTTCCATAGGTTCACATTTGAAATTAGATTTTGATTTGAAGACCCTTTCCTTTAACAAATTTGGGTATGTTAAAGTAAGGGTCAATTGGTTTTGTTTTTGATTTGGTATTTTGGAATTTATTCACTTAACAAAATTGGGTATGCTAAGTGAAGTGTTTGAAAATAATTATTTCTTTTTGTGAATTATTATTGATTTTGAAAATTGGAATTCCCACTTAGCAAATTTAGGTATGCTAAGTGAAGAACCCAAGTGTGTTTTATTTTTTTGAAAGATTTTTAAAAATAGGATTCTTAGAAAATTTGAGTATGCTAAGGAAATCCTAAAGTGTTTCATTTGTTTTGGATATTTTGATTTTTGCAAAAGTAGGATCCTTAACAAATTTGGGTATGCTAAGGAAATCCTAATGTGTTTCCTTTTGGTTTTGATTTATTTTTGAAAAGTAGGATCCTTAGCAAATTTAAGTATGCTAAGGGAATCCTAGTGTGTTTTCTTTTGGTTTTGATTTATTTTTGAAAAGTGGGATCCTTAGCAAATTTAAGTATGCTAAGGGAATCCTAATGTGTTTCCTTTTGTTTTGATTTGTTTTTAATTGAAAGTGGAGATTTTACTTTAGCAAATATGATATGCTAAAGATGAAGTTCCACTAAATTTTGTGAAATGGAAATTTCACTTTGCAAATTTGAGTATGCTAAATGAAATTCCAAAAGATGTGTCCAAACTTTTTGTGTTTTGGTTTTAGTTTGAAAATGGAAGATTCATTTTAGCAAATTTTGTATGCTAAAGAGTGAAGTTCCAAAAGTGTTTTTTGGAAATTTTTGTGAAGTGGAAGTTTCATTTATAAAATTTGAATATGCTAAATGGAATTCCAAAGGTGTTTCAAATTTTTGTTTTGAATTTTGAAAAAGGGAGACTTCATTTTATCAAATGGGGTATGCTAGAATGAAGTTCCAAATGTGTTTGAAAATTTTTATTTTGAATTTGGAGACTTCACTTAGCAAATTTAAGTTTGCTAAATGAAGTTTCAAATGTGTTTGAAATTTTTTTTGGTTTTGAATTTGGAGACTTCACTTAGCAAATTTGAGTATGCTAAATGAAGTTCCAAATGTGTTTGAAAATTTTTAGTTTTGAATTTGGAGACTTCGGTTAGCAAATTTGATTATGCTAAATGAAGTTCCTAATGTGTTTGAAAATTTTTGGTTTTGAATTTGGAGACTTCACTTAGCAAATTTGAGTATGCTAAATGAAGTTCCAAATGTGTTTTGAATTTTGAAAATATGATTGTTAAGTCTTGATTTTTGAAAAGAAGACTTCCATTCAACAAATTTGGGTATGTAGAAATGGAAGTCAATCTTATTTTTGCAAATGTGAAAACTTTATTTTGTGTGTGATTATTGCTTTTTGAAAGAGGGAATTCCAACTTAATCATATATGGGATATGTTTAAGTGGGATTTTCAAATGATGTTATTTTTATTTGGGAATGAAATCTTCATTCAATAGATTTGGGTATATTGAATGGAGATGTTCATATGAGCTTTTGAAAATTTTAGTTTTGTTTGAAAATGAAATTTCCATTCAATAGATGTGGATACATTGAATGGAAAGGTTCATGTGTGCTTTTTGAAAGTTTTATTTTAAATTTTGATTTTGATTTTTGGAAAGATGATTGTTCATTTTATGTTTGAAAATGAAATTTTCATCAAAATGAATTGAGGGAAGATGTTCATTTGTGCTTTTGGAAAAGATTGTTAGTTTTATTTTTGAAGATTCCTACATGTAACAATTATGAGAATTGTTAAATGAGGGTGATTTAAGAAAATTTTTGGAAAATATTTTATTATGTGCATTTTTTTGAAAGAGTGCTTTTTGAAAAATAAGATTTTTATGAAAAATTTATTTTGTCTTTATTATTTTAGAATGAACCTTTCCTTATCATAAAATGATAAGGAGGAAGTCTTTAAATGTTTTCTTTTTATTTTCTATTTAGATCTTTTTATTTTTACCCATTGGAGAACCCAACAGGGGTTTTAAGACCAACACAGGGTGAGGTCCTAAAACCTAAAGATGTTGGCTAGCTTAACTTAAGAATGAAATAAGCTAAGTGCCAATGGAATGAAACTTAGTATCGAATTCATACCAAAGTACAAACCCACTATTGATACTTGAAGGCAATGATCATTTACCAAAGATGGAGAGAGGAACCATCCCGAGCGGAGTCACTAGAAAAATCTATGATGAAATTTTTAATATGAGATTTCTAAAGAATAAGATATGTATACTTCCATCTTCACTCTATGCAGGATAAAATGAGGATGGAAATATACATCTTCTTCTTTTTATGCAATTTTGACACCACATAGATCCACAGATGTTCTTATTGAGGGTGATCGGGTAAGACATTGAGGAGAGGTGTACTGTCTTGAAAGATAGAAGTCACCACCCTACAATGGACCTAATCACCTCAATAAGGACTCCTAAGGATAATGGGTCTACCTGTGTACCAAAGATTCTTCCCTTACTTTACATGAAAAAGTAAAGTAGGATTTATTTTAAACCGGGTTCGTTAAGTTCCCTACATGGGAAAGCTCCCATGGTTAATTACATCCTAAGGAATGAGATTCCTTAGGAATACTCTCGATTAAGGTAAATGAACATTGTCTCCAAAGATTTTATTAGGTAGGACTATCAATTGATTAATTTATTCTAAAAGATCAAATGAGATTGATCAAATACAGGGAGTTATTATCAAAGCCAAATGAATATAAGTAGGAGATACTCACGATGCTAAGAAATCTAACGAGCATCTTAAACTATCCTATGGTTGGGCTATACATTTTTGAAATTGAATTATTCATTTAAGTTGACTTTTTATTAGAAGTTTAGGGAATATGATTCCATAACATAAGAAATGCTTAGGAGGTGAGGATTTATACTTATGGCCCATGGAAGGGAAAATCAATCTCAGAACCTAAATCTAGGGAGCTTTGGCGAGGGCCAAAAGCACAACCTAAATCTAAGGTAAAAATGAGTTTTAGGTTTGCCTCCACAAGAGAGGACAAACCAACCAATTGCTTGGACTTAAAATCGCCTAGGGGTGGCTGCCAACTAACTCTTATGTTTTTAAATTCATGTAGATAAGTCATATATTTTATGCAAGATAACTAGGCTGTTATTTATTTAGAAAGAGACTAAGTCCTTAAACTCACTCCCTAAAGAGACTAGATCATGTAGGGGTATGCTTCAAATGACCTAAATCTAATGTAATTTAGATTTTATTTTATTTTTATTTTTGGACAATCATTTTGACTTAGGTTAATAGTATTCATATGCATAATGCATGAGAAATAATGTTATTGACCAAAATCAGCAAGAAGGGATGAGGTGTGTTTCCACCATGGCTCTCAAAGGTCAAGCCAAGTTACTCTGGCAAAGGTGGAAGCCCTCCAATCAAGAGTGAAAATAATAAGCATTTGTACATGATGTTATAAAAGAAGTACTCATCCAGCTAAGGGGTTACTAATTCTTTTATCTTGATTTTAGCCTAAGCTTAGGTGAGGTTACAAGTTCTTTATTTTTAGTTTTGAATTATTAAATTTGGTAGAATATTTATTTTTTTCTAAAAGCTTAATCCACATCCAAGCCATACATCAAGCAAGGAAGAAAATAGAAAAAAGATGCCATCTTAATGCACAAGCTAAATAAATCATCAATCAATTTATAAAGCTAATCACAAAAGAATAAGAGGCCATTTGTGGTCAGGCATCACTGCACAAACCCAAAAACAAATTAGGTAGCTGAGCTCTACCCTTATACTACCTAGATTACAAATGAATTAAATACAATTAAGTAAAGAACTCATTGTTATGGGGGGTCTTCAAGCTTTATTTCTTCAATATTCTTTTCTTTTTTCTTCTTCTTTTCTTCTTTCTTCTTTCGTTCTTTCTTTTGGATGGTTGGAAGGTGGATGCTCCAAAGGCTTCACATGATGCATAAGATGAGATCTTATGACCAATGCTCATCCTAATTCTCATAACAATCATTCCAAAAATCTAATTGCAAAAATTACATGAAATAGAAAAGTAAATCTAGCTAACATTTGCAAAATAGAGATTAGCTAAACAAACCACACAAAAATCCCAAGCATGTATATTGGACATATCACCCTCCACATGGGTGACAAAGTCCACTTGGCATATTGGATTATGCTTAGGGGTGTAAACACCTGCACAGCAAAAGCATTTATATTTTTATTTATCACAGTGCCCCTTAAGCACAATCCCCTGCAACAGATAATGGTTAGACTAAGATCACCCTACCATTCATTCTACGCACATACATCCTAACATCCAGACTAAAAAACATATATCACAAAACAAAAGAAAACATCAAACCATGCACCGCACTAACCTAAAGCTAAAGTGGTGACTTAGCCTATGTGTGCTTTAGAGGTTTGTGTGGTATGCTTAGCTATGGCTTTAAGTTAGAATTTTCTAAGTGTGAAGAATATTCAACTTAGAGGAGGGTTTCATTTAAGTGATTTAATTATTTTGGATTGATTTTATTTTATGTTTTGATTGGGTTCAAGTGAATTCTAGAATTAATTACTAAGTTATTAAGAGAGGGAAAGAGAAGAGAACTCCTCTTTCCTTCCCTAACCTAAGTAATTTCTAAAGTGGATTCATATTTTAGTTTTATTTAGTGAATGTTTTATTATGTGTTTTAATTAATCCTAAGTTTAGATGAACTCTAAACAAACCTATTAAAAAAGAAATGCATTTAAAGATTAAGTAAAATGAACTAAATTCACAAACATACATGACTTCATTTCTTTCCCAACATGTATAACATGCATATGAATGAGTCCTAAACATATCTATACATACAAATGGGAATGTTTAGCACACTTTATGATGCATGCTAAGTAGTTCATTTAAGAAAAATTTGAATGTTTATGATGCATGATTTTCATTTAAGTAGCAAAGAGGTTTCTTATCCAATTTTCACATGCACATATGAATGTATGAAAGGCATAAGTGAGTACGACACCAATACTAACTAGGGGTGTAAGGTACAAGACCTACTTAGGGCTACTTAAAGTCTCACAACCTCAAAGTTATCCAGACTAATATACCACTTTCCTTAAATATAAGCATGTGTACAAAAGAAATGAATGGAAAAGAACGAATGCAAAAGTTTATATTGGTTGATTTATTTTTGTTTATACAATTTATATGTACAAGTATAGGTATCCTTCTTGAGTAATAGCATAGGAATGAATTGTATATGGAATTAGGCAAGTGTTAGGTTCAAATGAACTATACACTTTGCCAAATCCTATTCAAAATTGTACTAAAAGAGAGAAGAAAAACCTACAAATTCTTATATTTTACTCACATGCAAACTTATAAGTAAGATATAAGTAACACACTTTCAGTTTTGATAATTGATTCATATATTTTGAAAATAATTTGGATTTAATAGTGATAATAGCCACTCATATTCTTACTTTAGTCAAAATATGGAATTTGATATAAAGGAAACATTTTCATTTTAAATTTGATTTTTGGAAAGCATGAATGCATGAAATCATATGACACACATATTTAGCATAGTGAGAAATAACTTACATTATAAAATCTTGTAAACACATTCACCTTAATTAATTCCTAAAGGCAATCTTATGAAATAAGAGAGGTTAAAGTAAATCAAAGTTTGTTTAATGTGATTTTTATTTGATCTTGCGTTTGATTTAATTTGGAAAATGTGAGGTGAGCTTGATGTTCCAAACCCATTCCCACTCGTGTTTGATATTTTTGTTTAATTTCTAGATGATTAGATTCATTTTATATTTTGATTAGGTTAAGGTATGAATTAAGCATGTTAATTACCCCTTACCTACACCACCTTAGCATAGTTAATCAAATAATTATGAGCCAATGAGATGACATAAAATATCACAAGGAATTTAAATTTGTAATGCACCTAGGAAGGAAAAGGCCTAATGCAATTTGGCTCATGATTAATGATTAATTAAGCTAAGGGGTTTACCTTAAGTAATTTCAAAACACCCCTCACACATATGAGTTAAATTTTGATTTCCTTAATTGTACTTAGGCTCTTGAACACCTAAGCATCTACCCTAGGTAGATTAATTGAGTTATGAAAATTTTTAGGATTTTAATAAATTAATTAAGAGGGTAATTAATGAATTAACCATTTAATTAAGAGAGGATTAAAGAAGAAAAGGGGGTTTAAGGAATAGCTTAGGGGAAATGACCCAAAATTATTCCCTAAACCTCTTATTCATTGAAATAGACCTTAATCAACTTAAACAAAGGATTAAACTACTAATCAAACCCTTAATTAACCTTAATTACATAAAGGGGGTAATTTGAAAATGAATTGGCAATTTCCCCAATTAAGTCACTAATAAATCCCAAGAAAATTAGGGAGGTAGAAGTCATGCCCTAAATTGCGCTCAAGAAGTTTGGGAATAATTAGTGAATTAATTAAAGGGTAATTAGCAAATTAATATTTCCAATAAAATCCAAAATTAGAGAAAGACATTGCTCAAAATCAATTAAAATTAATTCTATAAAATTCCAGATCAAATTATCTATCTAATGCAATTTATTTAATATTTTTTGATTTTTCTATGTTTAGATATGAATTTCAGAAGTTTAGGTGATTAATTAGAATTAAATAAATCCTTAATTAAATCCTTAATCCCATGGGTGCACATTGGGCGGCAGTGTGCTTTACACGTTGCTCCTGATTCTATTTAAAATGTTGCATCATAAGGCATGGCGTGGCAGCTTCTTTCTTCTCAAGGATCGGATGGTCGAGATTAAAGCGTGAATCGGATGATTAAAATGGATATATATGTTTTAATCTTCATCCATCCAAAATGTGAATGGATGAGATCCTTCCGCAAATGCACGTGAACCATGGAGACCATCCATGTTCTAAGCCTTGATCGAATTGAGCATGGTGATGAAACTCAACCCACACCATCAACATGCATCCTAGATCACATCTAACGGTCAAGATCCTATGCCATTAACATTTCTTTCACAAAGCTCCACACCACATTGAGTTTAATGATTGGAAAATGGCTAACCTTTTTGGAAGTGATCATCGTCGCTCGATTCCCTTGGAGAAGCTTCATCTGGTTGAGACGAAGCTTTGGTGAAAGTTTAAGGGGCTGAGGTTGAGTGGATCTTCCTATGGGTCACCTCCTCCTTAGCTTGAGCTCGACTTGATCGAATTTGATCTCCCCTTGCTTCAAGAACTTGGAAAAGAGCTTGGATGAACTCAACTTGGTCCTCTGATGAAGCTTGAAGAAGGAATTGAGTGGAGTTTGAGTGTGGAGAAAGTTGGCCATTCAATGGACCTCCCATATTTTTACTTAAGAAAAAGTGAGAAGATGCTAATTGAATCTCCCTCTAAGAAGCTTAGGATCACTTGCCAATGGCTCCTATGACTCCCCTCTCCCTATGGCTCATGAAGATTCAAATGAAGGGAGTATATCTCCCCTTTTGGTAATCGGACGATCGAGCATAAGCTTGCCATTTTGATCCAATTATCTTTATTTAGTGGGTTGTTTGAGCTATTAGGATTGTCCTTGAGTTCGATTTGGCCAGAGGAGTGGGAATATGAACTCCCCATATGCTCCATTTGGGTGTAAGGAAGATTCCCATGTTTCCATTTCCATGCACATGGTCGGTTTGCCCATTGGGTCAAGTTGGGCTGACCCACACCCATTGGGTTGGGTGTACCACCCTCTTTAGTGTTCACTTGATCCACTAGGAGAGTATCAAGTAGGTATGACCAAATTCTACCAAAATTGGCCAAAATTACTCTATGGACTAGGGTAAAATGGTCATTTGGCTAATTTTTGAATTTGGGTATGTTTGGTATGTTGAGAAAATAGGTTGGCCAAGTTTCATTGGATTTGGAGTTCATTTGGTATGGTTTGGCTCATGTTGACCCATTTAGGTCAAAATGGGTCAACTTGGGTCAAGTTGACCAAGTGGTCAAATTGAGTCAAACCAAGGGTTGGGTCAAGTTCATATGACCATTTGAAATGTTTTGGTGGCTTTGGTTTGATTCAATTTGGTATAGGTTTGAATTTGGTTCATATGACTTCATTTAGGTCAAATGGGTTAAGTTGACCAATTTGGCCCATTTGACCTATTTGAGCTAGGTCATGGGTAGGTTTAGGTTTGATTAGTCATATGAAGTGGATTGTTATCTTTATTTCCAATCAATTTTGGTTAAGTTTGAATTTGGCTCAATATGACCCTTTAGGTAAAGTTAGGTTCAAGGTCAATTGGGCTAGGTTAGCTCTAGTTGGCCAA
The DNA here is from genome assembly GCA_021442155.1 of Cymbidium sinense. Classification (NCBI taxonomy): domain Eukaryota; kingdom Viridiplantae; phylum Streptophyta; class Magnoliopsida; order Asparagales; family Orchidaceae; genus Cymbidium; species Cymbidium sinense. The sequence goes on along the minus strand of CM038218.1, from coordinate 86,536,117 downwards.
TTGAGGCTTTGGTCAAGTTCAACAAGTGATTTAGATTGAACTTGACCCATTGGTTTCAATCAATTTGGCTTAGATCAAATTTTTACACATTTTGACTTTTTAGGTCAAGTTGGGTCAACTTGGGTCAAGTTGCCAATTGGGCTAGGTTAGGCTCAAATGTTGACTTGGTCAAGTTCAAACATTGGTCATGAATGAACTTAGATCATTGGTTTCAATCAATTTGGCCTATGATGGATTTTGGCTATGTTGGGTTTCATTTTGGCTAAGTGTTGACTTAGTCAACCCTTAGGTTTGACCTAATTTGAGTGATTGATAATCTTATGATGATTGTTGATCATGATGAGAGGCTTAGATGGGCTTAGTTCAATCCAATTTGGTTATGATTAAAATTTAGTTCATAAGGGTACTTTAGGTCACTTTTGGTCAAGTGAGCCTAAGTGGGTCAAATGACTTGGTCAAAGCTTGATTTGAGTTTGGTTGAACTTACATATGGACTTTTGATTGAAATATAATCCATTTGTAGGTGGTTTGAAGTCAAATGGGTTTTGATTCATTTGACAATTTCAAGTTCAAAGGGGTGAACATGAGTTTAACTTGGGTTTGATTTTTGAACAGAGTTTTGGTTAAGTGATTGTAGTTTGTATTTATATTTGGGTTCATGATTGAAGGATTGATTGAATCATGATGGAAAACTCAAAGTTTGGCTTGATTTAAAATTGATTTAGCTAAGTTCAAGATTTTGACTTGAAAGGCTTAGGTTGGATTTTGAATGAGTTTGAGTTTGATTTTTGGAAGTGGTTTTGATTGTTTGAATTTATATTTCATTTATATTTGTGAATATAAATGAGAATATAAATGGTTAATGAAAAAAATTTTAAGGATTTGAAGTGATTTGATCATGATCTAGGCTAAGTCCTTAAGAGGAAATTAAGGGACTTAGAAAATATTTGGAGTTTGGATTTGATTTTTGAGTTATTTTGATTGATTTGAATTTATATTTCATTTATATATATGAATATAAATGAGTTATGAGAAAGTTTCATGAGTTTGAATTGATTTGAACATGATTTTGGCTAAGTCCTTAAGATGGAAATTAAGGACTTAGAAAAGATTTTGAATTGGGAATTTGAATTTTGAGTTTAGTTTGATTGATTTGAATTTATATTTCATTTATATATGTGAATATGAATGAGAATATAAATGAGTTATGAGAAAATTTCATGAGTTTGAATTGATTTGAACATGATTTTGGCTAAGTCCTTAGGGTGGAAATTAAGGACTTAGAAAATATTTTGAATTAGGAGTTTAAGTTTTGATTTTGATTTTGATTTGATTGATTTGAATTTATATTTCATTTATATATGTGAATATAAATGAAAATATAAATGAGTTATGAGAAAATTTTATGAATTTGAATTGATTTGAAGAAGATTTAGGCTAAAGTTCGTAAGAGAGGAAATTAAGGACTTAAGAAATATTTGGAATTTGGATTTGATTTTTGAGTTTAGTTTGATTGATTTGAATTTATATTTCATTTATATATGTGAATATAAATGAGAATATAAATGAGTTATCAGAAAATCTCATGAATTTGAATTGATTTGTAGATGATTTTGGCTAAGTCCATGAAGGGAAATCAAAGGACTTAGAAAATATTTGGAATTTGGAATTTCAACTTAGAATTCAATCATGGATTTCAATCATGTGTTTCAATCATGTGGCATTGATTTGAGTTTGGAGAAAAATCAATTAGGATAGAATTTATTTGGGTTTGATGTTGATTTGGAGTTTGACTTGAAGGAAGGAAGTAAGGAATGTGGTTCAAGCTATAGGGTAGACAAATTTTCCTAACTCCCCTAAGGCATGACCTATTCCTATGGCTAACTCTTCTAAGTCTCTAGGGTTAGGTTGAGTGTCCACCTAATCACTAAATGTGTCTTAGGACTAAAGATCTCTTAAAGTCTTGGAGGAGTCCTATGTCTATGATAGAGGGGTTGAGAACTCATTTTAAAAATGAGGTCAACAACCATTCATTAAAAAGAACTTATTAATTAATTTACTTTAGAAGTGACTTAAGGTAGGGATAAAAGAGAATAATACTATCTTTTCTTCTCTTTATAACACTTAGTTGTTAGGTGTAAGTCAAAATGAACAAAAGAAAATACTAAATAAAATTCCCAAATCAATTAAATCACTTAAAATAAAATCCACCCTTTAAATTAAATCCTTTCATACTCAGAAAATCATAACAAAGCCTAGTTAAGGCATACCACACAAGCCTTAATACATACACTTTAGAAGTAAGTCACCACTTCTAGCTTTATGTTAGAGCGGTGCATGGAGTGATGTATGTTTGGTTTTATGATATAATATTTTAGACTGGATGTTAGGGTGTATGCTTTGTAAATTGGATGGTTGGTCGTGATTAGCCTAATCAGGTTTTTTGTAGGGGATTATGCTTAAGATACTTAAGATAAATATAAATGCTCTCTTTTGTAGGTTGCTTAACCCCTAAGCATAATCTAAATTAAGACAGGGGAGCTTGGTTACCCATGTGTAGGGTACTAAGTCTAAATTATTTATATAATTGCTTGGGTTGTATGGTGTGTTTAGCTAACACTTATTTTGCAGGTGTAGTTAGATTTTCCTTTCCTACTTTTAATGTAATTTTGCATTAATATTTAGGATTAGTGTTATGGGGGATTAGGATGAGCAGTGGCTAGAAGGCTTTGTCTTGGGAGGCTCTGTGATGCCTTTGAAGCAAGCAAATCCAAATGAAAAAATGAAGGAGATATGAAGAATGAAGATAAGAAGACCCCCATAGCATTTATTCATTTATAAAATTATAATTATTCTTTCATATAAAGGTTGTATAAGGGTAGAGCTTAGCTCCCATTTCTCTTTTTTTGGGTTGTACGACAGTACCTGACCACACTGGCCTTTTATTCTTTTGTTCTAGATTTATAAAATGTTTGATGTTATTTTTAAATTGCACAATATAAACATCATACCTTTTTCCTAGTTTCTTTATGAATGATGATTTAATGCGTGGCATGGATTTGATTAGGTTCTTAAGAAAAATTTAATTTTTCCACCCCAACTACAACTCATACCTAAATTTTAAAAACAACTCATAACCTCATATTAAGCCTAGCTATTAAATCAAGATAATGAAAAGATTTAGCAACCCCTTAGCTGAATGTTGTATGTGTAATATCATGCATTCATATTACTTCACTCCTTGCACAATAGGGGAAGACTTGACCTTTGAGGGTTTCCATCCTTGCACGATAGGGGAAGACTTAACCTTTGAGGGTCTCCTCTATGGTGAAAACACATCTTTCTATATGATTTAGACGATAACCTCATTCATCATGCATTTAGACATATAACAATCCTAAGGACTTTATCAAAATGAAGAGTCCAAAATCAAATAAAAATTGAAAAGATTTGCATTAGACTACGTCATTGCTCATACTGCTCATGCTCTAATCTCTTAGAGAGTGCGTTTAAGGATTTTAGTTTCTTTCTAAATAATAATAACCTAACTATCTTGCAAAATCATATGACTTTTCTACATGGTTTTAAAGCATAGGAGGAGTTAGCTAGCTGCCACTCTAGATGGTTATAAGTCCAGCAGTCGGGGGGTTTACTCTCTCTTGTGGAAGTAAAGCATATACCCATTTTTCGCTTAGATTTAGGTCATGCTTTAGCCCTTACTAAAGATCCATAGATTTAGGATCCGAGGTTACTATTTTCTTTGGGCTATAAGCATAAATCCTCACCTCTTAAGCATTTCCTCAATCTTCTATTATTAGATTATAAACCTTAGCAATCTAATTAAAAAAAATTCAACTTAAACAAATAACTCTCTTCAATTTCAAATATATAAAGCCCAACTATACGGTAGATTGGAATGCTTACTAGGTTTTATAGTATCATGAGCATTCCCCACTCATCTCCTTTGGTTTCGATAATAAGTCTTTCCTTTTGGTCTATCCCATTTGATTTCCTAATATAGCAAATTTATTGATAGTCTTATCTTCAAAATCTTTGGAGACAATAATTTCCTACTTTAATCAAGAGTATTCCTAAGAAATTCACCTTCCTTAAGATGTCATTAACTATGGGGGCTTTCCCCATATAGAACTTTTGAACCTGGTTTAATATAAACCTTACTTTATTTATTGATGTAAAGTAGGGGAAAAATCTCTGGTATATTCGAAGACCCATCATACCTTAGGAGTCCTTATTAGGTGATTATGTCCATTGAAGGGTGATGCCTCTATCTTTTAAGATAATACATCATACCTCAATGTCATACCCGACTACTTCAATAATTTCACCCTCAGATCTGCATGGTGTCCCCCCATATACATATCCAAAAATGAAAACCATAGATTTTTTTGGCGACTTCGCTCAGGGTGGTTCCTCTCTCCATCTCTAGTAGACAATTATTGTCTCCAAGCATTGATAGTGGACTTGTATTTCATATGAGTCCAAGACTATCTCTCCTTCCATTAACACTTAGCTTACTTCATTTTTATACAAAACTAGCCAACATCCTCTAGGTTTTAGGACATCACTCCTTGTAGGTCTTGAAACCTTTACTGGGTCCCCAAATAGGTGAAAGATATAAATTAACTAATGAAAGGAGATGACTAAAAATTTAGAACCTCTTTACCACTACCTTGGTGAGGCAAGGCTCATCTTATATTTAAGAAAAATAACCTCTTTTGCAAAATTCCACTTTCCAAAAAACACTTTTTCAAAATTCACATAACAAAAGATTTTTTTGAAATTTTCAAAAAAACACACAAAAAATAATATAACCAAACCCCATTTAACAATTCCTATAATTTTTACATGGAGGTTATTTTCAAAATCAAAATCAACACTTTTTAAAATCCATTTTTCAAAAACACATTTTTGAAAATGGCTATCTCTATTCAAAATACCCAAATTTGTTGAATGAAGATTCTATTTTCAAATAAGATCATGACATAAAATTAAAACTCTACTTAGCATATTTCATATGTACTAGAGTTGGAGTTTCCCTCTTTTCAAAAGCAAGAAATTGCACACAAAATTAAGACATATTTGAACTCCATTTGACATACCCAAATTTGTCAAATGAGAGTTCCCTTTCTTTTGGAAAATCAAAGCAAATTGAATTCTATTTAACACACTTATATTTGTCAAATAGAATTCCTCTTTTTCAAAGTCTGGAACATCAAAACACATTCGGACTCCATTTGACATACCCAAATTTCTCAAATGAGAGTCTCATTTTCAAATCACTAAAATAAAAATAAATTTAACTCTATTTAACATACCTAAATTTGTTAAATAGATTTTTCTTCTTTCAAAATCACAACAAATTTTGAACTCTATTTGGCATACCATATTTGTCAAACAAAGAGTTCCCCTCTTTTTCCAAAAAGAGAGAACAAATCATAAACACTTGGCTCCTACTTAACATATCAAATTTGTTAAGTGAGAGCCTCATTTTTCAAATCATAATACACTTGACTCTACTTAACATATCAAATTTGTTAAGTAAGAGTCTCATTTTCAAATCATAAATACACTTGACTCTTACTTGTCATACCAAATTTGTTAAGTGAGAAGCCTCATTTTTCAAATCATAATACACTTGACTCCTACTTAACTTACCAAATTTGTTAAGTAAGAGCCTCATTTTCAAAATAAATCAACACATATTCAACACACTTGACTCCTACTTAACATACCATATTATTTAAGAAAAAGCCTCATTTTTAAAAATCATTTGCTCTCTACTTAACATACCAAACTTCTTAAGAAAAAGCCCCACTTTTAAATCAAGTCAACATATATCACACACATAACCAATCATCACAAACAAAGATGTTTTCACAAAATTTTCAAACATATAATTGAAAATCTTTTTTTAGCATACCTAAATTTTCTAAGTAAAGGTTTTCCATCAAATTCTCAAACAAGACACACAACATATATATATATATATATATATATATATATATATATATATATATATATGTATATATATACATAATATTTGTTATATATATATATATATATATATATATATAAAGCTCTCTCTCTCAATCTCTCAAAAAAACCTCTTAAATAATAATCAATCATATGATCTCTCCTCAAAAACCTCTCCAATTCAATATCCCACTTACCTAAATTTGCTAAGTGTGGGTTCAAATTCTAAATCAAGTCTAGAATTAAATGATTTAAGATAAATATTAAAATAAAGGTCTGACTCAATTACATTTCAAACAAATGCAGTGATATCAGCGCTGTCAATCTTTTTGGCCTTCAGTTAGTGTAGTGATCATGGCTTCCGGTAAGTTTGTTTCTCCTTCCCCTCTGGTATAGATCTGGCCTTAGATTAAGCCAATCTCACCCTGACTATTACCACACATCTGATTTACTTTGACTGTGGTTTTGAGGGAGTCAAGATTACTCATGAGGGGACAGCCCTCATAACCTGTAACAGGGAGGAGATGGCAGGACAGACGCCACTTATCCGCTTCGACATCCATTCTGACTTTGAGTTTCTCTCATTGAAGTAGAAGGCTATCGTGTTTCCTACACATCGATCAGTGTTAGTGTTAGTACCAGCTGCTTCAGCATGAGTTCAGTCAGTTGCCCCTGCCATAGCTCAGTGAGAGCTACTACCTCCTCTTTGGTCACCCCAAAGGGGAAGGCTATCTTGGCCTCTGAGATAGTCTCCTCTACCTTCGAGGTAGGTTGTAGCTCTCGCTTTGCTTTGCTCACCTGCACCCAACACTGCAATAAAAATAGGAAGATCAAGTGGGACCACGAGTGAGCAGTCAGGGAGCTAGATACTGTTTCCCACATAGCTGAGGAGGGTTCTCCTCGTGAGACCTCTCCACTCTTGAGTGGCAGTAGGTTCCACCCCCTCTTAGCCTCAAATGGAGAGGAGGACTATAGAAGGATTACCACATCACCTCCACAACCAGCACACTTTAAAACACCGCTAGGGGCGTAAAGGCTGGGACTTAGGAATGTTTACAGTTGGCGGAGCTTTGGATGCTCAGTGGTACCTTGTTTGATCTAAAATTCATGATCCCTAGGAGCATTAGGGGTCAGATCCATAGGGTGAGAGCCATGGAGGCTCGAGTATCTACCCAAGCGGGCAAGAGAGAGAGACAGAGGTATACCAGGCAGTTGGCAACCTCCACACTAATGGATTTCCCTAATCATCACCCTCTTTGGGTCGATCATTCAGACATTATTATTCTTACTCGAGCAGTCTAATGCAAGAGGAGATCTCTAGTTGAGAGGAAATTGGTGTTGCCATCACACCGCTCCCCTCACCATTTATCATCACTCGTTCAGCTTACAACATCCACCACTCCTGCCAAGATTCAAAGCCCTATCACGGAAAGACCATCCCACGGTGATCCTGGCCAGAATCCCACTCCATCCAGTCCACCTGTTGAGGTGAGGTCGAGCTCCACTGCTTGACCCTCTACCTCTATGGTTAGGAAGAAGTGGAGACCCAAAAGCATCATTATCGCATCACCACCATCGCAGATAGAGAGAGAGAGGGGAGTGGGCATAGACATAGTCTCAATGACTGTTGATCCTCCCAGTAAGGAAGTCTTGACAATAGGTAGCATCCGGTGCATAGAGGCAGATGAGCACAATCCTACAGTTAGCCGTCAGCCGGTGTTCATACTGGTCCAACTGGGCAAAATAGACCGATCGATAGATGACATATTAATGGAATACTTTGTTGAGAAAAGGTGAATTCTTAGGAGTGACTATTCAAATTAGTAGGAGGATAGAGTTTGCTTTGATCTTGATGAGGATGACTGGTTGGATGACACAGCTGAGGTTCACATGGTTGATACACTGGGGTCCCTACAGTGGGATCAGCTTAGCCAAGAAGGTGTCGTGCTCGAGGAAGGTGACACTTCTCACTCAACTCAGCACCTCCTCCACTAGCTTAGGCAAAGGGATGATCACATTGACAAGATGGAGAAGAAAGAAAAGGATTTGATGGTAGTGGTTTTAGCATTACAGACCTCAGCCCCAGTTCCATAACCTTCTCCCATGGTTGCCAACAGACTAGCATTTGGACCATTCTAAGTACACTCCTATAAAGGACAATGCTGGTAGCTTACATAGGAAGGTTACAGATGGCACATCCATGCATGAAAAGGATATCAAGCATATGGTAGAGCAGCAGGTGAGGAAAGCGATGGACCAAACTAGGGGGAGCTCATCTATTCCAAAGAGTAGACCATACCCAGAGGAATTCGATGTAGTTTAATCCCCTAAGGGTTTTGTGTCACCTTCCATCAAGATCTTTGATGGTAGTGAGAACCCACATTAGCATATTGTACATTTTAGAGTTGGTTGTTGCAACAGGTGGATGATACACTCTTGTTCGACTTTTATTAGCCTAGCGGTTGCATTTGATTGATGTGAACTACCCAATTTGAAGAATTTTTTCGTCAAGATGTTTGCTATAGCTCAGTAAAGAGTGATTGTAGGTGACCACATTGTAGCGAAGCAAGTTCCTAATGAGTCCCTTATTGACTATATTCTTATGTGGTGCAACTTGAGCATGAAATGTAAGTCGTAGCTATCCGAACATGCCATTGAGATTCTTCTCAAGAATATTTATTGGCCTGGTCACCTTCATGCTTAAGGGTTTTACCATCAGGATATTTGAGAAACTAATCTACAAGGAGGCAAGCCTACAAGAGGAAGCCAAATAATTATCCTTTCTCGACCAATCATCTCGACCCAAGCTGCATAAGGTATTCGAGAAGAACCCAGTGATAGTTGTGTTAGTGGATAGAGGGAAGCGGTCTAGAGTCCAGTATGAGAGACCCCGAGCTCAGTAGCCTCCTTTTCCACCTCTTTTACCACCACCTCAGCCATCATATCAATACAACCACCACTGCCATTCCCACCACCAACATACCCCCGAGCGTACTCTCCACCGCAGGTAGCTATTACCCACCCACTCTTGTTGATAGATTAAATAAGCCATATTCATTCAAGAGCGAGGTAGTTAGGAAAATCTTTAAAATTTTTTTAAAGAAACCTGAATTTTAGTTGCCAAAGCTCAAGAGGCCGGAGGAAGTGGGCAAGAGTAATGATCCTAACCATTGCCCCTACCACCACATGATTAGTCATATCTTAGAGGAATGTATTACTTTTAAGGACTGGCTTGAGCGTAGCTACAAGTCAGGCGCTATAGTTATCCCTAATGAATACATATTAGAATAACCATCCAATTCTATTAGGGTAATTCTTAGGGATACTTCCAATCCTCTTAAGATAAAAGAAGGTTGTGATATCGCATTATCCTGAACCACTAAAAAAGTAGTTTATAAGATCAAGAAACTCACTTTATAGGTGTCTGAGGTAGATCAAACCTCCAACATCAAGGAAGTTTGTAAGTTGCCAAGGACAACCTAAAGAAGGTGATAACTCTGCAACAGTTCATTATACTTTCCCAGGATAGTTTAGTAGCACACAACCACCATCTTAGTCCAGCACTCCATCCACCATTCCAACTGCTACTTCTTCCTCTACTAGCTCCTTTTCTACTAGCAGGAACATTGTATTAGTAGACAAGGGCATTAAATCCCTTAATTCACTTACTTTGTTGGATTTATATCATGTACCTCCACCCAAAAAAGAAATTAATGAAGAAAGCAGATTTTACTTACATCTTGTCCACTTCTAATACTCTAGATTTTATTCCTATTAAAAGCCCTCCAAGTTCAGAAATAATAATAGCTCTAGTCATTTTGATCCCCTCTCTTCTAATTCAGAATTGGACTTTCCTTTTCTGAATCAATTGGGTTCACCTCTTGAGATTGGCTTGGAGTCAACTATCTCTGACGATCCTATAGGAGAAGCTGTAGCTATACCTAGTGAGAAGGTAGAACTTTCCACAAGTTCATCATTTCAAGAAGTCACTGAAGTCAACCTACGTAGTGGCAAAGTTCTACCTCCTGAGGTAACACCTTAGGATAAGGGTAAATAAGTCATTAGTTTGAGTGAATAGATAGCCCTTCCATAGGATGCTCCACCTCTGGATATGCTTGTGGAGGACCAAGTCAAAGTTGATTACAACATCCTAGCGTATCTTAGAAAGTTTCCAGCTAAGCTAAGCTTATATGACACCCTTATCTTATCCAAAGAGATGAGGGAATCGCTAGTCAAGGCTCTTCTTAATCCAAAGATATGCTTAACTTAACTGACTACTACTAAAGAGGAGGTACACAGCTCAAAGGAAATCTTAGAAGTTACATTCAGTGATGAAGACTTACTTCTAGGGACAACCAAGCACAGCGACGTTGACAGATACAAGTTATCAAGAGTTCTAATTGACCAAGGTGCATCAGTCAATATTATGAGTCTAAGAACCCTTGCCCCCTTGAGGATAGATATCTCCAAACTCTAAAAAGAGAGGATGATTTTGAGAGGATTCAATGAACAAGGCGAGAGGGCCTTATGCTCCATAGTGTTGCCATTGGAGATAGATGATTGGAAGACTGAAGCCAAGTTTCATATCGTAGACTCGGATACATCTTTCAATGTTTTATTTGGGAGACCATGGATACATAAAAAGAACATAGTTCCATCCTCTCTACATCAGTGCATGAAGTTCATGAGAGGTGAGTTTGAGTACTACGTCAAAGGAGATCTCAAGCCATTCACAGTTCATGAGGGGATATATGAGGATGCAACCTATTTCTCCCTTAAAACCAACAAGTCCATTTCCGTGAACTTACTCAAAATCCCAATGAGATAAGAAAGAAAAGAAAAAGAAAAAGAAAAGAAAAAGGAGAAAGAAAAAAGAAAGTAAAAGAGAGCGAGACATGGACTTAGGGGAAGATATATAGCTTGACATTATATTCCATCCACAGTTCATTACCCCCATTTGAACATATTGGTAGGATGACCCGACCTCCACCAGGCAGAGGTAGAGGACAGTTTAGAGGCAACCTCTGAGGTGGAAAGCCTTCTTATTGGCCACCCAATAAGAGGTTTTTCTTAGCCACCAGGAGCACACTTGCTATCCATATAGACTTAGAATCTAATTCAGAGGATGAATCTTTTATGGTTAGCACACCAGTCAGCTCTTCTTAACAGGAAATCCCTTTTGAGGTGACACTTGAGCAGGATAATGATGAAGATTGGGCTCCAAAGCAAAGCATAAATATATCTAGGTTTGGATATGAAACAGTTAGGCATCAGTTGGGAACCTTAGCTCTAGTAACTTTCCTCACAAAACTTGAGGGTTTGTTGTAAGGAAGTAAGTTGATGGAGAAGATTGCGATAGATCCACCTAAGATAACTTAGATGATAGATCATTTAAATTGGTATCTTTATGTTCATTTAACTCAAGATGTAATCCATTTTCAAACACTTATGAAAGGATGAGTTCAAAGATAAAGTGCTATGCATTAATGACATTACACTTGGTGATGATGATTGATTCTCCCAAGAAGGTCATTCTCACATGCATTAGATGATGGGTTTTTTGACAAATCAATGAAAGAAGAGAAACTTTACTATCTAGTGCATCAACCTTGAAGGGAAATTATCCAGTATGCATAATTTAATCTTTTGCCAAAATCTGACATTCTTTCTCATAAAATGATCTTTAGATATTGCAATATCTATAATTGATTTATTAGAGTGGAAGATATGCATGATGTTGTTACAGTTTGATACCACTTCCATACCCTTACATGTTAGACATGCACTATTGATTTCTATTATCACACCCACTTCATCTTTGACTCCCACTTAGTTGAGATGAACAAATCATGAACTTATGGTCACTAGCATTCATTGCTAGGAATGGAATGTCATTTCTTTCAAAAGAAAGAACCACGATCCTCTTCCAAAGTGGAATATTCTCTTAACTTCATGATGTGAAATTTTATAGCATCCTTTTTAAAATGAAAATTTTGAATCTGATGTCATTGCATAAGATGCCATTCATGGATCAGATATCCTTATGCATCTTGGTCATATCAACTAAATCTTTGGGTTCTATAAAGAAAAGAGCTCCATAAATTTTATAAGTACACTATGGGTTTTAGCTAAATTCAGGTTACTATTTATAATATTCCTCAAGCTTGCCAAATAGTTAGCATGTCTAAAAGATGAGTCCATACCATTAAGGGTACAAAATAGACAAGTATTATCCCTTATTGATGTAGCTCATCAAGATCTTCTCTTGAAGAGTTGCATTTTCAAATGGATGATAAAATAGCGACCATTCAATGGATTATCAAATATAGGAAAAATACCTCAAGAGAATGCATCATGAAGTAGAGCCCTTTCTCTTGAGATCATTATATGGTCTTTGATTATATGTGGTAACATTATTTAAACAAACATGAAGCCCTATTAAGATCATGATTATAAAGTTTATCACAATCTTCGGTTTGAAGATGACAAGATCAAGAGACTAGGATACTAATGCATGATTACTTGATGGACATAGCAGATCATGTAATCATGATCTTACACCAACCACAACATTCTACACTATGGCCTTTGTATTGATGTTTCACATAGTGGGTTCAATCGATCTCCTTCTTCCAAAGGACATGGAATTATTTCTAGCTTCGACTTTTCAAGTGGGTGGAAATCCCCAAAATCACACTTAGCATGTATTTTTTTTTTAGGAATCATATCTTTAGGTTCTCATGACAAATTATATATGACAATATTTTACATTCAGAGCACCAAAATAAATAGTTTTGCCCAGAGATACATCATTGGAGATACTCTTAATCATGAAAGACAAATTGCATTCTTTACAAAACTTTCATCCCACAGATATTGACACTCATGATAATATGCTTGGCATGTAGTTGGTTGAAGCCTTGTAGCTTAGCATCACTTCAAAACTCTAACTCAATCTTCCTCATTCTCAGAGTGGAGGTGCGGTTACCATTAGTCCACTCCCATCACCAGAGATGGTATTAAGATCAAAATAAAGATGCTAGTTACTTTGAAGGCTTGATTTAGATCGGGCATTCTAGAACCTTGGTTGTATAAAGCCAAAGGGTTCAAACTCAAAAGTGATTATAGAGCTTTTTCATAGAGTTATTTTGGTCTAAGAACCATTACCATAAAGATCATTTGAACATGGGAGACCAGCCATAGAGAATCATAGAGGATCTTATCAACTTATAAATTATATGGAAGAGCATCCAATGCTTCCAATAAATGGACTCTACTTAAGGAAATATTATCCATAAATCTTGTTTCAAAATAATTATTAATAAAGCTTATTTTCATCTCAAATTCCATCTCTTATATGTTGAGAAACATCTTTGCTTGTGAATCCATCAGTGTGGTGAAAAATTTTATATTATAAAGAATAAAATATATACTTCCATATTCACTCTATGCGGGATAAAGTGAAGACCGAAATAGACATCTCTTATTTTTATACAATTTTTGACACATTGATCATATGGCCAAGAGTAATGGTGTATGACATTGAGGAGATGTACTATCTAAGATAGATGTCACCACCTAAATCTATCACCTCACAGGACTCCTAAGGCAATGGGTGCGATGTGTGTACCAAATATTCTTCCCCATTTTACATGAAAAGAGTAAAGTAGGGTTTTCAAAATTGGGTTCATTAAGTTCTCAGAATAAAGCCCCATAGTTGTACATCTTAGTTGAGATCATAACAATACTCTTAATTATGGTAAATTTTCATTATTCAGATTTCAATAGAGAGGCATCAATGATTAGTTTATTTAGGAAGATCAATGGTGATCAAGAGAGTTATATAAGCCAAATGAAGATAAGTGGAGATCACAATGATCTAAAAAAAGTGGCATCTCAAACTATCTATGGTTGGGCTTTACATTTTTAATTGATTTAATTTGTTTGGGTCCATTTTTTTTGTTGAAAATTTACATGATTGATAACACAAAATAATGAAATGCAAAATGAGGATTTTATTTTATGGAAACAAGGGGAGGAGCCTCAACAATCTAGGGAGCTTTATGCCAAAAGATTCAACCTAAATCTAAGGCAAAATGAGTATTTGGTTTGCCTCCATAAGAGGACAAACCACTTTTGGACTGCTTTTGCCTCCAACTACCTATTTTTTAAATTCATGTAGGAGTCTTATTTTTTATATGGATATTTATTTAAAGAGATAGTATCCTAAAAGACTAGATCAAGTAATATGCTTCAAATGACCTAAATCTAATAAATTCATATTACATTTTTTATTTTCATTTTTGAACATTATTTGACTCAAGTTAAAATTATTTATAAGATAAAATATATATTCCAATCGAGAAAAGAGGAAGTATTTCCTTCTCTCAATACAATTTCTCGACAAGGTGGAATCCAATCGAAAAAATAATATGCATTTGTGAGATGATAAAAGAAGTACTCACATAGATGCTAATTCTTTTATCTTGATTAGTCTAATTTTGAGTTATGAGTTCTTTATTTTTAATTTTGAAAAGAAAAGTAGAAGATTTATTTTTTTCTAAGAACCTAATCACATAAGCCATGTAGGGAGAAACTAGAAAAAGATGTCATCTTAATGCACAAAGCTAAACAAATCATCAATCAATTTATAAAGACATAAAGAATAAGAGGAATTACAATGGTAAATCTAAAATAAATGGGTAGATCTAATACAATGTATTATATGAATTAAGTATAATTAAGCAAGAAATTCATTGTTATGGAGATCTCAAACTATTTCTTTATTTATTTTTTTTTTCTTTTTGAATTTTCTTTATGGTTGGGCTTTGCTAAATACATGGTATATAAGATGAGATATTATGACCAATGTTATCTAAGATAACAATCATTCAAAATCCTAATTATAAAAATTACATGAAAAGAAAAGTAATCTAAATGCAAAATGAGATTAATGCAAATTTTACAAGTCCCAAGATGATTAGACTATCCTCACATGGATGACTAAGTCCACCAGCCTATTGGATTATGCAAGGTATAGCACACCAGCAAAACTTTATATTTTTTATTTATTAAGACATAGCACAATACAGAAATGATGATTAGACTAAATGTTATCATTCATTTATAAATACTTTCTAACATCACTAAAACATATATCAAAATAAAAGCAAAGAATCATGCATTAAATTAACCTAAATAGAAGTGACATTTAATATGCTTTATTTGTGTTTTGCTTACTATGGCTTTAAGTTAAAATTTTTTAATGTGAGAATTTTAATTAGAGGAGGGTTTTAAGATTAATATTTTATTTATTTTATTTTGTGTTTTGATTAGGTTCAAATTGATCTAATTACTTTTAAGTTATAAAGAGAGGAAAGAGAAGAGATTCTTTTCTTCTAAAATCATTCTAAATTATTCATGTTTTAGTTTTGTTTAGTGAATGTTTATTATGTGTTTTAATTAATAAATTTTGATGTACTCTAAACAAACTAATTTAAAGGAAAATATTTTAAGATTAAATTAAAATAAACAAATTCATAAAACATACATCACTTCATTCTTTCCCACATGTAATGCATAAATGAGTACTAATCATATCTATATAGACAAATAAATGTTGCTTCACTTTATGATGCATGCTAAAGTTTATTTAAAAAATTTGAATGTTTATGATGCATGATTTATCTTATAGGCATAAAATGATCATTATTGTTATGGTGTAAGATATAAGACACTTAGAATAAAAATATGACCAATATTCAAACTAATATACCACTTTCCTTAAATACAAACATGTGTACAAAAGAAATGAATGGAAAAGAAAGAATAAAAAGTTTGGTTGGTTATATTTGTTTATGCAATTTATATGTACAAGTGTGGGTATCCTTCTTAAGTAATAGCATGGAATGAATAGGAGATGTAATTAAGTGTTAGGTTCTTTTCAAATGAACTATACATTTAATTCAATTCAAAACTATAGAAAAGAGGAGAGAGAAAACTACACTAAACATCATATATTTTACTCACATGCAAGCTTATAAGTAAGATATAAAATAACACACTTTAATTTTATAATTGATTAACTATCTAAAAAAAATAATTTGGATTTAATAGTGATAATAGCCACTCATATTCTTCCTGTAGCCAAAACATGCAACTTGACATAAAAGAAATATTTTCATTTTAAATTTGATTTTTGAAAAGCATCAATGCATGAAATCATATGACACACACACTTAGCATATTAGGAAAGAACTAAAGTAATGAAATCATGTAAACACATTCACCTTAATTAATTCCTAAGACATATTTTGAATAAAAGAAGAAATCAAAGTTTGTTTATATGATTTTGTTTGAATTTGAGTTGATTTAATTTGGAAAATGTGATTGTTTGTTGTTCCTCTTATACATGTGTTTGATATTTTTGTTCAATTTTAGATGATTAGATTTATTTTATATTTTGATTAGGTTAAGGTATGAATTAAGCATGTTAATTACCTTACCTTCACTGCCTTAGCATAGTTAATCAAAATTATGAGAATGAGATGATATAAACCACTCAGAATTTAAATTAGCAATGCACCTAGGAAGAAAGGGCCCTAATGGCTCATGATTAATGATTAATTAACTAAGGGGTTTTAACTTAAGTAATTTCAAAACACCCCTCACACATATGAGTTGAATTTTGATTTCCTTAATTGTACTTAGGCTCTTGAACACCTAAGCATCTACCCAAGAAGAATTAATTGAGTTCTAGAAAGTTTTAGAATTTTGTGAAATTAATTAAGGGTGGTAATTAGTGAATTAACCCTTAATTAAAAATAGATTAAGAAAGAAAAAGGGGGTTTAAGGAATAGCCTAGGGAAATGCCCCAAAATTATTCCCTAAACCTCCTATTCATTTAAACATACCTTAATAAACTCAATCAGAGTGTTAAACCACTAATTACAATCTTAATTAACCTTAATTATAGTAAGGGAGTAATTAAGGAATGAACTAGAAATTCCCTTAATTAAGCCACCAATAAATATCAAGAAAATTAGGGGAGGTAGAAGTCATCCCTCTAATTACACCTGAGAAGTTTGAGATTAATCAATGGATTAATTAGAGAGTAATTAGCAAATTAACATTCCCAATAAAACCCAAATTTAAAGAAGAGAACTATCCAAAATTAATTAAAGTCAAATTTAGAATATTCTATGTTTAATTATCTTTCTAATGCAATTTATTCCATAGTTTTTTTGATTTTTCTAAGTTGAGATATAAATTTTAGAAGCTTAGGTGATTAATTAGAATTAAATAAATCCCTAATTATATCATTAATCCTACGACGCCATGCATGCGGCTGATGCGCCATGCACTTTACATGTGTCACTGTCTGATTGGCTATTTAAAACATCACATCATGGTGCCTTCTCTCCCGTCGATCAGATGGTGAGATTAAAGCCGTGGATCAGAGGATTAAAAATGAATATATTGTGAATTTTAATCTCTACCGTCCATCCAAAATGCACAGATGGACAGCGAGAGACCCATCCCTACCGCTTTCTATGAGCCATGGACACCGTCCATGTTTGAAGCTTTGATTTGAGCTTGATTGAGCTCAGATTGGGAGGAAAATTTACCCACACCATCATCATGCAACCTAGATTACATCTAATGGTCAAGATCCTATGAAATTAACATTTCTTTCACAAAGCTCCACACCACATTGAGTTTAATGCTAAAAAAATGGCTAATCTTGCTGGAGGTGATCACTGGCGCTAGATTCCCTTGGAGAAGCTTCGTCTGGTTGAGATGAAGCTTTGCTGAAAGTTTGAGGGGTTGAGGTTGAGTATCTTCTCCTATGGACCAACTCCTCCTTCAAGTGAGCTCAGCTTTGGTCTAGGTGACTCCTCCTTTGCTTCAAGAACTTGAAAGAGAGCTTGGGCAAGCTCGATTGGGGTCCCTGAGGGAGTGTGCAAAGGGAATTGGCTTGGTTTTAGGTATGGAGTAAAATGGACTTTTGATGGAGCTCCCTTATTTTCACTTAAGGAAAACTGAGAAGATGGAAATTGGATCTCCCTCTAGAAAGCTTAGGATCACTTGCAAATGGCTCCTCTAATTTCCTAACACTCAATCGATAATGGCTCTGTGAAGATTCAAATGAATTATGGAGTATATCTCCCCCTTTGGCAACCAGACGACTGAGCATAGGCTTGCCATTCTGATCCAATTGCCTTGATTTAGTGGGTTGTTTGAGCTATTAGGACTGTCCTTGAGTTCATTTTAGGCTAGGGAGTGGAATGGTGAACTCCCTATGTGCTCCATTTGAGTGTAAGAAAGATTCCCATGTGGCCATTTCCATGCACATGGTTAGTTTGGCCATTGGGTCAGGTTGGGCTGACCCAAACTGATTGGGTTGGGTGCACCACCCTCCCTAGTGTTCACTTGATCCACTAGGAGAGTATCAAGTAGGTATGAAGAGGATTTGACCAAATTCCAAGTGGAATTGGCCAAAATTTACCATATGGCCTAGGGGTAAAATGGTTATTTGGCTGATTTTTGAATTTGAGTATGTTTGGTATGTCGAGAAAATAGGTTTGGCCAAGTTTCATTAAATTTGGAGTTCATTTGGTATGGTTTGGCTCATGTTGACCCATTTAGGTCAAAATGGGTCAAGTTGACCAAGTGGTCAAATTTGGTCAAACCAAGAGTTAGGTCAAGTTCATATGTTCATTTGAAATGCTTTGGTGGCTTTGGTTTGATTGAATTTGGTTTAGGTTTGAATTTGGTTCATATGACCTCATTTAGGTCAAATGGATCAAGTTGACCAGTCTGACCCATTTGACCAATTTGTGCTAAGTCATGGGTAGGTTTAGGTTTGGTTAGTTATATGAAGTGGATTGGTATCTTTGTTTCTAATCAATTTTGGTTAAGTTTGAATTTGGCTCAATATGACCCTTTTCGGTCAAGTTGGGTTCAAGCTCAATTGGGCTAGATTAGGTCTAGCTGGTCAATGGAGGCTTTGGTCAAGTTCAACAAGTCATGTAGAATGAACTTGACCCATTGGTTTCAATCAATTTGGCTTAGATCAAGTTTTGACATATTTTAACTTTTTAGGTCAAGTTGGGTCAACTTGGGTTAAGTGGCTAATTGGGCTAGGTTAGGCTCAAAAGTTGACTTGGTCAAGTTCAAACATTGATCATGAATGAACTTGGATCATTGGTTTCAATCAATTTGGCTTATGGTGGATTTTAGCTATGTTGGGTTTTATGTTGGCTAAGTGTTGACTTGGTCAACCCTTAGGTTTGACTTGGTTTGACCCAATTTGTGTGATTGATCATCTCATGATGATTGTTAATCATGATGAGAGGCTTAGGTGAGTTTGATTCAATCCAATTTGGTTAGGATTAGAATTTGTCTCATAAGGGTACTTTAGGTCACTTTGGGTCAAGTGAGCCTAAGTAGATCAAATGGCTTGGTCAATGCTTGATTTGAGTTTGATTGAACTCACATATGGAGTTATGATTGAAATATAAATCCATTTGCAAATGGTTTGAAGTCAAATGGGTTTTGATTCATTTGACAATTTCAAGTTCAAAGGGTGAACATGAAATGTATTTTGGCTTGATTTTTGAATAGAGTTTTGATTTGGTGATTGAAGTTTCAACTTATATTTGAATTCATGATTAAAGGATTGATTGAATCATGAAGAAACATCAAGAGTTTGGCTTGATTTGAAGTTGATTTGGTTAAGTTCAAGAATTTGACTTGAAAGGCTTAGGTTGGATTTTGATTGAATTTGAGTTTGATTTTTGGGGTGGGTTTTAGTTGTTTGAATTTATATTTCATTTATATATGTGAATATAAATGAGAATATAAATGGGTTATGAGAAAATTTCATGAATTTGGAGTGATTTGATCATGATCTAGGCTAAGTCCTTAAGAGGGAAATTAAGGACTTAAGCAGGATTTTGAATTAGGAATTTGAATTTTGGATTTGATTTGATTGATTTGAATTTATATTTCATTATATATATATGAATACAAATGAGATTATAAATGAGTTATGAGAAGATTTCATAAATTTGAATTGATTTGAACATGATTTAGGCTAAGTCCTTAAGTGGGAATTAAGGACTTAAGAAGGATTTGAATTTTAGATTTGATTTGATTGATTTGAATTTATATTTCATTTATATATATGAATACAAATGAGAATATAAATGAGTTATGAAAAAATTTCATGAATTTAAATTGATTTAGATTTGATTTAGGCTGAGTCCATGAAGGGAAATTAAAGGACTTAGGCAATATTTGGAATTTGGAATTTCAACTTGGAATTCAATCATGGATTTCAATCATGGGTTTCAATCATGTGTTTCAATCATGTGGAATTAATTTGAGTTTGGAGAAAGTCAATTAGGCTAGAATTGATTTAGGTTTGACGTTGATTTCATTTGGAGTTCAACTTGAACGAAGGAAGTAAGGAATGTGTTCAAGCTATAGGGTAGGCAAATTTTCCTAACAACCCTAAGGCATGACCTACTCTTATGGCTAACTCTTATAAGTGTCTAAGGTTAGGTTGAGTGCCCACCTAATCACTAGATGTGTCTTAGGACTAAGGATCTCTTAAAGTCTAAGAGGAGTCCTATGTCTAAGGTGGAAGGGTTGAGAACTCATTCTAAAAATGAGGTCAACAAAAGGCACCCAATAGGTGTGGTGTGACTGACAAGGAACACTGCACGTATTGGTGTTGACCACAACGATCAACAACACCAAACGATCACAAGCACTAACAGAGATGACCTACTCCTAACTTGTGGTTTAGAAGGAATCCAGAACTTAATTCAATGTGGCTCTACTTATGTCAAGGACATAAGAGAGGGAAGGAGGAATCCACTAGGGATAGAATATGTGAACCTTCCACTAGGCAAGCAGGATCAAGTCATCCACAAGGGGCTGAGAAGCTTGATTTGTTTATTTTGATGGATTCTATTGGTTTGCGATGGATCATACTGAGAAGGAGCTTATATCAGCCTAGACCTATCTCAGATTTACTGAACCAAAGGGGGTAGCTTCCCGGTCGATGAAACTATCCAACCAAAAGAGTGCCTTTCAATTTGCAATGATCAACTTAAGGGAAGAATGCTCGGGGACTCACATCTTCCACTACACAAGACCACTAGGGTAATCGGTTGCTTTGGGTAACAAATCAAACTTGACCTAAGGCTATTCGTCAGTTTGCGATAATCATGTTAGAAAGAATGCGTCATAGTCTTACATCTTATAAAGTGGAATGACTGTTGAGGTGACCTGCTTATGGAAAAATAGATTGAACTCGACCTAAGGGTGATTATGGAGTGAGTGACACGGGATTTATCTCAACTCAATCGAAATTCCTATAGGAGTTATCTTCGACCTTGCCAGATAGGATGCAGCTTGGGAAAAAGGCCCTTGGGGCTTGAATTCTACAAGCGAATTAATTTTATTTGTTTTGTTTAGTTTATTTATCATGGATCCTGTTAGTTTGTGAGGGATCAAACTAAGAAGGAGCTTATATCAGCCTAGACTTATCTCAAATTTACTAAACCAAGGGAGAATCTGCATATCCGCTGAACAAATTCTCCAACCACATGGGTGGCTACTAGGAAAGGGGAATTGTCCAATCCAAGAGTAACCTGGGTAGTATCTAAATGGGATTGCAAAAGACGTGATCCAAATAGAATGCCTGCAAGGAGAAGGGTCACTAAGGTCTTAATCCAAAACCCTAGAGAAGATGACATGGCTAGTCATATATCAAATAGGTATTTGGTGGCCAACTCAAGAAGAAAGTGTGGGGACTCACATCTACCAAGAGTGGTATATCCATCAGGTGAGTCACTGTCAGCATAGAGAACATTAACCAACCTGAGGTGCCCGTAAGTTTGCGACAATCATCCTAGGAAGAAAGCTCGGGGACTCACATCCTTCTATAGCAAAACTGATTGCTGAGATAGTCTATCTTCAGCTCGATAGATGCTATCCGACCTAGGGCGACTACTAAGTGAATGCCAGTGGAGGACTTATATCAACTCAAATGTAGTCAAGAGAAAAGGAGCCTCTGTGGGACTTATCCTAAACCTCAAATATACTCAACCTAGTTAGATCATTATGATTAATTCAAGAAGAAAGCTCGAGGACTCACATCTTCTTAAACAAAATCAACACGAGGTAGCTTACTGACTGGGTAGTGATGTCTACCTTACTAACAAGGTACTCGTTAGTTTGCAATGGTCAAGTTAGGAAGAAAGCACGGGGACTCACATCTTTCGAACAAGTGACTACTAGGGTGACATACTAGTGGGGTAGCATGTAGAATCTAGAGCAGCTAATGAGTGAGTACCACAAGGGACTTGCTCCCACATGAAAGTAGCCCGAGATAAAAGGTATGTATTTATTTTTGTGCATGTTTTAAAAGGGATAGGATGCCTCTGGGGGACTCTTACACCTACCTTAAACACGCTTGGGGATTTAATGAAATGGTGCCATGGATGGAAAATGGGATTCACATTAAGAAAGGATGCCGCCTAGGTTCTCTCACACGTAACTTAGTTATGCTAATCGAAATAGGATGCCTCTCAGGTTCTCTTACACCTATTCTAATAGTCAGGAGATTGTGTTTGTGTTGTGAAAGAGGGATAGGATGCCACTGGGGGACTCTTATACCTACCCTTAACACGTCACGGTGGATTCACAAGACAAGCAAATAATGCTTTAAAAGAAGAGAAGATTTTGATGAAATGGAATCGAATTTTTGTTGATTGAAAGAATTAATTTCAAACATGATTTATTTCATGGGTAATATTTCTTTAGATCGAGCCCATTAATTAGAAGCATCTAGTGTTCTCCTTTACAATCAATGAGCTAATAAGATCCTCCTTGGTAGACCTTCTCTATGACATAAGAGCCTTTCCAAGTGGGTTCAAACTTGCCTCCATCTTTTTATGGGTAATAATTAGTCTCCTTAGGACTAACACAAGTTCTCCTACTCGAAAAGACCTAGGGCAGACCAGCTTGTTGTGAGCTTGAATCATTTTGTCCTTGTACAACTCGAGGTTCTGGCATGCCCATAGGCGACTCTCCTCCAAACCTTTGAGCTCTTCTAACTATAATTTTACATTTTTCTCTATAGTGATCATACTACCCTATGCTATCCCTAGTGACGGGAGTTGAACTTCTAAAGGTAGGGCAATTTTAGACCCATATACTAAGGAAAAAGGGGTAAACTGAGTTGGAGTTCAGTATGTGGTGTGGTAGGCCCACAAGGCTTCAACCAATTGCTCATTCCACTATCGCTTGTTGTCATCAGGAGTCTTCTTTAATATCTAGATGACAGTTTTGTCGAATGCTTTTGCTAAGATATTTGCTCTACGGTAGTAGATGGTGGGGAGTATCTCCAATGTATACCGTGTCTTCTGGCGAAGTGTTGATCTTGGATCTTTTGATTGTAATACCATTATCGGATATAATTCGTTGAGACACCCTGAACCTATATATGATATGGTTCCTGAAAAATTGAAGCACATGCTGAGCTGTGACTTCTCGGAGTGGGATTGCCTCTGCCCACTTGGAAAAGTAGCTGGTGGCAGCTAAGATGAACCGATGACCCTTGGAAGAAGGAGGATCGATTGGACCCACAATGTTGGTACCCTAACACTCGAATGGTCATGAGGCTAATGTAGGGTGTAGAATGTTGGGTGGTTGGTGGAGGACCACACCATGCACCTGACGATGGCATTTCCTAGCTACATCCATGCAATCTGTAATCTTTGATGGCCAGTAGTATCCTAGTCTCTTGATCTTTGTCTTCATCTTTGGATTAGATTGATGTGCTATGCATAGACCTGAATGTACATCGATTACAATGCCACGAGCTTCGTGATTGTCCAAATAGGGTAGCCAAATTTGGTTAAAGGACTGTCGGTACATGGTGCTATCAACGAGAGCATATGAGAGAGCTCTCTGTTTAACTAGATGGGCTTGTGAATTTTCTTGAGGTAGTTTGTTGGTGTTCAAATATTCTATGAATGGTTGCCTCCAATCTAGCTCCTTGTCCATTTTGGAAACTACAACCTCCCCTTCAAGAGAAAGTCTCTCGATGAGTTCAGCATCAATAAGGGATAGGACTTGTCTATTTTGGACCCTTATTGAAATGGACTCATCTTCCAGACATGCCAATTCTTTGGCAAGTTTGGCCAAAGCATCTGCTATCACATTCTCTACTCGGGGAACCTTGTAGATGGTGACTTTGGAAATCTGGGCCAACAGTTTCATGGTATACTCATGGTAATGAAGAAACTTGGGTTTGAGAACCTTGTAGGACCCGTCAATCTAGTTGATGACCAACTAAGAATCCCTAAAGATGTTGATGCTCTTGACATTGATAGTGATGGCTAACACCAGACCAACAATTAAAGCCTCATACTTGGCTT
The DNA here is from genome assembly GCA_021442155.1 of Cymbidium sinense. NCBI lineage: Eukaryota > Viridiplantae > Streptophyta > Magnoliopsida > Asparagales > Orchidaceae > Cymbidium > Cymbidium sinense. Next base: position 86,511,665 of record CM038218.1, on the reverse strand, counting down.
CATTGTTGGTGTAGGGGTTGGAAAGATAGTATGAGACTCTCATCACATCACGGTCCAGAGTTAGGAGAACTATTCCTACCCCTGCCTTTCCTAGAAGAGTTGATCATTGTGCTTCATCTTTATAAAAAGAAGCCGCACCATTAAAATACATCTCCCATCAGTGGTTGTTAACCCTCCCTAAGTTCATGATTTGTTCATCATGGAGATCATCACTAAGCGGAGAATCAGCAGGAAGTGGGTGTTCTGCTAAGAAATTCACTAGTGCTTGTCCTTTTATCTCACGGAGGGGGATGAAGGTGATATCAAACTATAAGAGAATCATGGACCATCGTGCCAAACATCCTGATAGTATTGGCCATGTCATGAGGTACTGTAGTGGATTTGTTCTGGAGATCAAGTTTACCTTATGAGAAAGCATATAATGTTATAGCTTTTGAGAGGCAAAGTTTAAAGCTAAGCAATGTTTCTCAATAGGTGGATAGTTTGCTTCAACTGGAATAAGATGATGACTGAGGTAATAGAGAGTATTCTCTTTCCCTTCATCATTGGCTTGGGCCAACCGATAGGGTAATCAATGCAGATTAGCGGATGTGTGGCTTGGGATAGGGCTATAGCGGCGGCTTCACCAAATACTACTTGATGTCTTCAAAGGCATGCTGACACTTGTCATCCCACTTGAACTTGGCATCCTTTTTGACAAGTACTGAGAATGGCTTGCATCTCCCAATAGGATGGAGATAAAGCATCTTAGATATGCCAGCCATCCTTGGAAGGATCTGAGTTGAGTTAAACTCTTAGGAGGTAGAATTTTTAAGATATATTTAATCTTTTTAGGATCTATTTCTATTCCTCAATGTTGGACAACAAACCCAAGGAATTTTCTTGAAGCTACTCCGAATGCACACTTAAGGGGATTCATTTTGAGGTTATATTATCTTAACCATTAGAAAACATCTCTCAAGTCAAAGAGGTGGTCTTCCTTTTCTCTGCTCTTGACTAATAGATCATCAACGTAGCACTCAACCTAATGATGGATGAGTTCATTGAAGATTTGAGTCACAGCCCATTGGTATGTAGCACCAGCATTTTTAATGCCGAAAGGAATAACCTTATAACAAAAGATTCTAAATAGGGTTCAAAAAGTAGCATTTCTTTCATCTTCAGGAGACATCTTGATTTGGTTGTAGCTAGCTGACCCATCTATGAAAGAGAAGACTACATGAGATGAGGTGATGTCTGCCATTAATTCTGGTATAGGAAGAAAAAACTCATCCTTAGGACTTGCCTTCTTTAAGTCCCTAAAATCAACACATATGTGAATTTGGTCACTCATTTTTTTTTTAACTGGGATGACACTGGCTAACCATGTAGTATATTTTTCTTCCCTGATGAAACTGACATCAATCAATTTCTTGACTTCAAAAAGGACTTGATGTTCAATTTCTAATCGCATGCATCTAGGAGCATGCTTAACACGGGTAGCGTTAAGATCTATTGCTAGCTTGTGGACTACTACGTGAGGAGATAATCGAGGCATCTCTTCATAACTCTATGCGAAGTAGTCTTTAAACTCAATCACTAGCCTAACTAAGTCATTCATTTCTTCTTCATTCAAGAACGAACTGATGTACATCAGGTGTGGATTTTTTTCTATCTCGAGGTTGATTTCCTTAAGCTTGTCAATTATTGAATGGATCTCCTCTTCAAATTATGGTGGTGCATCTTTGATTTGAAGATCATCTGGATCATCTGAGATTTCTAAATATACATTCTCATAAGAGTTGGTGTTGTGTGAAAAGAACCTATCACACTCCAAATGATTGGTAACAACTAAGAAGTAATCATCGTCATCAACTAGACCAACTGTATCGAATCCTAGTCCTGCTCTTGATTGTGCTTCCCTGCCTATATTGTTATATAGTTTTTCAAAGTAGAGGGGACGGTTGTGCTCCAAGTCCCGAGAAGAAGGTCTTCATCTATCAAGGTGATCCCCTGAGCTTCTTTTGTGAAATGTGCCTCCTCACCTATAATGGTCAGCTGAGCTAAGTATATCTCAGGATCAAGGTAAGCTTTGATTAATGATTCCCTCATGTCTTAGGATAAAATAAGGGCATCGTATATGCTTAGCTTAGATGACAACTTTCTTAGATGAGAGAGGACATTGTAGTCCACCTTGGGCTAATCCTCCACAAGCATATCCTAAGGTGGAACATCCTGTGGAGGGGCTTCTCGATCCTCTGTACTAATGACTTGTTTCTCTCTATCTTGAGTTGTTGCACAAGGAGGTAGAACCTTGCCACTACGGAGGTTGACTTCGGTGATCTCTTGTGGTAGGGTAATGGAAGGTTCTACCTGTACATCAGGCTCACCTACAGCTTTTCCTATGGGACCCTCAGAATCGAATGATTCCAAGTCAATCTCAAGAGGTGAACCTGTAGTACTCAGAGTAGGGAAGTCCAACTCTAAATCAGAAAGAGAAAGATTAGAATTATTATAGTTATTTTGACTTGAAGAGTTATCATTAAGAATAGAAGTAGACAACCCATCAGAAGTGACATAGTTATAATTCAAGCTAGCTTTATTCTTTAATTTCTTGGATTTGATAGGTGGTACAAAGTAGAAATCAAGTAAAGTAAGTGGGGTAAGGGATTTGATGCCCTTATTTGCCGATACAAGAGTTTTACTAGTAGAAGAAGAAGAACTAGCTGAAGTAGAGGAAGTCAATGTGATAGCTGCAATGATAGATTGGAGGTTGAACTCAATCGGTGGTTGCACTACTGGGCTATCCCTGGTAGACACATGCTACTACTGCTACTACTACTGTTGAACTCCACCTTTCCCCGAGTTGGCACTGGAAACTTTCAAACCTTTTTTGATGTTGGAGGTATGAGCTGACTTAGGCACTTGCAAGGAAAGTTTCTTGATCTTCTAGATGATCTTTTTAGAGGTTTTGGATAAAGAAATATCCCAACCATCTTTGGTTTTGGAAGGACCATAAGTATCCTCAAGGATTATCCTAATGGAACTGGATGGTTGTTCCACAAGGTATTCCTTTGGAATAACTACAACACCAATCTTAAAACTATGCTCAAGCCAGTCCTTAAATATGAAGCATTCCTTTAAAACATGACCTAGCATACGTTGGTAGGGGCAAAAGTTAGGATCATGGATTTTGCCTACTTCCTCCAGTCTCCTAGGCTCGGGTAGCTGAAAACCAAGCTTCTTTAAGAGATTCTTAAATATCTTCTTTATTACCTCCCTCTTAAATGAATAAGGTTTATTAAGCTTATCTAAAAGAGTAGGTGGGCCATAACTACCTAACGATGGGTTTGTGTGCACTGTTACTGATAGTATGGCTATGGAGGCTACGGTGACGACCATGGAGGCTACTGTGGAGGCCTGTAGGGCTGCCTCAGTGGTGGTAGAGGAGGTGAAAGTGAAGGCTGCTGAGGTCATGGTCTCTCAGACTGATCACTAGCTGGTTGCTTCCCCTTATCTATCACTGTCACTATTCCAGGCTTCTTCATATAGACCTTTTGTGGCTTTCCTTTGGGCAACTGGTCTTGAAAAGGCAACTGTTTGGCCTCTCCTTGTAGACTAGCCATCTTGTTAATTAGCTTCTCAAATATTTTGATTGTCAAGCCCTTAAGCATGAAGTCGGCCGGGCCATAGATATTCTTTAGAAGAATCTCAATGACATGCTGCTCAGACAGCTACGTCTCACATTTCATACTCAGGTTACGCCATCTGAGAATATAGTCAACAAGGGACTCACTTGGGTGTTGTTGTGCTATAATATGATCACCAACAGTAACCCTTTGCTGAGCTCCAGTAAACCTCTAGATAAAGAGTTGCTCCAACTCAGCAAATATCTTTATTGAGCTATTGGGAAGTTCAACATACCAATCGAAAGCTATCCCTACTAGGCTACTAATGAAGAGGCAGAATAGGAAAGTGTCGCCACCGGGGTTGCAACAACTGGCCCTGAAGTGTGCAATATGCTACCTCAGGTTTCCACTGCCATCAAAGCTCTTGAAGGAAGGTGGCATGAAACCCTTGGGATATTGAATTGCATCAAATTTCTCTGGGTAAGGTCCACCCTTTGGAACTGATGATCCTCCCCGGGCTTGAGCCAACGCTTCCTTCACTTGCTACTAAATCTGATGTCTTTCTCCTATATGGAGGTACTTTCCACTACCTTCCTTCATATGCAAGTGCTACCTTGCTCAATGGGAGTTAAGGTCTTGGTTGGGACCCAGACATGTACTAACTCTAGCTGACTAATAATGGTTGTAGTAGGATGAACTGTTGGGGCTTATTTCTGAAGTACTGAGATTGCTGTTAACAAGTCCTCAAGCTGCCTCTCCATCATGTCTATTTATTCATCTTTCTACTTTAACTAATATTGGAGGTGTTGGGCTGATTGGGATGTGTCTTCCTGCTCTACCTCATCACCTTCCATAGCCTGCTTCTCTCTGAGGAGGGATCCCCTAGTATCCACCATGCAAATCTCGGCTAAGTCTCCCAACAAATCATCTTTATTGGGATCAAAGATGATCTTCTCCTCACCAGACTAGTCATACCCCAGAATTTCCTTCTATTCTTCAAGATAATGTGCCACTATCTCCTCAAGAGAATGATCAATCTGAACAGGCACAAATGATTTTGGCTAATCGGTGTGAACACTGTCATGTACTAAGAAGCATCAAACATCCCCTATTGGAGAATCAATCCTAAGAGGATTGTACTCACTAGAAGTGGCACACTCCTGACTATCACTAACTCTGAAAGGGGTGACATTCCTAGGAGGTTCTACTATCATCGGTGCAACAGGGCTATCATCTACTCCATCTACAATAACTGCCACCATCTCTGTCCTGCTGAACTGGTGGAGTTGGTGAAGAGATGACCACTATACTTCGGAGCCTCCATTCTCTCCACACCACCACTAGAGTAGAAGGTTGAACAGGTGAGCTCTTCCTCGCCACAATAGGAGGTGTAAATGAAATAGGATCCCTTGGCCATAGCTAGATCACCAATGGGGTACTCTTCTCCTCAGATATGGCCTTCATGGCCTTGTGAGGCGGAGATGCTATGGCGTGAGCAGTGGGGTAGAGTGGGTGTGGTGGAGACACCACTGACTCTCTCGATAGGGCTCCTCTTCCTATGATGGGTCATCCCTGTAAGTAAAATGCTATCTGTATGATCGATGTGGGGAGGACACCGATCAGGGAAATCAATGAGTGCAAAGGCCACTGATTCCCAACATAACCTCGGTGTCTCTCTACTAGTGATCTGTACTAAAGTACAGGCCTCTCTAGCCCTGTCCTATCATAGGTGTTTCCCCATACCACAGGGAATGGCAGATATTAAATCAAACGAGCTCCCACTAATATCATGCTCCGCCAACGGCATAAAATTGATCGAGGTGACATACCTCCCTCCTGTGGCGGGGCGCTAACCATTAGTAGAGGTGAAGTACAGATCATCCTAGAATCCTCTCTATCTAACCTAAAGAGAGGATGAAATGGGTTTGCTGTAACCAGCGAGGTGATCAGAGTGGGTACCTCCTCCACTGCTGACTGCATAGCGGCCTCCATCTCCCTAGCAATCTTGTATGATACCGCTTAATCATGCAATTTCTATTTCTCCTCTAAGTCTTGGTAGGGTGAGTGGAGTAATAACTAGACCCAACCTCGAAGGCTAGGGAGGCAATCTCTCGGATCAGAGGAGCCTAACCTTAGAGGGTTCCAATGAGTGGGTGCTAGCCCTTACTAGTGTAAGAGAAAACCACGAGTTTGTAGGCACATTCTTGTCCTTCACTTGTGGTGAAATTTTTAATATGATTATTTCTAAAAAAATAAGATATATACTTCCATCTTCACTCTATTCGGGATAAAATGAGGATGGAAATATACATCTTCTCCTTTTTATGCATTTTTGACACCACGTAGATCAGCAGATGTTCTTATTGAGAGTGATCGGGTATGACATTGAGGAGAGGTGTGCTATGTCGAAAGATAGAAGTCACCACCCTATAATGGACCTAATCACCTCAACAAGGACTTCTAAGGACAATGGGTCTGCATGTGTACTAGAGATTCTTCCCCTACTTTACATGAAAAAGTAAAGTGGGGTTTATTTTAAATTAGGTTCATTAAGTTTCCTACAGGTATGGTAAGCCCCCATAGTTAATTACATCCTAAGGAATGATATCCCTTAGGAATACTCTCGATTAAGATAAATGATCATTGTATTTAAAGATTTCAATAGGTAGAATTATTAATCAATTAGATTACTTTGGAAGATCAAATCAAATTGATCAAATAGAGGGAGTTATTATTAAAGCCAAAAGAAGATAAGTAGTAGATGCCCACGATGCTAGGAAACCATGGCGAGCATCTCAAACTATCATATGGTTGGGCTTTACATTTTTGAAATTGATTTAATTTGTTTGAGTTGGATTTTTTGTTAGAAATTTAGGGCTTATGATTTCACAACATAAGATTATGGAAATGCCTAAGAGGTGAGGATTTATACTTATGGCCCACAAAGGGGAGAAGCAATCTTAGAACCTAAATCTAGGGAGCTTCGGCGAGGTCCGAAAACACAACCTAAATCTAAGGCAAAAATGGGTATTTTGTTTGCCTCCACAAGAGAGGACAAACCACCTGACTGCTTGGACTTACAACTGCCTGGGGGTGGTCGCCAACTAACTCTTATGGTTTTAAATTCATGTAGGCAAGTCATATGCATTATGCAAGATAACAAGGGTATTATTTATTTAGAAAGAGACTAAGTCCTTAAACTCACTCCCTAAAGAGACTAGATCGTGTAAGGGTATGCTTCAAATGACCTAAATCTAATGCAAATCATATTATATTTTATTTTCATTTTTGGACAATTATTTTGACTCAGGATAATAGGATTCGTATGCCTAATACATGAGAAGTGAGATTATTGGCCAAAATCAGCGAGAAGGGAGGAGGCGTATTTCCACCATGGCTCTCAAAAGTCAAGCCAAGTTTCTCTCGTAAAGATGGAAGCCCTCCAATCAAGAGTGAAAATAATATGCATTTGTGCATGATGTTATAAAAGAAGTACTCATCCAGCTAAGGGGTTACTAATTCTTTTATCTTGATTTTTAGCCTAAGCTCTAGGTGAGGTTATGAGTTCTTTATTTTTAATTTTAAATTATTAAATTTGGTAGAAGATTTATTTTTCTCTAAGAGCCTAATCCATATCCAAGCCATACACAAAGCAAGAAAGAAACTAAAAAAAGGATGCCACCTAATGCACAAGATAAACAAATCATCAATCAATTTATAAAGCTATTTTCAAAAGAATAAGAGGTCATTTGTGGTGGGCACAACTGCACAAACCTGAAAACAAATTGGGTAGCCGAGCTCTACCCTTATACAACCCGGATTACAAATGAATTAAATACAATTAAGCAAGGAATTCATTATTATGGGGTTCTTCAAGCTTTATTTCTTCATTCTTCTTTTCTTCTTTCTTCTTTGGTTTCTTCTTTTGGATGGTTGGAATGTGGATGCTCCAAAGGCTTCACATGGTGCATAAGATGAGGTCTTATGACCAATGCTATCCTAATCACCATAATAATTATTCTAAAATCCTAATTGCAAAATTACATGGAAAGGAAAAGTAAATCTATCTAACATCTAGAAAATAGAGATTAGCTAAACAAACCACACAAAATTCCAAGCATGTATGTTAGACTTATCACCCCACACATGGGTGACTAAGTCCATCTGGCCTATTGGATTATGCTTAGGGTATAAGCTCCTGCACAATAAAAGTATTTATATTTTTATTTATCACAACGCCCCTTAAGCACAATCCCCTACTGCAGATAATGTTTAGACTAAGATCGCCCTACCATTCATTCTACGTATATTCACCCTAACATCCAAACTAAAATATATATCAGAAAATAAAAGCAAACATCAAACCATGCATCACCCTAAACTAAAGCTAGAAGTGGTAACTTAGCCTAATGTGCATGCTTTAGAGGTTTATGTGGTATGCTTAGCTATGGCTTTAAGTTAGAATTTTCTAAGTGAGAAGAATGTTCAACCTAGAGGAGGGTTTCATTTAAGTGATTTAATTATTTTGGATTGATTTTATTTTATGTTTTGATTGGGTTCAAGTGAATCCTATAATTAATTACTAAGTTATAAAGAGAGGGAAAGAGAAGAGAACTCCTCTTTCCTCCCTAACCTAAGCAAGTGGATTCATATCTTAGTTTTCTTTAGTGAATGTTTTATTATATATTTTAATTAATCCTAAGTTTAGATGAACTCTAAACAGACCTATTAAAAAAGAAAGGCATTTTAAGATTAAGTAAAATGAACTAAAATCACAAAACATATATCACTTCATTTCTTTCCCAACATATATAACATGCATATGAATGAGTCTTGAACATATCTATACATACAAATAGAAATGTTTAGCACACTTTATGATGCATGCTAAGTAGTTCATTTAAGAAAATTTGAATGTTTATGATGCATGATTTTCATTTAAGTAGCAAAGGGGTTTCTTATCCAAATTTCACATGCACATATGAATGTATGAAAGGCACAAGTGAGTACGACACCATTATTAACCAGGGGTGTAAGGTTAAAGACCTACTTAGGGCTACTTAAATCCTCACAACCCCAAGGTTGTCCAGACTAATATACCACTTTCTTTGAATACAAACATGTGTACAAAAGAAATGAATGGGAAAGAAAGAATGCAAAAGTTTGTGTTGGTTGATTTATTTATGTTTATGAAATTTATATGTACAAGTATAGGTATCCTTCTTAAGTAATAGCATAGCAATGAATAGGGTATGGAATTAGGCAAGTGTTAGGTTCTTTTCAAATGAACTATACACTTTTCCAAATCCTATTCAAAACTATACTAAAAGAGAGGAGAAGGAAAACCTACACTAAACACATCCTTATATTTTACTCACATGCAAACTTATAAGTAAGATATAAGTAACACACTTTTAGTTTTGATAATTGATTCATATATTTTGAAAATAATTTGGATTTAATAGTGATAATAGCCACTCATATTCTTACTTTAGCCAACACATGCGATTTGACATAAAGGAAATACTTTTTATTTTTTAAATTTATTTTTTTAAAAGCATGAATGTATGAAACCATATAACACATATTTAGCATATTGGGAAAGAACTAAAGTAATGAAAGCATGTAAAACATTCACCTTAATTAATTCCTAAAGGCAATCTTATGAAATAAGAAAGCTTAAAGTAAATCAAAGTTTATTTAATGTGATTTCTATTTGATCTTGAGTTTGATTTAATTTGGAAAATATGAGTTGAGTTTGCTATTCCTAACCCATTCCCACATGTGTTTGATATTTTTGTTCAATTTTTGGATGATTAGATTCATTTTATATTTTGAATAGGTTAAGGCATGAATTAAGCATGTTAATTACCCCTACCTACATCAACTTAGCATTGTTAATCAAAAAATTATGAGCCAATGAGATGACATAAAATATCACAAGGAATTTAAATTTGTAATGTGCCTAAGAAGAATAAGTCCTAATGCAATTTGGCTCATGATTAATGATTAATTAAGTTAAGGGGTTTAACTTAAGTAATTTCAAAACACCCCTCACACATATGAGTTGAATCTTGATTTCCTTAATTGTACTTAGGCTCTTGAACACCTAAGAATCTACCCAAGGTAGATTAATTGAGTTTTGAAAAGTTTTATAATTTAAGAAATTAATTAAGAGGGTAATTAGTGAATTGACCATTTAATTAGGAGAGGATTAAGGAAGAAAAGGGGGTTTAAGGAATAGCTTAGGGGAAATGCCCCAAAATTATTTCATAAACCTCCTATTCACTGAAACAGACCTTAATCAACTTCAACAAAGGATTAAACCATAATCAAACCCTTAAATTAACCTAATTATATTAAGGGGGTAATTAGAAATGAATTAGCAATTTCCCCATTTAAGCCACCAATAAATCCCAAGAAAATTAGGGGAGCCATAAGTCATACCCCAAAATCTACTCAAGAAGTTTAGGAATAATTAGTGGATTAATTAAAGGGTAATTAGCAAATTAATATTCCAAAAAAAACCTAAATCTGAGAAAGACACTATTCAAAATCAATTGAAATTAAATTTATAAAATTCTAGATCAAATTATCTATCCAATGCAAATTATTTCATATTTTTATGATTTTTCTATGTTGATATATGAATTTTAGAAGTTTAGGTAATTAATTAGAATTATTTAATCCTAATTAAATCCTTAATCCCTATGGGTGCCATGAATATAGCTGATGCGGCGTGCGCTTTACACACGTCGCTCCCTGATTCACTATTTAAAATATCACATCATAGAGCTGCGTGGCGGCGGTGCTACACGCTTTCTCCATAGTCGTCCGATGAAGGATTAGATGACTGAGATTAAAGTTACAAATCAGAGGGGATAAAAATAAATATATAGTGTGTTTTAATCTTGGCCCTCCATCCAAAATGTGAGGAATGATAGCCAAAGATCCTTCCCTGTAAATGCCTATGAGCCATGGAGATCGTCCATGTTCTAGGCCTTGAGTTGAGCTTGATTGAGCTTGGATTGGGATGAAACTCTACCCACACCATCAACATGCACCCTAGATCACTTCTAACGGTGAAGATCCTATGCCATTAACATTTCTTTCACAAAGCTCCACACCACATTGAGTTTAATGGTCAAAAAATGGCTAACCTCATTGGTGGTGATCACCGATGCTCGATTTCCTTGGAGAAGCTTCGTCTAGTTGAGGCGAAGCTTTGGTGAAAGTTTGAGGGGCTGAGGTTGAGTGGATCTTCCTATGGGTCACCTCCTCCTTAGCTTGAGCTCGATTTTTGTCTAGGGTTGAAGCTTGGGAATGAGTATGGGTGCACTCGACTTGGTCCTCTGATGAAGCTTGAAGAAGGAACTGAGTGGTGTTTGAGTGTGGAGAAAATTGGCAATTCAATGGACCTACCCTATTTTTTACTTAAGAAAAATTGAGAAGATGCAAATTGAATCTCCCTCTAAGAAGCTTAGGATCACTTGTAAATAACCTATGACTCCCTCTCACTCAATCGACTATGGCTTTATCAAGATCCAAAAGTATTAGGGGAAGTATATCTCCCCCTTTGGCAATCAAATGATCGAGCAAAAGCTTGCCATTTTGATCTAATTACCTTGATTCAATGGGTTGTTTGAGCTATCAGGATTGTCCTTGAGTTCATTTTAGGCTAGGGAGTGGGAATATGAACTCCCCATGTGCTCCATTTGGGGGTAAGGAAGATTCCTATGTGGCCATTTCCATGCACATGATTAGTTTGGCTATTGGGTCAAGTTGGGCTTACCCAAACCCATTGGGTTGGGTGCACCACCCTTTTTAGTGTTCACTTGATCTATTAGGATAGTACCAAGTAGGTATGAAGAGGATTTGACCAAATTCCAGTGAAATTGGCCAAAATTTACTCTATGGCCTAGGGGTAAAATGGTCATTTGGCTGAATTTTGAATTTGGGTATGTTTGGTATGTTGATAAAATAGGTTTGTCCAAGTTTCATTGGATTTGGAGTTCATTTGGTATGGTTTGGCTTATGTTGAACCATTTAGGTTAAAATGGGTCAACTTGGGTCAAGTTGACCAATTGGTCAAATTAGATCAAACCAAGGGTGGTCCAAGTTCATATGACCATTTGAAATGTTTTGGTGGATTTGGTTTGATTAAATTTGGTTTAGGTTTGAATTTGGTTTATATGACTTCATTTAGGTCAAATGGGTCAAGTTGACCAATTTGACCCATTTGACCTATTTGAGCTAGGTCATGGGTAGGTTTAGGTTTGGTTAGTCATATGAAGTGGATTGGTATCTTTCTTTTCAATCAATTTTGGTTAAGTTTGAATTTGGCTCAATATGATCCTTTAGGTCAAGTTGGGTTCAAGGTTAATTGGGCTAGGTTAGGTCTAGTTGGCCAATTGAGGCTTTGGTCAAGTTCAAGAAGTGATTTGGAATGAGTTTGACCCATTGGTTTCAATCAATTTGGCCTATGGTGGATTTTTTGGCTATGTTGGGTTTCATTTTGGCTAAGTGTTGACTTGGTCAACCCTTAGGTTTTACTTAGTTTGACCTAATTTGTGAGATTGATCATCTCATGATGATTGTTGATCATGATGAGAGGCCTAGATGGGCTTAGTTCAATCTAATTTGGTTAGGATTAGGATTTGGCTCATAAGAGTACTTTAGGTCACTTTGGGTCAAGTGAGCCTAAGTGGGTCAAATGGCTTGCTCAAAACTTGATTTGAGTTTAATTGAACTCAAATATAGACTTATGATTGAAATATAAGTCCATTTGCAAGTGGTTTGAAGTCAAATGGGTTTTTATTCATTTGATAATTTCAAGTCCAAAGGGTGAACATGAAATGGATTTTGGCTTGATTTTTGAATTGAGTTTTGGTTAAGTGATTGAAGTTTGTATTTATATTTGGGTTCATGATTGAAGGATTGATTGAATCATGAAGAAAAATCAAGAGTTTGGCTTGATTTGAAATTGATTTGGCTAAGTTCAAGATTTTGACCTGAAAGGCTTAGGTTGAATTTTGAATGAGTTTGAGTTTGATTTTTTGGAATTGGTTTGATTGATTTTAATTTATATTTCATTTATATTTGTGAATATAAATGAGAATATAAATGGGTTATGAGAAAATTTTATGAATTTGAATTGATTTGAAGATAATTTTGGCTAATTCCTTAAGAGAGAAATTAAGGACTTAGGAAATATTTGGAGTTTGGATTTGATTTTTGAGTTTAGTTTGATTGATTTGAATTTATATTTTATTTATATATGTAAAAATAAATGAGAATCCATTTAAACTTGACTACAATCATTTTTAATTAGCTAATTGAACTTGACTCGACACCTCACCTAATAAAATTTGGTCAAATTGGTCAAATTGGTCAACTTAACCCATTTGAACTATATGAATCCAAATGAACCATAATCATATCCAAAGTAAATCAAATCAATCCAATGACACCAATACACTCTAATTGGTCATGTGAACTTGACTAAACCCTTAGTTTGACCCAATTTGACTAATTGGTCAACTTGACTCAACCTAACCTAATTTGACCTAAATAGGTGAAATCAAGCCAAATCAAATCAAATAAAGTCAAACTACTTGAAATTTGGGCTAATCCACTTTTAACCCCATTTAAAATTTGCTCAAATCAAACCCATAGCCAAATGACCATTTTTACCTTGGGTTTAGGACATCCCATGAGATAAGACACATGCTTATTGAGTCATTCTCTCCCCATGGCCACTTGGCAACTCATCATAGGTCCACATAGGCACCTTGGACCATGGCTGACCTGACCCAAAGGTGGTTGGGTCGGCCATGATCCATGGGGAGGTGAAATCACCTCCCCATCCTCATTGAACACTTAGAAAGCCATAGGACACCCACTACTCCCTTGGAAACTACTCTCACACCCTCCTCCACTCAAGGGAAGCCAACTCACATGATTCCTTGCCCAAATTGAGCCCCCATGGTGACCCGTTGATCAAAGAATCCAAATCAGCCATGGCCGTCCGATCCAAGGAATGAGGGGGTATACCCCCCCTCATTCTCTCTCAAACATAGAGACCCACACTCGATTGAACCCTAACATCTAAGGAGAGGAATCTTAGAGCCATTTCCAAGCTTCCCTAACCTCCCCAAAATCCCCATTTTAGAATTACCAAAACCGAAATAGGGGAGGCCACCTTGATTTCCCATTTATTCAAATCTCCACCAAAGTGCAATTAACTTTGCACACACCATCCTTGGAGCAAATTGAGCTAGAATGAATCCTTTCCCAAGCTTCCCATCGGCCGGAGAGTAGAGTTTGATCAAGCTCGACCACCTTCATCTAGTGGTTTGGTCTTCCGAGCAAACCACATCAAATCAAAGCTCGTGTGGCACAAAAGAGCTTTGTTTCTACCAAATGAAGCTTCCACAATCATTGGAACCATCGATCATAAGCTCCACTGATGTATGCCATTGAAATTGATCCTTGAATAAAAATGGTTTAGTCTTTTGTGAAAGAAATTTTCATGCCATACATTTTTCACTGTTGGATTTGATTGTCTTGCTTCCCTGAAGGTGTGAGATCATTTTCATCTCCATCTGAGCTCGGGTGAGCTTGGATTGAGTGGCCATTAATGAATGGTAGCCATCCTTCATCGCTCAGGAGGAGATAGATCATGGACTATCCATCCTGTGTGATCGAGATGAATGGTTCTGATCAAATCACACTTAGCCCCCTCTGTTTAATCCCTTAGAGCTACAAGTTTGATCATGACCATCCAATCTTAGATCAAACAGTCCATGGAGATATTGCATGCGCCGCCATCTGAGTCAGCACTCAGATGTGACAACTTAAATAGCCACTCTCATCACACCATGTGAAAAGCATGCCGCATCAGTCGCCACATGGCCCGACAGGATTAAGGCTCCAATTAGGGTTAATTAATTTATTTTTAATCCTAAATCTTCCTAAATTTATAACTAATTATAGAAAATTCCAAAAAAAATTTTAAAGATATTTTAGAGTAGAATTTAGGAAAATTATTATTAATTGATTTTCAATTGTGGATTTGGCTTAATTAAAGTTTAATTAGAATTATAATCAACCTAATTATGCTCTAATTAACCATATAATTAATCTCAAACTTTCTGTGGATGTTTAGGGGATGACCTCTGCCTCCCCCTATTTTTCTCGGATTTATTGATAGCTTAATTAGGAAAATCAATAGATTAACCCTTATCACTTACTTAATGTAATTAGTGATAATTAAGCAAATGAACAATAAATTAATTAACCAATTGAGCCTATTAACCTCTATTAATGGTGATGAAGTCTAGGGAAATAGATTGGGACCCCCTCTTCCAATCTCTTCTTTAAATATTTTCTAAACCATCTTATCTAATTAATTAATTAACACTCCTTAAGTAATTAATCAATAAGATTAATCAAAATCCAAATCATACATGAACTTTAATTAACTAATTGAAAGGATTTAGGGATTGAGACTTTGGCTCTTTTCTTTGTCTCTTTCATTAAGCCCATCTCATTTTGGTTGGCTAAAGTTTAATTAATGTTCAACTAGTTAATTAATGAACTTAATTAATTCAATTGAATCTAATCCTCTAATTTAATCTTGGGGTACCTCTTTGGGTGTCTAATGACCCAAAGGGGGAGATAATTAAATTATGGTTAGCTCACATGTGTGAGAAAATAATAAAAGTAGTTAAGTGAGATCCCTTAAGCTTAATTAACTATTAATCATGAGCCAATTGCATTAGGCCCCTTTCATTTCTTAAGAGCATTTCAAATTTACTTTCCATGTGGTTGCATATCATATTAGCTCACTATTAATTAGTTGATTAACTTAAGGTAATGTAGGTAAGGGTTAATTAATCCATTTAATTCATACCCTAACCTAATCAAACCATAAAATCAACTTAATTATTTCTTCCTTGAACTAAAATTAACTCACACATGGCGAATGGGATTAGGACTATTAAACTTATTTCACTTTCCTTAATTCAAATCAAACATAAAAAATGAAATAACATTAAAGAACTTTGATTTATTTTAAGTGGCTTTATTTAATATGATTGTCCTTTGGAATTAATTGGAATGAATGAGATCATATGCTTATATTCCTTCACTTCTTTCCAATTTTGTTAAATGTTGCTTGCCATGTGTAATCATGCATTCATTTCTTTTAAAATTAATTAAATGAAATTATTTCTTTATATATAATTGCATGTGTTGATTTAGATTAAATAGGTGTGGCTATTATCACTACTAAATCAAATGTTATTTCCAAAAGCCTATAAATCAACTATTATAAATGAAGTGATGTTAACATCTATAAGTTTGCATGTCTTGATAATATAAGATATGCAATAGGAAGTTCTCTTTTCTTATCTTACATGGATTCATATAGGATTTACAAATGTATTGTTCATTTGAAAAGAACACAACATTTGTCTAAATCTACTCCTATGTATTTCCATGCTAAGACTTAGGAAGAATTTCATATCACATATGTAAATCAGGTAATCAAATCAATATGATTCTTTGTATGACTTCTTGTTCTTATGGTTTCTTTTTGTACATTCACTTGTATTTGAGAAAAGTGGTATATTAGTCTGGACATCCCAGAACTATGATGCTTTAAGTAACCCTAAGTAGGTCTTGTACCTTACGCCCCTAGTGTAGAAAATAATGACACTGTACTCACTTAAAACTCTTATACATATGCATGCGTGATATGACCAATGAATAGGAAGTATAAATCAAACAAAATTTTTTTTTGCATGGGCTTTATTATCCTTATAGTTGCTTATACATCTACATGTATCTAAGAAAAGTTGTATATTAGTCTAGACATCTTGGGGCTACAAGGCTTTAAGTAACCCAAAGTAGGTATCGTACCTTACGCCCCTGGTGTAGAAAATAATGGCGCCGTACTCACTTAAAATTTTTATACCTGTGGATGTGTATCTAGGTAATGGATAAAAAATCCCTCTTTTCTATAAAAAAAAGGCATGCATTCATAATTCAATCAAATGAAATACTTAATTCCAAATACATTCTTTTGCATTTATCATTCAAGTATGAAAAAAAAATAAATGGCATATATAGATATGCTGAGGATTTACTCATATGCATGATATACATGATAGAAAGAAATGAATGAATATGTATTATGTGATAGTAATTCATTTTAATTAATCTTAGGATGTCTTTCTTATTGAATAGGGTAATTTAGAGTGAACCTAAACTTAGGATTAATTAAAACATATAATAAGTCATTTACTAAAGGAAATTGATTAATTAATCTACTTTAAAAGTGACTTAAGGTAAGGATGAAAGAGATGTTCCCTCTCCTTCTTCTCTTTATAACACTTAGATGTTAAGTCTAGGCAATATGAAACAAAAGAAAATATTATGTAAAATTTTCAAATCAATTAAAGCACTTAAAGAGAAATCAATCTTTTATAAATTAAATCCCTCACACTTAGCAAATTATAACTCTAAGGCCTAGTTAGGACATATTACAAAAACTTTAATGCACACACATTAGACTAAGTCACCATTTTTAGCTTTATATTAGGGTGGTGTATGGTTTGATGTATGATTGTTTTGTGATGTATTGTTTTTTTTAGATTGGATGTTAGGGTGTATGTGTGTAGTTTGAATGTTAGGCCGATATTGGCCTAATTATACTTTTTGCAGGGGGTTCTGCTTAAAGGGATATCATAATAAAAATATAAATGCTTTTGTTGTGTAGGCTTCTTAACCCCTAAGCATAACTCAAGTTAGGGCAGGTGGGCTTAGTACCCATGTGTGAGTGTGCTAAGTCCAAATTATTCATATAACTGCTTGGATTGCATGGTATGTTTAGCTAACATTTG
Source organism: Cymbidium sinense (assembly GCA_021442155.1). NCBI lineage: Eukaryota > Viridiplantae > Streptophyta > Magnoliopsida > Asparagales > Orchidaceae > Cymbidium > Cymbidium sinense. The sequence continues at coordinate 86,494,150 of CM038218.1, read as the reverse complement.
TTTTGCAGGTGTAGCTAGATTTACTTTCCTTCTTTTAATGTAATTTTATATTAGGATTAGGATGATTATTATGGGGTATTAAGATTAACATTGGTCATAAGACCAAGTATTATGTACCATGTGATGCCTTTGGAGCAACCATATTCAAATCAAGCCATAAGGAAGAAAGAAATGGAGCAAATCAAATGAAGAAATGGAAGAGAAAAATAATGAAGAATGAAGAATGAAGAGCCCCATAACATTCATCATTTGTAATTATTCTTTTGTAAACCAAGTTGTATAAGGATAGAGCTCGGCTACCCACATTTCTTTTCGGGTTATTCGGCGATACCCGACAGCATCGACCTTTTCTTCTTTTGTGATAGCTTTATAAAATTGATTGATATTTTTTTTAGCTTGTGCATTAGAACTAATAAATAAACTTTTAAAACAATTCATATCCTCACCTAAAGCTTAGGTATTAAATCAAGATAATAAAAATGTTTAGCAACCCATTAGTTGGATGTTGTATGTTTAACAGCACACATATCATCTTATTTCACTCGTGATTAGAGAGGGCTTCTATCTGTGCCAGATATAATGGGCTTAACCTTTGAGAGCCTATGATGGAAGAACACCTCTTTCCCTTTTGATTTGGCCCAAAATAAATTTCTCATGCATTTAGGCATACAAAATCCCATAGCCTATGTCAAAATGAAGAGTCCTAAATAAAATGAAATTTGATAAAATTTGCATTAGATTTAAGTCATTATTCATACCCTCTCATGCTCTAATATCTTAAGGAGTTAGTTTAAGGACTTAGTTTCTACTCTAAATAATAACAACCTAGCCATCTTGCAAAAGCATATGACTTGCCTACTTGGATTTAAAGCATAGGAGGAGTTAGATGGCTGCCACTCCAGGCAGTAATAAGTCCAGCAGTCGAGTGATTTACTCTCTCTTGTGGAGGTAAACCATATGCCCATTTTCACCTTAGATTTAGGTCATGCTTTGGCCCTCGCCAAAGCTCCTTAGATTTAGGATCTGAGATCACTATTTCTCTTTGCGGGCTACAAGCATAAATCCTCACCTCTTAGGCATTTCCACAATCTTGTGTTGTGGAATTATAAGTCCTAGATTTATAATAAAATTTCAACTCAAATAAATAAATCTCCTCAACTTTAAATATATAAAGCCCAACCATAGGATAGATTAGAGTGCTCACTAGGTTTCCTAGTATTATGAGCACTCCCTACACATCTCATTTGGTTTTGATAATAGCTCTCTCCTTTTTGATCCATCCAACTTGATTTTCTAAAATATAACCAATTTATTGATAGTCTTAAGATGCATTTCTTATTGAATGAGATTATTTAAAGTGACCTAAAACCTATGATTAATTAAAACATGTAATAAGCCATTAATTAAAGAGAACTTGTTAATTAATTTGCATTAGAAGTGACTTAAGGTAGTGATAAAAGAGAGTAATCCTTCTTTTCTTCTCTTTATAACACTTAGTTATTAGGTGTAAGTCAAAAGGAATGAAAAGAAATACTAAATAAATGTCTTAAATCAATTAAATCACTTAAAATGAAATCACCCTTTAATTTAATTCCTTTCATTCTTAGAAAGTCATAATAAAGCCTAGTTAAGGCATACAACCTTAATACATACACTTTAGAAGTAAGTCACCACTTCTAGCTTTATGTTAGGGCGGTGCATGGAGTGATGTATGTTTAGTTTTATGATGTATTATTTTAGACTGGATATTAGGGCGTATGCATTGTAGACTGGATGGTTGGCCGTGATTAGCCTAATCATGTTTTCTACAATGGATTGTGTTTAAGGGGTGCTTAAGATAAATTTAAATGCTCTCTTTTGCAAGATGCATAACCTCTAAGAATAATCTAAATTAGGATAGGTGGGCTTGGTTACCCATATGCAGGGTGCTAAGTCCAAATTATTCATATAACTGCTTATCTTATATGGTGTGTTTAGCTAACACTTATTTTGGATGTGTAGTTAGATTTACTTTTCTTACTTTTAATGTAATTTTGTATTAGGAATTAGGATTAGTGTTATGAGGGATTAGGATGAGCAGTGGCTAGAAGGATTTGTCTTGGGAGGCCCTGTGATGCCTTTGAAGCAAGCAAATCTAAATGACAAAATGAAGCAGATATGAAGAATGAAGATAAAAAGACCTCAATAATATTTATTCATTTGTAAAATTGTAATTATTCTTTCATATGCCAGGTTGTATAAGGGTAGAGCTCAACTACCCATTTCTCTTTTTTTGGGTTATACGGTGATACCCGACCGCACCGACCTTTTATTCTTTTGCACTAGATTTATAAAATTTTTGATGTTAAGTTTAAACTATGTAATAGAAACAACATGCCTTTTTCCTAATTTCTTTATGAATGCTTATTTAATGTGTGGCTTGGATCCGATTAGGCTCTTAGGGAAAAATTAATTTTTCTACCACAACTACAACTCATAACTAAATTTTTTAAATAACTCATAACCTCATAAAAAGCTTAGGCATTAAATAAAGATAATTAAAAGATTTACCAACCCCTTAGCTGAATGTTGTATGTTTAATATCATGCATTCATATTACTTCACTCTTACAAAGAGAGGTTTCCATCCTTGCATGATAGGGGAAGATTTGACCTTTGAGGGTCTCCTATGTGGTGGAAAATAGCTCTTTCTCTCTAATTTAGCCAATAATCTCATTTCATCATGCATTTAGACATATAAAAGTCCTATGGCCTTTGTCAAAATGAAAAGTATAAAAAAATAAAAATTGAAAAGATTTGCATTAGACTAAGTCATTGCTCATACCACTCATGCTCTAGTCTCTTAGGGAGTGGGTTTAAGGAATTTAGTTTCTTTTTAAATAATAACAACCCAATTATCTTACAAAATTATATGACTTGCCTAGGTGGTTTTAAATTATAAGATGAGTTAGCTAGCTGCCACTCCATGCGATTATAAGTCCAGTAGTTGGGGGGTTTACTCTCTCTTATGGAAGTAAACCATATACCCATTTTTCACTTAGATTTAGGTCATGCTTTAGCCTTTGTTAAAGCTCTCTAGATTTAGGATCTGAGGTTGCTGTTTTCCTTGGGCTACAATATTGTATTATTGGATTATAAGCTCTAGGAATCTAATAATAAAATTCAACTCAAACAAATAACTCTCTTTAATTTCAAATATATAAAGCCCAACTATAGGGTATATTAGAATGCTTACTAGGTTTCCTAATGTTATGAGCATTCTCTACTCATCTCCTTTGGCTTTGATAATAAGTCTCTCCTTTTGATCTATCCCATTTGATTTTCCAATATAGCCAATTTATTGATTGTCTTATCTTTGAAATCTTTGGAGACAACAATTGCCTACATTAATTGAGAGTATTCTTGAGGAATTCACATTCCTTGGGATGTAATTAACTATGGGGGCTTGCCCCCATAAGGAACTTTAGAACCCGATTTAATATAAACCCTACTTTATTCATTCATGTAAAGTAGGGGAAAAATCTTTGGTATATTCGAAGACACATCATGCTTTAGGAGTCTTAATTAGGTGATTAGGTCTATTGAAGGGTGATGCCTCTATCTTTCAAGATAGTACATCATACCTCAATGTCGTACCTAATCACTTTAATAAGTACACCCTCAGATCTGCATGGTGTCCCCCATATACATATTCAAAAATAAACACCATAGTGAAATCATGTGTTTATGTTTATTTATTTCTTTCCAATCATGTTAAATATTGTATGTCATTTAAAATCATACATTCATATTTTCAAAGTTGATTAAATCAAATGATTTTTCTTTATGCAAGCTTGAATGTGGTAGACTAATTTACAATATGTGTGGCTATTATCACTAATAAATTTAAATTATTTTTCTAAATTTTATGAATCAATTATATTAATTAGAGTGATAGTAGTTATGTTATGAACATATGTACATAAGTTTGCATGTGTTTATAACTTAAACATGTGAAATAAAAATTTCTTTTTCTTAATCCATATGTAGTTTTACATGCATTTGAATGTAATAAGTATATAGTCCAGAAATCTTAGGAACACGAGGCTTTAATTAGCCCCAAGGAGGTCATTTGATTACCTCACTTCCCTAGTTAACACCAACATGTACTTGTTTGATTTCATTTACATGTGTTCCTACATTAGAATTTGGATAGAATCTTAATCCACTTATATAAATACTTCAATCAAATAAAAAAATAATCTTTGCATGGTTTTCTTTCATTTATTCATGTATTTGAGAAAAGCAAGTGTTTAGTCTGGACATCCCAAAAATATGAGGCTTTAAGTAGCCCCAAGGAGGTCATTTGATTACCTCACTTCTCTGGTTAATAATGACATGTGCTAGCTTATGTCTCTTATACATTTATGCGTATATTTAATTATGGAATTAGAAGCCATCTTCTTTTATCAAAAATACATGCATTCATAATTGACTAAGTGATTGAATTAATTAGCCATATGATTTGGTGGTTTCCTTTTTTATGTTCATGTATATAAATCTACATATGTTTGAATGCAAATGGGTATATAGTTTGGACATCTCGAGAACACAAGGCTTTAGTTAGCCCCAAGGAGGTCATTTGATTACCTCACTTCCCTGGTTAATAATGACTCATACATAATAAATTTCATCCATATGTATTTTTATATAAGAATTTGGATAGAGCTTTAAGTTAATATGATTAATGTTGACCTTACTTTTGGAGTGAGTTTTCAATCTCCTCATCTTAGACTTAGAAGTCTTCTAGACACTAAGAGTTTCTTAGTCATAAGATACTTCTAGTGATTAGGTGAACACTTAACCTAAACTTAGAGACTTAGAAGGGTTAATCATAGGATTAGGTTATGCCTTAGTGATTAGGATAACCCTTCTACCCTACAACCTAAATCCAATCCAGATTTACCCATCAAACCTACAATCAAACTCAATTTCAAATCCAAATTCAAATCCAAATCCAAATTCCAAGCTCAATGATTGAAGCCCATAATCAAAATCCAAACCTAAGCTATATGAACCAACCCCATGAACTTAGCCAAATGCCTTCATTTCAAAAACCCAAAACCAATTGATTTTCTCATAAATTGATTATACCTTCAATCATCATTCTAAATATAAATAAAATCTACAATCATCAAGTCAAACTAAAATCAACCTAAGTCAAACCCAATTTAGCCCATTTGACTTGAAAGTTTCAAATAAATCGAAAGTCATTTGAACCCAAATCAATTGCAGTTGAATTTCTATATCAATCCCAAATCTATATATAATCTCAACTAAATCAAACTCAACCCAAAATCAAGCCAACTAAACCCAATTGGCTCACTTGACCCAAAGTGACCAATTTGACCTATTTGAACCAAAATCCAATTCAATCCAAATCGAAGTGAATTAAGCCAATCCAAACTTTGTGACATGATTATTGATCATCCTAGATTGATCAATGATCATAAATTAGGTCAAACCAAGTCAACCTAGCCCTTTTACCAAGTTAACCCTTTAACCCATATGAACCCAAACTAAACAAATTGCAACCTAAGCCAAATCCATTAAAATCAATGATTCAAATCAACCCAAAACCAACATTTGAAAATGAATTGACCTTCAATTAAGCTAAACCAAACCTGATTGGCCCTCTAAACCTAAGTTGACCCAACTTGACCTAAAGGGTCAAACCAACCTAAAACCCAATCAAATCTAAATTGAACTCAACCAAAGCTCACAACATATTTCAAATGATTAACCAAAACCCAAGCCAATTCATTACCTAAGACAATTTGGTCAATTTGATCAAATTGGTCAACTTGACCCAATTGACCCAAATAAATTCAAATGAACCAAAATCATATTTAAACCAAATTAAACCAACCCAATGACACCAACACACTCTAAATGCTCATATGAACTTGACCTAACCCTTAGTTTGACCCAATTTGACCAATTTATCAACCTAGCCTATTTTGACCCAATTTGACCCAAATAGGTCAAATTGAGTCAAACCTAACCTAATGAACTCCAACTAACATGAAATTTGGGATAACTCACTTTGACTCATTTCAAATCTGTCCAAATCAAATCCATTGCCAAATGACCATTATACCCTTAGGTCAAGGGTATCACATGAGATAAATCACCTATGTAAGTGGTCATTTCCATTCTTTGGCCACTTGGCACCCTCTTATTGGTCCACCTTGGCTCCAAGGACACTGACCAACCTGACCAAAGAGGTGGTTGGGTTAGCCATGACTCATGGGGAGGTGATTTCACCTCAGCTCCCCCCATTGGAGCATTTAAAACCCATAGGACACCCATTAATCCCTCTTGGCATCCACTAATCCCTCTTGGCCAACCAAACTAAACCACCTAGGATTATTCCCTACCATTCCCAACCACCCCAAGCCATAGGACATCTGCTAGGAGCCAAAATCCACCATTAGTGGTGATTTTTGGCCAAAACCAAGCACAATGGGAAAGAAGCAAAAGGAAAACTCATTCTGTTATCACACACTCTCTAGGAGCTCCCCCAAGCAACTAGAAACCCATTCCATACTTCCTTTGGGGCTAGAAGAACACCAAATCGAGTAGATTCTGGTAAGGAGGTGGGGGCCATCAATGGATACAACATCCTAAGTGAAGGCAATGGTTTAGGTTCATCCCAAGGCTTCTTCTCACATCTAGGAGTGTGCTCAGATCAACATAACCACTAGAAACCATCCCCGATGAGGTAAATTTTAAATCCTTTAGTCGGCCATAGGTTCTCTTGTTTATGACAATTCTTGCATGATTTTAGAAATTTCTCTTAGATATCCTTTAAATTCTTCATTTTATATAATCCTAATGTGAAAATAGGAGTTTTTCGGTGAGAAATGATGCAAAATTGAGCCCGTTTGGATGACATTTGATTTGATTTCACAAAAATCCTGTAAAACCCCTCTTGGTTTACTGTTCATCCCATCGCTTTCAACGGGTGGGAAGCGGTAGCCATCTGATCCCACTTCAGGGAAATAGATGGCTATGATTTCATGCTAGATCCGTGCAATTTCAACCTTCAGATTGCGGATCTAAAATAGACCATCTGATCTACAATCAGATGGTACGATCGAAACCACATGTCCGTGCCATTCCGCATGGTTTCCCGCTCAAAGTTTGCATCAGTGTCACGCCAGCCAATCGCGCGACGCTGTGCCATGTGGAACCACATGATTAATAGCACGACATCGTGTGGCACCGTGCTGCCACATCACGGTGTTGATTGATTTAGTAGGAATATTGGCCATTTTCTAATTTTAAAAATTATTTAAATCACCTGAAATTTTAGAAATTCATAGAAAATAAAATATTTAACCAAAAATTATAAATAAATATTCTGAGCTTTATTTAGGTTTTAGTGAAAAAATATTAATTAAATCAAAAATATACATTAAATTGATTTAAAATTTTTGGTGATTAAAGCTAAAGTTGAAATACACTTACCATAAAAAAAGTCAAAAGGATTTCTGGATTGGGATATATTGCATTCTGAAGCTCAAATAGTCTATTTTAGTAAAATAAATTAATAGACTTTACAAAAATCATGTAAAAATCGTTTAAATCAGCTGAAACTTTAAAAAATTATAACAAATCATATAAAATTATAAAAATGCAAATAAATATTCATTTTAAAGGTATTTTAGAGGAGATTCAATTAAAATTGATTTCAATTAATTTAAAATAGTGATTAAGGCATAACTAAGGTTTAAATGAAAACTAAATTAGCTTAATTAAGCTCTAATTACTTAAGTAATTAATCCTAAATTTTATGTGTTAGTTTAATGGTATGACCTCTACTTCCCATAATTTTTTTTGAATTTATTGCTTGGTTAATTAGGAGAATTGATCATTTAAGCCTAATTACTCTCTTAATCCACTTAATGGCAAATTAACACCCTAAATAGTAACAAATTAATTAATTAAACTCACTAATCTCTGTCCAACAGTGAATGGACAAGGGGAGTGGGGTTAGGACCCCTTTTCTAGCTTCTTCCCTTAAGTCCACTTCTTTTTGAAAGAAAGTTAACTAATATGAACATTAATTAAGGGTTAATTAACTAATTAAGTGGCTTAATTAATAAAACTAAAATCATAATCACATCAGATAATTAATAATGAAATCAAAGGTTCCTCTTTATATGTTTAATAACATAAAAACCCTTTAAGGAAATTATGATTAGCCCATAAGTGTGAGAAAATCATAAAAGTACTTAATTATGATCTTTAATTTAATTAACCCTTAATTATGAGCTATTTGCATTAAGTCCTTATAGGAGCATTGCAATTTTATTTCCTCACATGTTCATGTCATTTGTGGCTCATAATTAAGTGGTTAAGCAAATTAAAGAGGCATAGGTAAGGGTAATTAATTGATTTAATTAAGGATCAAACTTAATTAATTCATAAAACTCAGTTAATTACCTTATCTTAAACTAAATCAAACTACCAATGTAGGAATGGGATCATAACAACAAATAACTCTTCTCTTCTTTAAACTTAATCAAAATCTTATGTCATAAATTAATTAAAAAGCCTTTGTTTTCTTTAAATGCTTTTATTTGAGATGATGGTCCTAGGAATTAACTTCGTTGAATGAAATCTTGTATTTATATTTAGTAATTCCTTTTCAATCATGTTAGATGTTGTATGTAACTTGAATCATTCATCTATATCTTTTAAAATTAATTAAATCAAATGATTTTCTTTTATGTTAAGCTTGCATGTGTTGATTAACTTAATATATGTGTGGCTATTATCAATATTAAAACAAATTCTATTTTTTTTCAAAAATTTACAAATCAACTACAATATTTGGAGTAATAGTAGTTATAAATATTTATAAGCTTGCATGTGTTTATAGATTAAATGTGTGAATGAATGCCTCTTTTCTTTTAATTCATATGGGGCTTTACAAGTATTTGAATGTAATAAGTATATAGTCTGGACTACTCGGGAATATGAGGCTTTAGGTAGCCCCAAGGAGGTCATTTGATTACCTCACTTCCTTGGTTAACAATGACACACACTTATTTAATTTCATTTACATGTATTACTACATTAGAATTTGGATAAAGCTTAAATTCACATACATAAATGACTCAATCAAATAAAATATAATTTTTGCATGATTTTCCATTCTCGTAGTTATTTATACATTCATGTGTATTTAAGAATAGTAGGTATATCAAGTCTGGACACCTCGGGAATATGAGACTTTAAGTAACCCCAAGGAGGTCTTTGATTACCTCATTTCCCTAGTTAACAATGGCGAAGTACTTGCTTAAAACTTTTATACACTTGTATGCACATTTAGCTAATGAGTGAAAATCCCATTTTCTACAAAATACACATATGCATCATTCATTTAACATGTTTTAAAAGAAATATGTTGCATGTATAGTTACACTTAGAATTAAGTCATATGCATGCTACATGTGATGGAAAGGAATAACTTGATATATATCATATGATAATAATTCAATTGAGTTAATCTTAATAAGCCTTTCATATTAAATAAAATTATTTAAAGTGAACCCAAACTTAGAATTAATTAAAATATTTCAATAAGCCCTTAAAGAGAACTAAATCAAATTAACATGTTTTAGAAAGTGGCTTAAGGTATGGATGAAAGAGGGAAATCCTCTTTCTTCTCTTTATAACACTTAGTTGTTATGTGTAATCATATGGAACAAAATAAAACACAAATTAAAATTCTCAAATCAATTAAACAACTTGAAGTGAAATCATCCTTTATGGTTAAATTAAATTCCCTTCACACTCAGAGAACTTTAACTCTAATGCTTAGCAATATATACCACAAAAGTTTTAAAACACACATTAGAATTAAGTTAGTACTGCTAGCTTTATGTTAGAGTGATACTTCATTTGATCTATGTTTTATTTTGTGATGTAATATTTTAGACTGGATGTTAGGGTGTATGCTTCATAGACTAGATGGCAGGTCGTGATTAGCCTAATCATATTTTCTAAAGGGGATTATGCTAAAGGTGCCACTTAAAAATAAATATAAATACTCTCTTTACAGGTGGCTTAAGCCCCTAAGCATAATCCAAGTTAGGTGGGCTTGGTTACCCATGTGCAGGGTGCCAAGTCCAAATTATGATATAACTACTTGAGATTGTATATATGTTTAACTATCATCTGTTTTGCAGATGTAGTTAGATTTACTTTTTCCTATTCTTAATGTAATTTTGTAATTAAGAATTAGGATTAGTGTTATGGGAGATTAGGATGAGCAATGGCTAGAAAGCTTTGTCCTGGGAAGCCCTGTGATGCCTTTGAAGCAAGCCTTTCCAAATCAAATGGAGATATGAAGATGAAGACATAAAGCATGAAGAATGTAGAACCCCCATAGCATTTATTCATTATAATTGTAATTATTCTTTTATAATTCTAGGTTATATAAGGGTAGAGCTCTGTTACCCATTTTCTCTTTTTTGGGTTGTACGACGGCACCCGATCACACCGACCTCATATTCTTTTAAGGTAGCTATAAAATTGATTGATGTTTTATTTAAAATTGTGCATTAGAAATAATATGCTTTTCTTAGTTTCTTTTATGTTTGATGCTTTAATGTGTGGCCTGGATGCTATTAGGCTCTTAGGAAAAAATAAATCTTTTATCCAACTATAACTCATAACTAAAATTTTCTATAACTCACAACCTCATATTAAAGCTAGGCATTAAATAAGATAATTAAAAAATTTAGCAACCTCTTAGCTGAATGTTGTATGTTTCACACCATGCATGCATCTTAAATCACTCTTGCAAAATGAGGGTCTCCATCCTTACACACATGGGAACTGCTTGACTTGTGAGAATAACTCCTACTAACGGAGCTTCACCCTCTTCTCTTTAGATTTTACCCATAATTTTGAAAAGATTTCTCATTGGACTAAGTCATTATTCATACCACTCATGCTCTAGTCTCTTAGGGAGTGGATTTAAGGACTTTAATTTCTTTATAAATAAATAATAGCCCAACTATCTTGCAAATCATATGATCGAACTACATGGATTTAAAGTGAAGGAGGAGTTAGATGATGGCCACTCTAGGCAATTGTAAGCCAAGCAATCTGGTGGTTTATCCTCTCTTGTGGAGGTAAATATTATGCCCATCTTCATATAGATTTAGGTTGGGTTTTAGCTCTTCTTAAAGTTCTCTAGATTTAGTATCTGAGGTAGTTGTTTCCTTCTGGCTATAAGCATAAATTCTCACATCTTAGGTATTTCTACAATCTTGTGTTACTGGATTATAAGCCCTAGTAATGTAATAAAATTTCAACTCAAAACATATAAATATCTTCAACTTTAAATATATAAAGCCCAATTATATGATAGATTGAATACTAGTTAGGCCTCCTAGTATCATGAGCATTTCCTAATGTGGTAAAAATTTTCAATTCTTCATCTACCTTTCTGAGAGGAAAAATAAATGAAGAATTAAAAATATTCAAGCACTTATTGTGTTGGACACCACGTAGATCCATAGATATTCTTATTAGGGTGATCAGGTACGATATTGAGGAATGATATACTATCTTGAGAGATAGAAGTCACCATCATATAATAGACCTAATCACCCTAATAAGGATTCCTAAGGACTATGGGTCTTCAGATGTACCAGAGATTCTTCCCCTACTTTACATGGAAAAGTAACACAGGGTTTATTTTAAATTAGGTTCGTTAAGTTCCCTATGGAGGCAAGCCCCCATAGTTAATTACATCTTAAGGAATGAGATTCCTTAAGAATGCTCTCGATTAAGGTAAATAATCATTATCTCCAAATATTTTAAAGATAGGACTATCAATCAACTAGTTTATTTTTAGAAGATTAAGTGCGATTGATAAAGAGGGAGGAGTTATTATTGAAACCAAATGAAGATAAGTAGGGGATGCTTAGGATACTAGGAAGCCTAGTAAGCATCCCAAACTATCCTATGGTTGGGCTTTATATTTTTGAAATTGAAGTGATTTATTTATTTGAGTTGAATTTTTATTAGAAATCTAGGGCTTAAAATTCAACAACACAAAATCATGGAAATGCCTAAGAGGTGAGGATTTATGCTTGTAGCCCGTAAAGGAAAGTAGCAACCTCTGAAACTAAATTAGGGAGCTTTGGCGAGGGCCAAAGCATAACCTAAATCTAAAGTAAAAATGAGTATTTGGTTTACCTCCATAAGAGAGGATAAACCACCCGACTGTTAGACTTACAACCACCTAGGGGTGGCCACCAACTAACACCTATGATTTTAAATACATGCAGGCAAGTCATATGCTTTTACAAGATAGCTAAGCTGTTATTTATTTAGAAAGATACTAAGTCCTTAATCACACTCCCTAAGAGACTAGATCATGTAGGGCATGATTAATGACTTAAATCTAATGCAAATTTTTGTTGTGTTTTATTTTTATTTTTTGGACAATTCATTTGACATGCCTTTAGGATTCATATGCCTAATGCATGAGAAATTGGATTATTGGCCAAAATTAGTAAGAATGGAGGTGTGTTTCCACCATGGATGTCAAAGATCAAGCCAAGTTCCCTAGTAAAGGTGGAAGCCCCCCATAACAAGAGTGAAATAAGATACTTTTTTTATGCATGATGTGAAAACATACAACATCCAGCTAAGGGATTGCTAAATCTTTTATCTTGTTTTATAACCTAGGCTTTAGGTGAGGTTATGAGTTATTTATTTTTAATTTTGAGTTGATTAATTGGATAGAAAATTTATTATTTCCTAAGAGCCTAATCGCATCCAAGCCATTCATCAATCAATGAAGAAACTAGGAAAACATGTCATCTTAATGCACAAGCTAAAAAAATAACAAATAATTTATAAAGCTAGTGCAAAAAAGTAAGAGGCCTTTTGTGGTCGAACTCCACCGCACAAACCTGAAAATAAATTAGGTAGCTGAGCTCTACTCTTATACAACCCGGATTACAAATGAATTAATTACAATCAAGAAGGAATTCATGTTATGGGGGTCTTCATTCTTCATTTCTTTTTTCTTCATTTCTTCTTTCTTCATTCTTCTTTCTTTTTTCTTCTTTCTTCTTTCTTCTTTTGGTTGGTTGGAATATGGTTGCTCCAAAGGCTTCACATGGTACGTAAGACATAGTCTTATGATCAATGTTCATCCTAATCCCCATAATGATCATTCCAAATCCTAATTGCAACATTACATGAAAATAGGAAAAGAGTATATTTAACTAAAACCTACAAAATTGAGATTAGCTAAACAAACCACACAATCCCAGGCATGTATATAAAGAAATTGGACTTAGCACCCCACACATGGGTAACCAAGTCCACCTAGCCTATTTTGGATTATGCTTAGGGGTATAAGTAACATGCACATCAAAAAGCATTTATATTTTTATTACAGCACCCCTCAAGCACAATCCTATGCAAAAGATAATGATTAAACTAAGATCATCCTACTATTCAATATACAGACATACACCCTAACATCCAGACTAAAACATCACATCATAAAATAAAATCAAGCATCAAACCATGCACCGCCCTAACATAGGACTAGAAATGGTGACTTAGCCTAATGTGTGTGCCATTTAAGGCTTGTGTGGTATGTCTTAGCTAGGCTTTAAGGTTAGAGTTTTCTAAGTATGAAGGGTTCAACTTAGAGGGTGGTTTCATTTAAGTGGTTTAGTTGATTCAGTTTAGTTTTATTTCATGATTTGATTTAGTTTGAATGAACCTACAATTAATTACTAAGTGTTGTAAAAATAGGAAAAGAGAAGAGGACTTCTCTTTCCTCCCTACCTTAAGTAATTTCTAAAGTAGATTCATTATTGATTTTTTTATTATGTATTTTAATTAATCCTAAGTTTAGATTTTCCCTAAACAAATCTATTCAAAAATAAAGGCATTTTAGGATTAACTAAAGTAAATTACTATCACAAAATACACAACACTTTATTTCTTGCCAACATGTGTAACATGCATATGGATGAACCTAAACATATTTATACATGCAAATGTAATATTTAGTACACCTTCATGATGAATGCTAAGGGATGTTGCTTAAGAAAATTTGGATGCTTCATGATGCATGATTTTCTTAAGTAGAAAAGAGAGTGATTCTTTTATCCATTATTCATATATACATTTACATGTATGAAAGACATAAGTGAGTACAACGCCATTATTTTCTATACCAGGGGTGTAAAGCACATGATCTACTTGGGGCTACTTAAAGCCTCACAATCCCGGGATGTCCAGACTAATATACCACTTTTCTTAAATACATGTGCACGTACAAAAAAAATGAATGAAAAAGAGTCATGCAAAAGATTTTTAAGTGTCTGTTTGATCTTGGTTGTTTAATTTATATGTGCAAATGCGAAGATCCTTCTTAAATGATAATATAGGAATGAATAAGAATGGATTTAAGCAAGTGCTGTGTTCTTTTCAAATGAACAATACACTTTGCAAATCCTATACAAAACTATATTAAAAGAGAAGAGAAGGAAAAGTCACATAATGCACATCTTATATTATACTCAAATGCAAGCTTATAAGTAATTATAAGTAGCATATCCATCATTTGTAATGTTTTATTTATAAGCTTTGAAAATAATTTTAGATTTAGTAGTGATAATAGCCATTCATATTCTTACTTTAGCCAAAACATGCAATTTGACGTAAAGGAAACATTTCATTCTAATTTGATTTTTCAAAAGACATGAATGCATGATTTCATATGACAAACAACATTTAGCATGCTAGGAAAGAAATAAAATGATGTAAGAATGTAAATTCCTTCACCTTAATTAATTCCTAAAGACAATCCTATGGAATAAGATCATTTAAAGTGAATCAAAGTTGTTTAAAGAGATTTTATTTTAATTTTGAGTTTGATTTGATTCAAGAAAGGTGAAAACATTGCTGGTCTTAACCCATCTCCCACATGTGTGAGTTATTTTAGTTTAATTTTTAGAACCATTAGATTAATTTTATATTTTATTTAGGTTAATGAGTACATTTAAGTTCATTAATTACCCTTTACCTACACCTCCTTAACATAATTATTAAAATAATTATGAGTCAACATATGATATGCAACCACATTAAATTTAAATCAATAATGCACCCTAAAAAAGAAAGGGCCTAATAAAATTGGCTGACAATTATTGATTAATTAAGCTAAGGGGTTTAATTAAGTACTTTCGTAACCCTTCTCACACATGTAGGTTAGATTTGATTTCCTTTAGCTTACTTAGGTTATTGAACACCTAAGTATCTACCCAAGAAAGAATTGATTAAGTGATTAAGTTTCTAAATTAATTTTTGATTTTGAGTTTGGTTAATTAATATATTTAATGAAATGATTAAATCATTAATCAATTTGTAAATTAATTAAGTTTTCATTCAAATGAATTAGACTTAAGTGAAAAGGTTTGGAAAAGGTATCCTAATCTCATTCCCTAAAGTCTATCCACTGTTCCAAGATGATTAGCAAATTTAATTAATGAATTTATCATCATTTAATAGGTTAATTAATCATTTAAGTGATTAAGGGGGGTGATTGGAGATGAAACAAGAAATTACCTAAATTAATCTAATAATAAATTCCAAGAAAATCATCAGAGGTAGAGGTTATCCCACTAATTAACCCTAGGAATTTTGGAATTAATTATTGGAATAATTAAAGAGTAATTAACATAATTACATCCCTAATAAAACTCAAATTAAGAAAATATCACTATTAAAAGTCAATTAAAATTAATTTTTTATTATTCCCCTTTGAATTATCTTTAAAATGAAGTTGAGTTTGCATTTTTTAGATTTTTCTACATTTACTTATGTATTTTTGAAGTTTCTGTGATTATTACTTAATTAAATAGCCTAATTATATAACTAATCCCATCGACGCCACATGGACCGTTGACGCGGTGCGTGCTTTCCACATGGCGCAATAGGATTAGTTATTTAAGTTGTCAAATAGGTTACATGGCGCTAAGCATTTTCTCCTTGGATCAAACCCGTGGATCTGAAGGGATTGAAATAGTAGATCTAGATCATTTAATCAGGATCATCCATCCAAAACATGGGGGATGGATGGTCCATGATTCATCCCTCCCCTCGCATGTGGGAGATGACAACCGTCCATCCTATAAGGCTTGATCCGAGCTCACTTGAGCTCAGATTGAGTAGGGATTGAACACACACCATCTAAGAGCAAGAATAAAGACATTCAATGGTTGAATTGCAATGGGATTACACTTCCCTTCACAAAGGATGAAAGAAATCCTACACTAAGCTCGATTTTGAGGCATACCTCGTCGGAGGCTATCACCGGTGCTCCCAAACATTGACGTAGCTTCGTCTAGTGAAGATGAAGCCCTGTTGAAGGTTTGAAGGCTTGAGATCAAGTGGATCCTCCTATTGTCCAAGATGAGCTTCAAATGCTTGCGGCTTTGGTTGAACTCCTCCTTCCCGTGGCTTGATTGCTTGGTATTTGATTTGGGTGAGCTAGATTAGGTCCTTTGATGGTACTTGCAAGAGTAATTGGAGTTTGGTTGTAAATTGAGTAAGTGGATTTCTCACTCACCTCCCCTATTTTTAGTTTAGGCAAAATAAAAAATGGAGAATTGGAAAGAGCTTGAGGATGCTTGGGAGAGCTTGGCAATGCTTCCTCTAGGTTCCTATGGCTCAAATGACAGCAAGTGATGTGGAATGAAGTGGAATTATGGGGAGTATATTTCCCCCTACAAGGATCGGATGGTTGTGAGCTATCCTTTCATTTTGGATCAATTGATTTGATTGATTGGGTTTGTAAGGTGGTTTTTAGTGCCATGTGATTCAGTTTTGGCAGAGGAGGGGAGTGGTGAACTTGCACATGTGTTTATTTGAGAGTATGGAGTGATTCCATGTGCTAAATTTCTATTGGATGGTCAGTTTTGGCCTTGGGATGGGTTTGGCTGACCCAAACTCATTAGGTCATGTCTCCACTTGGTCCACTAAGAGGGTGCCAAGTGGCCATGAAAGGATATGACCAAATTCCAAGTGGAATTGGCCATAGGTTACCCCTTGACCTAGGTGTGAAAAGGTCATTTGGCTTTGATGTCAGTTTAGGCAGATTTAAAATAGTTAAAAATTGGGTTGGTCCAAATTTTAATAAATTTGGAGTTGATTTGATATAATTTGGCTCATGTTGACCCATTTAGGTCAAAATGGGTCAACTTGGGTCAAGTTGACCAATTGGTTAAATTGGGTCAAACCAAGGGTTGGGTCAAGTTCATATGACCATTTGAAATATTTTGGTAGCATTGGTTTGGTTCAATTTGATTTATATTTGGTTTTTGTTCATTTGAATTCATTTAGGTCAAATGGGTCAAGTTGACCAATTTGGCCCATTTGACCCAATTGGGTTAGGTCATGGCTTGGTTTAGGTTTGGTTGGGCATTTGAAATGTTTTGGTAGCTTTGGTTTCAATCAATTTTGGTTTGGTTTGATTTTGGCTTGATTTGACCTTTTAGGTCAAGTTAGGTTCGTGGTCAATTGGGCTAGGTTGGGTCTAGTTGGCCACTTGAGGCTCTGGTCAAGTTCAAAAAATGATTTAGAATAAATTTGACCCATTGGTTGTAATTGATTTGGCTAAGATCAAGATTTGACCCATTTTGACTTTTTAGGTCAAGTTGGGTCAACTTAGGTCAAGTGGCCAATTGGGCTAGGTTAGGCTCAAATGATGATTCGGTCAAGTTTAAACATTGATCATAAATTGGTTTTGCTCAATGGTTTCAATCAATTTGGCCAATGGTGGATTTTGGATAATTTAGGTTTCATTTGGGTCAAATGTTGACTTGGTCAAATGCAAGGTTTGACTTGGTTTGACCCAATTTGAGTGATTGATTATCTTATAATGATTGTTGCTCACAATGTGAGGCTTAGATGGGCTTAGTTCAATCCAATTTGGGTAGGATTAGAATTTGGCTCAAAAAGGTACTTTAGGTCACTTTGGGTCAAGTGAGCCTAAAGGGGTCAATTGACTTGCTCAAACCTTGATTCAAGTTTGGTTGAACTCACATATGAACTTCTGATTAAAATATAAATCCATTTGCAAGTGATTTGGAGTCAAATGGGTTTTGATTCATTTGATAATTTCAAGTTCAAAAGGGTGAACATGAGTTTGATTTAGGTTTGATTTTTGAATTTAGATTTGTTTGATGATTGAAGTTTATATTTATATTTGGTTTCATGATTGAAGGATTGATTGAATCATAAAAAAAATCTAAGGGTTTATTTGAGGTTGATTTGGCTAAGTTCAAGAATTTGACTTGAAAGGGTTTAGGTTGGTTTTAGATTGGATTTGGATTTGAGTTTTGAATTTGTTTTGGATATTTGAATTTATATTTCATTTATATTTGTGAATATAAATGAGAATATAAATGGGTTATGAGAAGATCTTTTGAGTTTGAAGTGATTTGAATTTGATTTAAGCTAAGTCCATAAGATGGAATCAAAGTGACTTAGGAAGGATTTTTGAATTTGGAATTCAATCATGGGTTTCAATCATTTTGGAATTGATTCATGATTTGAGAAAATCCATTGGAATTGATTTAAGGTTTGAGAAAATCAATTAAGTTAGAATTGATTTGGGATTTGGAGTTGAAGTTGCTTTGGATTTGAATTTGAAGTTGATAGAATTTGAGAGAATCAATTAGGCTGGAATTGATTTGAGTTTGAAGTAGGAGTTTGACTTGAAGGAAGGAAGTGAGGATTTGGTTCAAGCTATAGGTAGGCAAATTTTCTTAACACCCTTAAGGAATGACCTACTCCTATGGCTAACTCTTCTAAGTCTCTAGAGTTAGGTTGAGAGTTCACCTAATCACTAAAAGTGTCTTAAGACTAAGGAGCTCTTAGTGCCTAAGAGAAGTCCTATGTCTAAGATGGAGAGGTTGAGAGCTCATTCTAATAATGAGGTCAACACCTACTTCCTCCCTTTGGATTCTAAAAATAAGTCTCTCCATTTGATTAATCCCATTTGATTTTCCAAACATAACCAATCCTTTGATAGTCTTAACCTTGAAATCTGTGGAGACCCTAATTATCTACTTTAATCAAGAGTATTCTTAAGGGATTTCATCTCTTAGAATGTAATTAACTATGGGGGCTCTCCTCCATAGGGAACTTAACAAACCCAACTTAAAAGACCATGCTTTACTTTTCCATATAAAGTAGGGGAAAAATATCTGGTACATTCGAAGACCTATCATGCCTTAGGAGTCTTTATTAGGTGATTAGGTCCATTATAGGGTGGTGATTTATATATTTTGAGATAGTGCACCATTCCTCTATGTCGTACCCGATCACTTCAATAAGTACCCCCTACAATCTGCATGTTGTCCCCCACTCATCTAAAAAATAAACACCATAATTAAATAATTCAATCAAATAAAAAAATATGAACTTCAAATACATATCTATATTCATCATTTAAGCGTGCAAAAAATAAATTGTATGCATAGATACACTTAGGATTAAATCATATGCATATTACATTTGATGGAAAGGAATGATTTTTCATGTGTCATGTGAAATTAATTCAATTAGATTAATCTTAAGATGCCTTTCACATTGGATTGAATTACTTGAAGTGAACCTAAACTTGGGATTAATTAAATCATTTAATAAGCCATTCATTAAAGAGAACAAATGAAATCAAATTAATGTGCTTTAGATAGTGGTTTAAGATAGGGGTGAAAGAGGGCAATCTTCTTTTCATCTCTTTATAACACTTAGTTGCTAAGTGTAATCATATGAAATAAAAGAAAACATAAATTGAATTTGAAAATCATTTAAATAACTTAAAGAGGAATCAACCCTTTGTGTTAAATGGAAGTCTTCTACAGTTAGAAAAATATAACTTTAATGCTTAATTGAAACATACCACACAAGCCTTAACACACACATTAGAATTAAGTTACCACATATAGTCCTAAGATAGGATGACATATGTATGATGTATGTTTTATTTTGTGATGTATTATTTTAGACTGAATATTAAGGTGTATGCTTCGTAGACTGGATGTTAGGCCATGATTAGCTTAATCATATTTTCTACATGGGATTGTGCTTAAGAGGATGCTTAAAAATAAATATGAATGCTCTCTTTGTAGGTTGCTTAAACCCTGAGCATAATCCATGTTAGGATAGGTGGACTTGGTTACCCATGTGCAGGGTGCTAAGTCTAAATTATATATACAACTGCTTGGGAATGTGTGTATGTTTAGCTAACACTTATTTTACAGGTGTAGTTAGATTTACTATTTCTATTTTTAATGTAATTTTTACATTAGGAATTAGGATTAGTGTTATGAGGGATAAAGATGAACATTGGCTAGAAGGCTTTGTCCTGGGAGGCCATGTGATGCCTTAGAAGTTGAGTAAGTCAAACCAAATGGAGACATGAAGATGAAGAATGAAGACCCCCCATAGAATTTATTCATTTATAAATTGTAATTATTATTTTGTAATTCTAGGTTGTATAAGGGTAGAGCTCGGTTACCCACCTTTTCTTTTCGGGTTGTAAAGCGGCACCTGACCGTACAGGCCTGTTATTCTTTTACGGTAGTTATAAAATTGTTTGATGTTATGTTTAGTTTGTACATTAGGATTGCATTCTTTTCCTAATTTCATAAATGTTTGATGCTTTAATGTGTGGCCTGGATATGATTAGGCTCTTAGGCTAAAATAAATCTTTTACCCAACTGTCACTCATAACAAAATTTAAACAACTCATAACCTCACCATAAAGCCTAGGCATTAAAAGATAATTAAAAGATTTAGCAACCCTTTAGCTAAATGTTGTATGTCTCACATCATGCAAGCATATTCCTTCTTCCTTGAAATTGGGGGCTCTCCATCCTTACATGAAAGGGGAATGCTTAACCTGTGAGGGCAGCCCTTATGGTTGAGAACACCCACTTCTTGCTAATTTAGCTAATAATCTACTTTCATCATGCATATATGCATCAAAATCCTAAAGACTTTGTCAAAATGAAGTGTCAAAATTGAAATAAAATTTGAAAGGATTTTGTATTAGATTAAGTCATTATTCATACCACTTATGCTCTAGTCTCTTAGGAAGGGTGTTTAAGGACTTTTAGTCTCTTTCTAAATTAATCACAGCCTTAGCTATCTTGCAAATTCATAAGAGTTGCCTACATGGATTTAAAGAGTAGGAGCAGTTAGCTGGTGGCCACTCCAGTCGATTGGAAGCCCAAAAGTCAGACAGTTTATTCTCTCTTGTGGAGGAAAATGCATATGTCCACCTGTCACTTAGATTTAGGTCATGCTTAAGCTCTTACTAAAGCTCCCTAGATTTAGGATCCGAGGTAGCTGTCTCCTTTGGGCTATAAGCATAAATTTTCACCTCTTAGGCATTTCCACAACCTTGAGTTGTTGGCTTATAAACCCTAGCAATCTAACAAAATTCAACTCGAACACATAAATCTCTTCAACTTTAAAATTATAAAGCCCAACCATAGAATAAGTTGGAATGCTCACTAGGCTTCCTAGTATCATAAGCATTCCCTGCTTCCTCCCATTGGATCCCAAAAATAGGTCTCTCCATTTGAACTTTCCAAATTGATTTTCTAAACATAACCAATCCTTTGATAGTCTAACCTTGAAATATTTAGATACCCTAATTGTCTACTTTAATCAGGAGTATTCCTAAGGAGTTCATATTTGTTAGGATGTAATTAACTATGGAGGCTTTCCTCCATAGGAAACTTTAGAACCTGGTTTAATATAAACCTTGCTTTATTCATCCATGTAAAGTAGGGGAAAATCTCTGGTATATTCGAAGACCCATCATGCCTTCGGAGTCCTTATCAGGTGATTAGGTCCATTGAAGGGTGATGCCTCTATCTTTTGAGATAGTACATTATACCTCAATATCATACCCGATCACTTCACTAAATACTCTCTACAATCTGTTTGGTGTCCCCCCCCCCCCCACCACATATACATTGAAAAATAAACACCATAGATTTTTCTGGCTACTCTAATGGGGATAGTTCCTCTCTCCATCTTTAGTAGACATATTATTGTATCCAAGCATCGATAGTGGACTTAGACTTTATATAAGCCCAAGACTATTATTCTTTCTATTGGCACTTAGCTTATTTCATCCTTAAGTAAAGCTAGCCAACATCCTTTAGGTTTTAGGACCTCACTCCATGTAGGTCTTAAAACCCCTATTGGGTCCTCTAATAAGTAAAAATAAATTAACCAATGAAAGGAGATGACTAAGTTTAGAACCTCTTTACCACTAGCTTGGTGAGGCAAGGTTCATCCCATATTTAAGAAAGTTTCAATAAAATTCAAACTAAATAAATGAAGTCTTTTGCAAAATTTTCCAAAAGCACTCTTTCTAAATAAAATCACCTCTTGAAATCCACTTCACATAACATAAAGTTTGCAAGGCATAAAACTTTCAAACCTCTTTTCAAATAATAAAAGAAATCAAGCCCCATTTAACATACTCAAAGTTGTTAAATGAGGATCCTTTTTTTATTAAAAAAAATCAAAATAAAAAATGCATCATCAAAATCTTTTTTCAATGAGTTTGCAAAAGCACATTTTTCAAACTAAGATCAATCAATCAACCAACTCCATTTAACATACCTAAATTTGTTAAATGAGAGTTCCTCGAAATACTTCAAACACATTCTTCAAAATTAACCAACCCTATTTAATACACCTAAATTTGTTAAATGGAGTTTCATCTTCAAGATCAAAACAAAATTAAAAAAATCAACATATAATTGAACCTCACTTAACATGCCTAATTTTGTTAAGCGAGAGTTCCCTCTTTTCAAAATACAACATCACATACAAAATCAAAACATATTTGAACTCCATTTGACATACCCAAATTTGTCAAATGTGAGTTCCTTTTTTTTCAAAATAAAAACAAATTAAATTCTATTTAACATACCTATATTTGTTAAATAGAGTTCCCCTTTTCAAAATCACACAAAATCAAAACATATTTGAACTCCATTTGACATACTCAAATTTGTCAAATGAGAGTTCCATTTTGGAAAATCAAAACAAATTGAATTCTATTTAACATGTCTATATTTGTTAAGTAAAATTCCTCTTTCCAAAATCATGAAAAAATCAAAACACATTTGAATTCCATTCAACATACCCATATTTCTCAAATAGGAATTCCATCATCAAACAACACATGAAGCAAATTAAACTCTATCTAACATACCCACATTTGTTGGATAAGACTTTCCCTTTTCAAATCAAATTAAAACAAAAATATCAAACACACTTGAACCCTACTTAACATACCTAAATTTGTGAAGTAAGGGTTTCATTTTTCAAATCAAAATAAAATATCAAATACATTTGGAATCTACTTAACATACCTGAATTTGTTAAGGATTCTATTTTCAAATCAAAATCAAATCAAACAAATCAAACAAATGAACAATAACCCTCATAAACAGTGATATTCATATCCACCGCCAGGTAGTTACTACCCACCTACTCTTCTGGACAAATTAAATAAACCCTATTCGTTCAAGAGGGAGGTAGTCAGGATATTCTTTTAAAACCTCATAAAGAAACTTGATTTGTAGCTACCAAAGCCTAAGAGGTTGAAAGAATTGGGAAAGAGTGATGATCTTAACTTTTGCCCCTACCATCGCATGTTAGGCCATGTCTTAGAGGATTGCATCACCTTCAAGGACTGGCTTGAGCACAACATCAAGTAGGGCACCATAGTTATCCCCAAGGAATACTTATTAGAATAACCATCTAGTTCTATTAGGGTAATCCTTGGGAATACTTGTGATCCTCTTAAGATAAAAGAAGGTTGAGATATTTCCTTATCATGAACCTCTAAAAAGATTATTTCTAAGATCAAGAAACTCTTGTGCGAGGTAGCTCAAACCTCCAACAAGGAAGGTTTGCAAGTTGCCAAAGGCAACGAAGGTGGAACTAAAGAAGGCTAGCTACACTTGCCCGGGATAGCCAAGTAGCATAACCACCATCCCAGTCTAGCATTCCTTCCACTGTTGCAGCTAGTACCACTTTATCCAGTATTTCTTCTACATGTAGAAATATTGTATCTGCAAATGAGGGCACTAAACCCCTCGCTCCGCTTACTTACTTGATTTCTATCATGTACCTCCACCTACAAAGAAATCAATGAAGAAAGCATATTCCACTTATATCTTCTCTACTTTTGATAGTCTTGATGATCTCATTCAATCGAAAGCTCTCCAAGTCTAAATAATAATAATAATAACACAAATAATTTTGATCCTTTCTCTTATGATTCATAATCGAACTTTCCTTTTTTGAATCAATTAGGTTCACCCATTGAGATTAACTTGGAGTCAACTGACTCTGAGAGTTCCATAGGAAAAGCTGTAGGCATACCCGATGAGCAGGCAGAACATTCCATCAACTCTCCACCCAAAGTCTCTGAAGTTAACCTATGCAGTGGTAAAGTTCTACCTTCTAAGGTAGCACCTTCGGATAAGGGTAAGCTAGTCATTGATTCTAGTGAGCAGATAACCCCTCCACAAGATGCTCCACCTATGGATATGCTTATGGAGGACCAAGCCAGAGTTGATTACAACATCCTTGCTCATCTTAGAAAGTTCCCAACTAAGTTAAGCATATACGACACCCTTATCTTATCCAAAAAGATGAGGGAATATCTTACCAAGGCCTTACTTGATTTTGAGATCTACTTAACTCTACTGAACTGAAGAAGAGGTATGACATTCAAAGGACATCTTAGGAGTAACATTTAGTGATGAAGATTTACTTCTAAGGACAACGAGCATAACTACCCTCTTTATATTACAGTGGATGTTTGTAGATACTGGCTATCCAGAGTGTTGGTTGATCCAGGTGCATCAGTCCACATTATGAGTCTAAGAACCCTTGCCTACTTGAGGATCGACATCTCCAAACCCCAAAAGAAAGGATGATGTTAAGAAGATTCAATAAAAAAGGCAAGAGGCTTTAGGCTCCATAGTGTTGCCTTTGGAGATGGATGATTGAAACACTAAAGCTAAGTTTCATATTATAGACTCAGATACATCTTTTAATGCTTTGCTTAGAAGGCTATGGATACATAAAAATAACATGGTTCCATCCTCTCTACATAAATGTATGAAGTTTGTGAGAGGTGGGATATCCTACTATGCCAAAAGAGATCTCAATCCATTTTCAGTTCACGAGGTCAACAAATATGAGGATGCGGCCTACTACCTTTCTCAAAATTAACAAGTCTATTCTCACAAACTTGGCCAAAGTTCAAAAATAAAAGAAAAAGAATACAAAAAAAAAGAAAAAGGGAAGGAAAAAAAAAA
Organism: Cymbidium sinense; assembly: GCA_021442155.1. Classification (NCBI taxonomy): domain Eukaryota; kingdom Viridiplantae; phylum Streptophyta; class Magnoliopsida; order Asparagales; family Orchidaceae; genus Cymbidium; species Cymbidium sinense. Next base: position 86,468,679 of record CM038218.1, on the reverse strand, counting down.
ATGAAAAAGAAAATAAAATGGAGCAAGAAACAGACTTGGAGGAGGAAGTAGAGCCTGATATTAGATTCCACACACAGTTCATTACTCCATTCGAACACGTGGGTAAGATGACTCGACCTCCACCAAGTAGAGAAAGAGGCCAGTTCAGAGGTAGTCCTAGGAGTGAAAAACATCCTTATTAGCCACCCAATAGAGATATGTCCCCGCTACCAGAAGTAGACCCGCTATCCATATACACTTAGAATCTAGTTTAGTGGATGAGTCTTATATGGTTAGTGCACCAACTAGCTCTTCTCAGTAGCAGATTCCTTTGCAGGTGACATTTGAGCTAGATAGTAATGAAGACTGGCCTCCAAAGTAAAGCATTAATGTATCCAATTCTATATATAAAATAGTTAGGCATTAGTTGGGAATCTTAGCTCTAACCCTACTTTCCTCACAGAAAGTCAAGGGTTTGGTAGTTAAGGAAGCCCCTGAGTCATCCATAGATGTGAAGACTCAGAGATTCTTTTTAGGAGCATCATCCTCAAGTCAAGAAGTTGATGTAGAACTTGAGGATAATTCATATAAAGGTTTAATAGAATTTTCTTTTGATTGGTACTCATAGTGTGTTCTAAATTTAGCAAAGATAGGATTGATTCAAAATTCTTGGTCTAAACATATGTCAGATTACTTCATGAGGTTATGGGATAATAAATGCAGACATTCTCAATCAAGATTGGGGCTAGGATTCGGTACAATGGGTCCAGTCGATGATGACAATTATTATGTAGTCATCAAATCCAATCAGATTCTTTTCAAATCACATTAACAATATGAGGAGGTGTGAAGAGGATGAAGGAAGAAGAAGATCACCATCGATGAGCTCAAAGAAATCAAATTGAAAGACAATATTGGATTGATTTGTTGAATGAGTTCTCATGGAGTTATGAAGAGATGCTCATTTAGCTTCATATTCCCACCATTGAGAGCCCTAACCCTATCAAGTAAGCACCTGCAATGTGACATTGAACAGTATGTTATTTCTAAAGTCAAGAAATTGATCGATGCTAGTTTCATCTGGGAAGAAAAATATCCTACCTGATTGGCCTGCATCATCCTAGTTAAGAAGAAGAATGGCCAAATTTACATATGTGTTGATTTTAGAGACTTAAATAAGGCATGTCCAAAAGATGAATTTCCATAATCAATATTAGAACTGATGGTGGACATTGCCTCATTCCACACAATCTTCTCCTTCATTGAAGGCTCATCTAGATACAACTAAATAATGATGGCCCCTGAAGATGAGAAGAACACTACTTTTCAAACCCCAACCAAAATTTATTGCTATAAGGTCATGCCTTCCGGCCTTAAAAATGCTAGTGCTATCTACCAGCGGGCCATGACTCAAATCTTCAATGAACTCATTCATCTTCAAGTCGAGTGTTATATCGATCATCTCATAGTCAAAAGTAAGGAAAAGAAAGACCACCTCTTTGACTTAAGAGTAGTTTTCAAATGGTTAAGATAATTTAACCTCAAAGTGAATCCCTTGAAGAGTGCATTCAGAGTAACTTCAAGAAAATTTCTTGGGTTTGTTTTTCGACACTGGAGAATCAATATTGATCTGGAGAAGATCATGTTGATATTTGAAATGCCACCCCCTAAAGGTTTAACTCAAGTCAGATCAATTCAAGGGAGATTGGGATATCTAAGATGATTTATATCCAATCTATCATGAAGGTGCCAGCCATTTTCAACACTTATCAAAAAGGATGCCAAGTTCAAGTGGGATGACAAGTGTCAGCATGCCTTTAAAGACATCAAGCACTACTTGATGATGCCGCCAGTTCTGGCAGCTCCTATCCCGGGCAAGCCACTTATACTATACATTACTGCAATAGATGACTCCGTTTGTGCTTTATTGGCCCAAGCCAATGATGAAGGGAAAGAGAATGCTCTCTACTATCTCAACCGTCGACTAATCCTTGTTGAAGTAAATCATCTACCCATTGAGAAGCATTGTCTGACTTTAATCTTCACCTCCCAAAAGTTGTGGCACTACATGCTTTCCCATAAGGTGAACTTGATCTCTAGGATCAACCCACTATAATATCTCATGACATGACTGTGGGTGAAAAATTTCTATATAGTCGCCTTCATCTGTGGTGAAAAACAAGAATATAAAAATTCATCGCTTTGGGATGCCACGTAGATCTGTGGATGTTCTTATTAAGGTGATTGAGTATGGCATTGAGGAGAGGTGTACTATCTCGAAAGATAAAAGTCACCACCATATAATAGACCTAATCACCTGAATAAGGACTCCTAAGGATAATGGGTCAACATATGTACCAGAGATTCTTCCCCTACTTTACATGAAAAAGTAAAGCAGGGTTTATTTTAAACCATGTTCATTAAATTCCCTATAGGGGCAAGCTCCCATAGTTAATTACATCCTAAGGGATGGGATCTCTTAGGAATACTCTCAATTAAGGCAAATGATCCCTGTCTTCAAAAATTTCAATAGGAAAGGACTATCAATCGATTAGTTCATTTTTGAAGGTCAAATGGGATTGATCAAAGAGAGGGAGTTATTATCGAAGCTAAAAGAAGATAAGTAGGAGATTCCCACGCTGCTAAGAAACCTAGCGAGCATCTCAAACTATCCTATGATTGGGCATTACACTTTTGAAATTAATTTAGTTTGTTTGAGTTTGAATTTTTCATTAGAAATTTAGGACTTATGATTCCATAACACAAGATTATAAAAATGTCTAAGAGGTGAGGATTTATGCTTATGGCCCACAAAGAGGAGAAGCAACTTCAGAACCTAAATTTAGAGAGCTTTGGCAAGGGCCAAAAGCACAGCCTAAATCAAAGGCAAAAAATGGGTAATTGGTTTGCCTCCACAAGAGAGGACAAACCACCCGACTACTTAGACTTACAAGTTCCTAGGGTGGCTGCCAACTAACTCTTCCTATGATTTTAAATACATGTTGGTAAGTCATATGCTTTATGCAAGATAACTAGGCTATTATTTATTTAGAAAGAGACTAAGTCCTTAAAATCACTCTCTAAAGAGACTAAACCATGTAAGGACATGCTTCAAATGACCTAAATCTAATGCAATTCAAATTTCATTTTATTTTCATTTTGGGACAATTATTTTGACTCAGGCTAATACGATTCATATGCTTAATGCATGAGAAATAAGATTATTGGCAAAAATCAATGAGAAGGAAGGAGGTGTATTTCTACCATGGCTCTCAAAGGTCAAGTGAAGTTTCTTTGACAAAGGTGGACACTCTCCAATCAAGAGTAAAATAAGAAGCATTTGTGCATGATGTTATTAAAGAAGTACTCATCCAACCAAAGGGTTGCTAATTCTTTTATCTTGAAATTTAACCTAAGCTTTAGGTGAGTTTATGAGTTCTTTATTTTTAGTTTTGAGTTGCTAAGTTTGGTAAAAGATTTAATTTTCCCTAAGAGCCTAATCCACATCTAGGCCATACATAAAGCAAGGAAGAAATTAAGAAAAGGATGCCACTTAATGCACAAGCTAAATAAATCAACAATCAATTTATAAAGCTAATCGCAAAAGAATAAGAGGCCTTTGTGGTCGGGTACCACCGTGCAAAACCCAAAAAATAAATTGGGCAGCCAAGCTCTACCCTTATACAACCCAAGTTACAAATGAATTAAATATAATTAAGCAAGGAATTCATTATTATAGGGGTCTTCAAGCTTCATTTCTTCATTATTCTTTTCTTCTTTATTCTTTGGTTCCTTCTTTTAGATGGTTGGAAAGTGGATGTTCCAAAGGCTTCACATGGTGCATAAGATGAAATCTTTTGACCAATGCTCATCCTAATCCCCATAACAATCATTCAAAATTCCTAATTGCAAAATTTACATGAAAAGTAAAAGTAAATCTAGCTAACACCTGTAAAATAAGAGTCAGCTAAATAAAGAACACAAATCCCAAGCATGTATATTGGACTTATCACCCCACACATGGGTGATTAAGTCCACTTGGCCTATTGGATTATGATTAGGGGTATAAGCACCTGTATAGCAAAAGCATTTATATTTTTATTTATTATAACACCCCTTTTAGCACAATCCCCTACAGAAGATAATGGTTAGACTAAGATCACCCTACCATTCATTCTATACACATACATCCTAACATCCAGTCTAAAACATATATTACAAAACAAAAGCAAGCATCAAACTATGCACCGCCCTAACCTAAAGCTATAAGTGGTGACTTAGCCTAATGTGTGTGGTATGCTTAGTTATGGCTATAAGTTAGAATTTTCTAAGTGTAAAGCATGTTCAACTTAGAGAAGGTTTTCATTTAAGTGATTTAGTTGATTTGGGGTTGATTTTATTTCATGTTTTGATTAGGTTCAAGTGATTCCTATAATTAATTTCTAAGTTATAAAGAGAGGGAAAGAGAAGAGAACTTCTCTTTCCTTCCCTAACCTAAGTAATTTCTAAAGTGGATTCATGTTTTAGTTTTTTTTAGTGAATGTTTTTTGAAGTCTTTTAATTAATCCTAAGTTTAGAACTCTAAATAAACCCATTCAAAAGAAAGGCATTTTAAGATTAAAACAAAATGAACTAAATTCACAAAACACATCACTTCATTTCTTTCCTACATATATCATGAATATGAATCTAAGCATATCTATACATACAAATGAGAATGTTTAACACACTTTATGATGCATGCTAAGCAATTCATTTAAGGAAATTTGGAAGTTTATGATGCATGATTTTCATTAAGTAGAAAAGGGATTTCTTATCAATTTTCACATGCACATATGAAAGTAAGAAAGGCATAAGTGAGTACAGTCACCATTGTTAACCAGGAGGTGTAAGGTACAAGATCTACTTAGGGCTACTTAAACCTCACAATCGGGTTGTCTAGACTAATATACCACTTTTCTTAAATACAAACATGTGTACAAAAGAAATGAATGGAAAAGAAAGAATGCAAAAATTTATATTAGTTGATTTATTTTGCTTATGCAATTTATATGTGCAAGCATAGGTACCCTTCTTAAGTGATAGTATAGGAATGAATAGGATATGGAATTAGGCAAGTGTTAGGTTCTTCTCAAATGAACCATACATCTTACCAAATCCTATTCAAAACTATACTAAAAAGAAGAAGGAGAACCTAAAGCACATCCTTATATCTTACTCACATGCAAGCTTATAATTAAAATATAAGTAACAAACTTTCAATTTTGATAATTGATTCATATATTTTTAAAATAATTTGAATTTAATAGTGATAATAGCCACTCATATTCTTACTTTAGCCAACACATACAATTTGATATAAAGTAAATATTTTCATTTTAAATTTAATTTTTGAAAAGAATGGATGCATGAAACCACATGACACACATATTTATCATGTTGGGGAAAGAACTAAAGCAATGAAAGCATGTAAACACATTCACTTTAATTAAATCTTAAAGACAATCTTATGAAATAAGAAAGCTTAAAGTAAATCAAAATTCATTTAATGTGATTTTTATTTGAGTTTGAGTTTGATTTAATTTTGAAAATGTGAGTTGAGTTTACTATTCCTAACCCATTCCCACATGTGTTTGATATTTTTGTTTAATTTTTAGATGATTAGATTCATTTCATATTTTGATTAGGTTAAGGTATGAATTAAACATTTTAATTTACCTACACCCTTAGCATAGTTAACCAAGTAATTATGACATAAAAACCTCACAAGGAATTTAAATTTGCAATGCACCTAAGAAGAAAAAGGCCTAATGCAATTTGGCTCATGATTAGTGGTTAATTAAGCTAAGGGGTTGAACTTAAGTAATTTCGAAACACCCCTCACACATATGAGTTGAGTTTTTTTTTTCTTGAAACCTACCCAAAGTAGATTAATTAAGTTCTGGAAAGTTTTAGAAATTTTAAGAAATTAATTAAGAGGGTAATTAATGAATTAACCCTTAATTAAAAGAGGATTAAGAAAGAAAAAAGGGGGTTTAGAAAATAACCTAGGGAAATGCCCCAAAATTATTCCCTAACCCTCCTATTCACTGGATCAAACTTTAATCAACTTCAATGAGGGATTAAAACACTAATCAAACCCTTAATTATTCTTAATTACATAAAGAGGATAAATAGAAAATGCATTTGCAATTCCCACAATTAAGCCATCAATAAATCCCAAGAAAATTAGGGGAGGCAGAAGTCATCCCCCAAAATATACCCAAGAAGTTTGAGATTAATCAGAGAATTAATTAAGGAGTAATTAGAAAATTAAGATTTCCATTAAAACCCAAAATCAAAGAAAGATACAATTCAAAATCCATTAAAACCAATTTTAGAATATTTTAGATTGAATTATCTTTCAGTGGCAATTTATCTCATATTTTTTTGATTTTTTATTTAGGGAGATATGAATGTTTAAACCTTAGAGGATGAATTAAAATTAATTAAAACCTAATTAAATTCCTTAATCTCAGCATGACACACGACAGCGGCGGTCAGTGCACTTTCCACACGTCGCGTGGTGACCTGCCACTTAAACATCCCATCATGGCAGTATGGCGACGGTGGTACATGGTTTAGCCTCAGCCGTCTAATCAAGGATTGGATAGCTGAGATTAAAGCTGCCATTCCAAAAGGATAAAATAGGATCTAAGCATGTGTTTGATCTCGGCCGTCCATCCAAAATGTGTGGATGGATAGCCAAAGATATCCTTGCCAAAGCTTGTGAATCATAGGAACCGTCCATGATCTAATCCCCATTCAGCTCGATTGAGCTCATTGGATCTTTTGCACACACCATCACAAAGCACAGATCACATCCAACGATTGAAACTTTATGCCATTAAACTTTTTTCATAAAGGACCAACACACCTTAAGCCTATTGATCGAAAAATGCCATACCTCACTGGAGGTGATCACCGAGGCTCGATTCCCTTAGAGGAGCTTCGTCTGATTGAGATGAAGTTGTGGTGAAAGAATTAGCTCCTTAGGTTGAGTAGATTGCTCTATAGACCAACTCCCCTTACTCTTGCTTGCGGACTTGATAGAACTAGCTCTCCTCTTGCCTTTGGAACTCATGTGAAGGCTTAGGTGCACTCGACTTAGCCCCCTGATGGAATGTACAAAGGGAATTGCACTGGTTTTGAGTGAAGAGGAAGTTTGAATTTCAATTTTCCTCCCATATTTTTACTGTTCAAAAGCCACGAATGGGAAAATGGCTAGAGCTCTAGGAGGGTTGGGATCACTCTTTGATGGCTCCTAACACTCTCCCTTACTCAATCGATAATGAGCCTCTAAAAATTGAAGTGAATTAGGGGGAGTATATCTCCCCCTATGGAAATCGGATGGCCGAAGCTACCTTTGTTGTTTTGATCCAATTGCCAATATGGAAAGGTCTGTTTGAGCTGTTAGGAGTTGGCACATGGTCGGTTTGAGCTAAGGAGTGGATTGGCAACCTCCCATGTGTTTGAAATTGAGTGGAGGGAGGTTTCACACATGGCCAATTTGAGCCATGTGGTCGATTGTGGCCTTGGGTCCATTTGGGCTGACCCAAACCCATTGGTTTGGGTGCACGACCCTCCATGAGTCTACTTTACCTATTAGAAAGGTATCAAGTTCATATGAAGAGGGCTTGACCAAATTCCCCAAGGATTTGACCAAAATTTATTCTATGGCCTAGGGGTAGAATGGTCATTTGGCTAATTTTTGAATTTGGATATGTTGGGTATGTTGAGAAAATGGGTTTGGCCAAGTTTCATTGGATTTGGAGTTCCTTTGGTATGGTTTGGCTCATGTTGACCCATTTAGGTCAAAATGGGTCAACATGAGTCAATTTGACCAATTGGTCAAATTGGGTCAAACCAACGGTTGGGTCAAGTTCATATGACCATTTGAAATGTTTTGGTGGCTTTGGTTTTATTCAATTTGGTTTAGTTTTGAATTTGGCTCATATGACTTCATTTAGGTCAAATGGGTCAAGTTGACCAATTTGACCCATTTGACCTATTTGAGTTAGGTCATGGGTAGGTTTAGGTTTTGTTAGTCATATGTATTGGATTGGTATCTTTGTTTCTAATCAATTTTGGTTAAGTTTGAATTTGGCTCAACATGATCCCTTTAGGTCAAGTTAGGTTCAAGGTCAATTGGGCTAGGTTGGGTCTAGTTGGCCAATTAAGGCTTTGGTCAAGTTCAACAAGTGATTTGGAATGAACTTGACCCATTGGTTTCAATCAAATTGGCTTATATCAAGTTATGACACATTTTGACCCTTTAGGTCAAGTTGGGTCAACTTGGGTCAAATGGCCAATTAAGCTAGGTTAGGCTCAAATGTTGACTTGGTCAAGTTCAAACATAGGTCATGAATGAACTTAGATCATTGGTTTCAATCAATTTTCCCTATGTTGGGTTTCATTTTGGCTAAGTGTTGACTTGGTTAACCCTTAGGTTTGACTTGGTTTGACCCAATTTGATTGATTGATCATCCCATGATGAGAGGCATAGGTGAGTTTAATTCAATCTAATTTGGTTAGGATTAGAATTTGCCTCATAAGGGTACTTTAGGTCATTTTGGGTCAAGTGAGCCTAAGTGGGTCAAATGGCATGGTCAAAGCTTGATTTGAGTTTGATTGAGGTTGCATATGGACTTATGATTGAAATAAAATCTATTTGCAAGTGGTTTGAAGTCAAATGAGTTTTGATTCATTTGACAAATTCATATTCAAAGGAAGAATATGAATGAATTTGGGGTTTGATTTTTAAATTGGATTTTGATTTGGTGATTGAAGTTTGTATTTATATTTGAATTCATGATTGTAGGGTTGATTGAATCATTAAGGAAAAATCAAGAGTTTGGCTTGATTTGAAGTTGATTTGGCTAAGTTCAAGATTTTGACTTGAAAGGCTTAGGTTAGATTTTGACTGGATTTGAGTTTAATTTTTGGAATTGGTTTTGATTGTTTGAATTTATATTTCATTTATATATATGAATATAAATGAGTATATAAATGGGTCATGAGAAAATTTGATGAATTTGAAGTGATTTGATCATGATCTTGGCTAAGTCTTTTAAGAGGGAATTTAAAGGACTTAGGAAATTTTTGGAGTTTGGAGCTTGAATTTTGAATTTAGTTTGATTGATTTGAATTTATATTTCATTTGTATATGTGAATATAAATGAGTTATGAGAAAATACCATTAATTTGAATTGATTTGAACATGATTTAGGCTAAGTCCTTAAGAAGGAAATTAAAGACTTAGAAAAGATTTTGGATTTGGAGTTTGAAATTTTGAATTTCATTTCAATCATGGATTTCAGTTACATGGAGTTGATTTGAGTTTGGAGAAAATCAAATAAGATTGATTTGGATTTTTGACCTGAAGGAAGGAAGGTGAGGAATGGTTCAGGCTAAGGGTAGGCAAATTTTCTTAACACCCCTAAGGCATGACCTCTTCCTATGGCTAACTCTTCTAAGTCTCTAGGGCTAGGTTCAGTGTTCCCTAATCACTAGATGTGTCTTAAGACTAAGAAACTCTTGAAGTATAATAGAAGCTCTATGTCTAAGATGGAGGGGTTGAGAGCTCATTCTAAAAATGAGGTCAATAAAGGGTGCCCAATAGGTGTGGTGTGACTGACAAGGAACACCATGCGTATTGTTGACAAATGATCAACAACACCAAAAGATCACAAGCACTAACAGAAACAATCTATCCTTAACCCAAGGTGTAGAAAGAATCTAGAGCTTAGTGCAATGTGGATCTACTTATGTCCAAGACATAAGAGAGAGGGAAGAATCCACTAAGGGATAGAGTGTGAACCTTCCACTAGGGAAGCAGGTTCAGGTCATCCACAAGGGGATGAGAGGTTTGATTTGATTTAGGTCTCACTAAGATGAAATTTCCACTAGGGAAGAGGGTTGAATTTGTTTCAATTTTGTTAGGTTTGAATTTTTGAGATGAACCCTATTGGTTTGTGATGTACTGCACTGAGTAAGACCCACGGAGGCCAAGACCTAACTCAGATTTACCAATCCAAAAGGGTAGTCTACTAAACTCATAGTAGGACTAGCCAACCAAAGGGATGCCTTTTGGTATGCAGCAATTATACTAGGAAGAAAGCGTAGTAGACTTACATCCTCCAAAGTAGAGACCAATTACTGGGGTAATCTATGGGCAAGGCAATAGATTGAACCCAACCTAGGGATGACTATTGAGTGAATGCCGCTGAAGGACTTAGATCAACTCAAAGATAGTCAAGATTAGTTTAATTTTTTTAGACATGTTTATTTTGATGGATTCCAATGGTTTGTGATGGATCATACTGTGAAAGAGCTTATATCAGCTTAGACCTATCTCAGATTTACTGAACCAAAGGGAGTATCTTCCGGATCAATGGGAGAACTATCCGACCAAAGGAGTACCTTTTAATTTGCAATGATCAACTAAAGGGAACAAAGCTCGAGGACTCACATCTTCCACTACAAAAGACCACTAGGGTAATCGAAAACTTTGGGCAACAAATAAAACCTAACCTAGGGTTGCCCTTTAGTTTATGACAATCATGCTAGAAAGAATGCGTCATAGTCTTACATCTTTCAAAGCAAAATGATTGTCGGGGTAACCTTCTTATGGAAAAAATAGATTGAACCTGACCTTAGGGTGACTACGGAGTGAGTGCCGACCCAGGGACTTATCTCAACTTAGTTAGTCTGGCAATTCCTATAGGGAGTTCTGCTGACACTAACCTAAAGATAGGATGCCTGCTTGGGAGAAGGGGCCTTTTGGGGGCTTAAATTCCTAATCCTCATGTGAATTAATTTTGTTTGTTTGTTTAGTTTATTTTATCATGGACCCTGTTAGTTTGCGAGGGATCAAATTGAGAAGGAGTTTATATCACCCTAGACCTATCTCAGATTTACTAAATCAAGGGAGAATCTGCGCATTCGTTGAATAAATTCTCCAACCATAGGGGTGGATACTAGGAAAGGAGGACTGTCCAATCCAAAAATAACCCAAGTAGTGTCTAAATGGGATCACAAGGATGTGATCCAAATAGAGTGCCTGTAGGGGATGGGGCTAAAGGGCTTAATCTAAAACCCTGGAGAAGATGACATGGCTGGTCATATATCTAATAGGTATTTGATGTCCAACTCAAGAAGAAAGCACATGGACTCATATCTGCCAAGAGTGGTGCATCCACCGGGTGAGTCACTGTCAGCATAGCGAACATCAACCAACCTAAGATTGATTTGCAATAATTAGCCTAGGAAGGAAGCTTGGGGACTAACATATTCTTATGGCAGAACTGATTATTGGGATAGTGTTTCTTCAGCTCAATAGGTGTCATCCGACCTAGGGCGACTACTGAGTGGCCACTAGGGGACTTATATCAACTTAGAAGTAGTCAAGAGGAAAGAAGCCTCGGGGACTTATCGTAAACCTCAAATATACTCGACCTAGTTAGTGCATGATGGCTAGTTCAAAAAAAAGTACGGGGACTCACATCTTCTTAAGCAAAGTCAACAAGAGGTAGCTTACTAGCTGGGTAGTAAATACTACCATACTAATAAGGTGCTGGTTTTGCAATGGTCAAGTTAGGAAGAAAGTGCTGGGACTCACATCCTCCAATAAATGATCACTAGGGTGACATACTAGCAAGGTAGTATGTAGAGCCGACCCACAACAGCTAATGAGTGAGTGCCATAGGGGGCTTGCTCCCACATCAAAATAGATTGAGATAAAAGATTTTTGTTTATTTTTGTGCATGTGTTAAAAGGAATAAGGTGCCTCTAGGGGACTCTTACATCTACCTTAAACACACTAAAGGTTTTGATGAAATGATGGTAAAAGGGATTCCCACTAAGAAAGGATGTCACTTGGGTTTTCTCACACCTGACTTAGTTGTGCTAATCAAAATAGGATGCCTCTCAGGTTGTCTCACACCTATTCTAATTGCATTAAGGGATTATGTTTGTGTTGTAAAAGAGGGATAGGATGCCACTGGGGGACTCTTACACCTAACCTAGACACGTCACGGTGGATTTGCAAGACAGGCAAATCAATGCTTCGAAAGAAGAGAAGATTTGATGAATGGAATTTGATTTTTGTTCTTTTTATTAATGATTATTTTCAAACATGATTTATTTCATGGATAATATTTCTTAGATAGAGCCCATTAATTGGAAGCATCGGGCGTTCCCCTTTATAATCAATAAGCTGATAAGATCCTCCTTGGTAGGCCTTCTCTATGACATAAGGGCCCTTCCAAGTTGGTTCAAACTTGCCTCCCATCTTTCGATGGGCAACAATTATTCTCCTTATGACTAACACAAGTTCTCCTACTCGAAAATACCTAGGGAGGACCAGCTTGTTGTGAGCTTGAATCATTTTGGCTTTATATAGCTTGAGGTTTTGGCATGCCCATAGGTGACTCTCCTCCAAACCTTTGAGCTCTTCTAACTACAACTTTGCATTCTACTCTGTAGTGATCTTGCTACCCAATGCTATCCTTACTGACAGGAATTGAACTTCTAAAAGTAGAATGGTTTTGGAATACAGGAGAATGGCAGACTAAGTTGGAGTTGGTATGTGTAGTGCAGACAAGGCTTCAACCAACTACTCATTCCATTGTCATTTATTATCATCAAGAGTCTTCTTGATCTATAGATGAGAGTTATTGAATGCTTGCTAAGCCATTTGCTCTAGGGTAGTAGATGGTGGAGTATCTCCAATCTATCATCTTTCGTGAAAGTTGATCTTCATGCTTTGAATGCAATACCATTATTGGATATAATTCATCGAGAACCTATATGATATGGTTCCTGATAAATTGAAGCACATGCTGATCTGTGACCTCTCTGAGTGGGATAGCTTTCGCCCACTTAGAAAAATAGTCGGTGGCAACTAAGATGAATTGACACCTCTTGGAAGAAGCAGGATTGATTAGACCCACAATGTAGGTACCCCAACACTCAAATGGACATGAGGCCAATGTAGGGTGCAGAATGTTTGGTGGTTGGTGGAGGACCACACCGTGCACCTGACACTGATGGCATCTCCTAGCTACATCCATGCAGTATGTAATCAACGAAGGCCAGTTGTATCCTAGTTTCTTGATCTTCATCTTCATCTTCAGACCGGATTGATGTGCTCCGTATAGATCTGAATGTACCTCAACTACAATATAATGGGCTTTATGTTTGTATAAATAGCGTAACCACATTTGGTCAAAAGACTGGCAGTATAGGGTGCCATCAACAAGAGCATAGGAGATAGCTCTCTATTTCACCTGATGAGCTTATGAATTTTCTTGAGGTAGTTTGCCTATGTTCAAATAATCTATGAATGGTTTCCCTCAATCAGCTCCATTTTGGCAATCTCCCCTTCAAGAGAAAGTCTCTCGATGAGTTCAACGTCAATAACGGATAGGACTTGTCTATTTTGGACCCTTATTGAAATGGACTCATCTTCCAGACATGCCAATTCTTTGGCAAGTTTGGCCAAAGAATCTGCTACTGCGTTCTCTGCTCAGGGAACCTTGCAGATGGTGACTTCGAGAATTTGGGCCAACAGCTTCATGGTATACTCATAGTAATGATGAAGCTTAGGTTAGAGGACCTTGTAAGACCCGATAATATGATTGATAACCAACTGAGAATCCCCAAAAATATTATTACTTTTTGACACTGATAGTGATGGATAACTCTAGATCGGCAATCAAAGCCTCATACTCAGCTTCATTGTTGGTACAGGGTTGGAAAGATAGTGTGAGAATCTCATCACATCACGATCTAGAGTTAGGAGAAGTATTCCTACCCTTGCCTTTCCTGGGAGAATAGATCATGGTGTTTCCCCTTTATGAAAAGAAGCTACACCATCAAAATACATCTCCCATCGATGGTTGCCAGCCTCCCCTAAGTTCATGATTTGTTCATCAGGGAGATCATCACTAAGCAGAGAATCAGCAGGCAGTGGGTGTGTTGCTAAGAAATCCACTAGTGCTTATCCTTTTACAACATGAAGGGGTATGAATGTGATATCAAACTACGAGAGAATTATAGATCATCCTGCCAAACATCCGGATAGCGCTGGTCGTGTCATGAGATACTACAATGGATTTGTTCTGGGGATTAAGTTAACCTTATGAGAAAGCATGTAATGCCGTAGCTTTTGGGAAGCAAAGATCAAAGCTAGGAAATATTTCTCAATAGGTGGGTAGTTAACTTCAGCAAGAATCAGACAACGTATGATATAGTAGAGAGCGTTCTCCTTTTCTTTGTTTTTGGCTTGGGCCAACAAAGCACCGAGAGAGTCATCCAATGTAGCAATGTAGAAGATAAGTGGCCTGCCCAGAATAGGTGCTGCTAAAACTGGCAGCTTCACCAAATATTGCTTTATGTCTTCAAAGGCATGCTAACACTTGTCATCCCACTTGAACTTGGCATCCTTTTTGATAAGTGCTGAGAATGGCTTGTATCTCCCCGATTGGTTGGAGATAAAGCATCTTAGATATGCCAACTATCCTTGAAAAGATCTAACTTGAGTTAAACTCTTAAGAGTTGGCATTTCTAAGATAACTTTGATCTTTTCTAGATCTATTTCTATTCCCCAGTGTCAGACAACAAACCCAAGGAATTTCCCTAAAGCTACTCCGAATGCACACTTCATGGGATTCATTTTGAGGTTATATTATCTTAATCATTCGAAAATTACTCTCAAGTTAAAGAGATGGTCTTCCTTTTCTCTACTCTTGACTACTAGATCATCAACGTAGCACTCAACCTGATGATGGATATGTTCATTGAAGATCTGAGTCATGGCGTTGGTATGTAACACCAACATTTTTAAGGTCAAAAGGCATGACCCTATAATAAAAGATTTCGATCAGGGTTCAAAAGTAGTGTTTCTTTCATCTTCAGGAGACACCTTGATTTGGTTATAGGTAGATGACCCATCCATGAAAGAGAAGACTGCATTAGATGGGGCGATGTCCACCATTAATTTTGGTATAGGAAGAGAAAACTCATCCTTAGGACACGCCTTATTTAAGTCCCTAAAATCAATGTAAAAATGAATTTGTCCATTCTTCTTCTTAACTGGGATGACACTAGCTAACAAGGTAGGATATTTTTTTTTCCCTGATGAAATCAGCATCGATCAGTTTCTTGACTTCAGAAATGACCTATTGTTCAATTTCTAATCGCATGCAACTATGAGCTTGCTTAATAGAGGTAGCATCAGGATCTATTGTTAGCTTGTGGACTGTTACGTTAGGAGATAATCCAGGCATCTCTTCATAACTCTCTGTGAAGCAATCTTTAAACTCAGTCAATAGCCTAACTAAGTCATTAGTTTCTTCTTCATTCAACAACAAACTGATGTACGTCGAGTGTGGATTTTCTTCTATCTCGAGGTTGATTTCTTTAAGCTTGTCTATTATTGAATGATTCTCTTCTTCAAATTCTGGTAGTGCTTCTTTGATTTGGATGTCACCTGGATCATCTAAAGTTTCTAAGCACACATTCTCATAAGAGTTGGTGTTGTGTGAGAAGAACCTATCAGATTTCAAATGATTGGTAACAACTAAGCAGTAATCGTCGTCATCAACTAGACCCACTATACCGAATCCTAGTCCTACTCTTGATTGTGCTTCCCTACCTGTATTGTTCCATAGTTGTTTAAAATACTCAAACCTGTGCCCTGGACCATGCATGAGGAACCAAACCTTTCTGTATAAGATTATGAACACAAAGTGAGTAAAAGTCCAATGGTAATTCCATTAATTCTTTAAATGAATCCTCCTCAAGTTCTACATCAACTTCAGGACTTGAGGATGATGATCCCAAAAAGAATCTCTTCTGCTTTATGTCACTAGAAGACTTAGGGACTTCCTTAATTACCATACCTTCAACTTTTTGAGATGTAAGTGAGGTTTGAGTTAAGGTTCCCAACTGCTACCTAATAGTTTCACATAAACCTAATTCAAATACTTTGCTTTATCTGGAGGCCTAGTCTTCATCTCTGTCTAGATTGAAAGTCACCTCCAATGAAACCCGTTGAGAGGGGTTGGCTAGTATACTAATCACATTAGACTCATCCTCCGAGCTTGATTCCAAGTCTATGTGAATAGTAGGGGTACTCCTATGAACTGGAACATGACCTCTGTTGGCTGATGGCTAAGTAGGGGGACTCCCACCTCTTGAACTGCCTCTGTTTCTACCTCCGCCTCTACCTGGTGGAGGTTGAGCCATCCTACCACATGTCCATATGATGGAATGAACTGTGGGTGGAATATGATATGCGGATCTATATCTTCCTCATTTTCCTTTTCTTGTTCACTTGGATTTTCATTTTTCTTTTTATTTTCTTTTATCTTTTCTTTTCCTTCATTTTCTCTTTCTTTTGATTTTGAGTTTGAATTTTGTCCAAGTTCACGAGAAAGGGTGTTTTGACAAAGATAGTAGGTCACATCATCATAAATCTCAACCTCTCTAATTGAAAATGGCTTTTCATCTCCATTGACATGGTACTCAATCCCATATTTTCTGACCTTGATGCACTGATGGAAGGATGATAGAATTATCTTGTTCTGATGTATCCAAAGCCTACCAAGCAAAGCAATGAATGAAATATTCAAATCAATGATGTAAAACTTGGCTTCAGTCTTCCAGTCACTTATCTCCAAAGGTAATACTATAGTACATAAAGCCCGCTCACCTTGTTTATGGAATCCTCTCAACATCATCTGATATCCTCAGAGTGTGGAGATGTTGATCCTCAAATAGGCAAGGGTCTTTAGACACATAATGTTCACCAATGCACCTGGATCCATGAGAACTCTGGCAAGTCTGAACCTGTCCATGTCAACTATAATGTAGAGGGGACATTTGTGCTCCAAGTCCCCTATAAGAAGGTCTTCATCTGTGAAGGTGATCCCCTAAGCTTCTTTGATGTAATGTGTCTCCTCACCTATAGCGGTCAGCTGAGCTAAGTATATTTCAGGATTAAGGAAAGCCTTGATTAGTGATTCCCTCATCTCTTTGGATAAGACAATGGCATCGTATATGCTTAGCTTAGATGACAACTTTCTTAGATGAGAAAGGACATTGTAGTCCACCTTGGGCAAGTCCTCCACAAGCATATCCAAGGGGGGAGCATCCTGTGGGGTGGCTTCTTGATCTTCTATACTAATGACTTATTTCCCTCTATCTTGAGGTACTGCCCTAGGAGGTAGAACCTTGCCACTACGGAGGTTGACTTTGGTGATCTCTTGTGGTAGGGTAATGAAAGGTTCTACCTACACATCAGGCTCACCTATAGCTTCTCCTATGGGACCCTCGAAATTGGATGATTCCAAGTCTATCTCAAGAGGTGAACCCATAGTATTCAGAGTAGGAAAGTCCAACTCTGGATCAGAAAGAGAAAGATCAAAATTATTGTAGTTATTTTTGACTTGAAGAGTTATCATTAGGAATAGAAGAAGATAACCCATCAGAGGTGACACAGATGTAATTCAAACTAGCTTTATTCTTCAATTTCTTAGAATTGTTTGGAGGTACAAAGTAGAAATTAAGTAAAGTGAGTGGCGTAATGGACTTGATGACCTTATCTACCGATACAAGAGTTCTACTATTAGAAGAAGTAGAGCTAGTTGAAGTGGAAGAAGTTGTTGTTGTGGAAGTTGAAATTGTAGGTTGGAGGCTGGACTCGGTCGGTGGTTGCGCTAATGGGTTATCCTGGACAGACACATGCTGCAACAGTTGCTATTGCTGAGCTCCCCATTTTCTCGAGTTCGCACTAGCAACTTACAAACCTTCCTTGATGTTGGAGGTTTGAGCTAAATCACCTGTAAGGAAAGCTTCTTTATCTTCTAGATGATCTTCTTAGAGGTTTTGGATAAAAAAATATCTCAACCTTCTTTAGTTTTGGAAGGATCACATGCATCCCCAAGGATTACCCTAATGGAACTGGATGGTTGTTCCACAAGGTATTCCTTTGGGATAACTACAGCACCGGTCTTGAAGATGTGTTCAAGCCAATCCTTGAATGTGAAGCAATCCTCCAAAATAAGGCATAGCATACAATGGTAGGGGAAAAGTTTGGATCATCACCTTTGCCTACTTCCTCCGGTCTCCTAGGCTCGGGTAGCTGAATATCAGGCTTCTTTAAAAGATTCTTAAAGATCTTCTAGATTACCTCCCTCTTAAATGAATAAGATTTGTTGAGCTTATCTAAAAGAGTAGGTGGACCATAGCTACCTACGTATGCATGCAGCATCGGGTGGTATGGTCGAGGACCGGCGCTATGGAGGCTATTATGGAGGCCGATAGGGCTTTCTCGGTGGTGGCAAAGGAGGTGGAGGATGTTGAGGTCGTGGTCTCTCAGACTAATCTCTAGATGACTGCTTCCCCTTATCTACCACTATCACTGCTCCAGGTTTCTTTTCATAGGCCTTTTATGGTTTTGCTTTAGGCAACTGGTCTTGAAAAGGCAACTATTTGGCCTCTCCTTGTAGACTAGCCACCTTTATTGATTAGCTTCTCAAATGTCTTGATAGTGAAGCCCTTAAGCATGAAGGTGACCGGGACATGGATATTATTCAAAAGAATCTCAATGGCATGCTGCCCAGACAATTGTGGCTCAGATTTCATACTCAGGTTACGCCATCGAAGAATATAATCAATAAGGGACTCACCTGGGTGTTGTTGTGCTATAAAGAGATCACCTATAGTAAACCTTTCCTGAGCTCTAGCAAACCTCTTGATAAAGAGATGCTCCAACTCAAGAATAAAATGCAAGCGTCAAAGATAATAATCGAAAGCAATCCCTACTAGGCTACTAACAAAGAGGCAGAAAAGCAAGGCATCACTGTCACCAGCATTGCAACATCTGGCCCTGAAGTGTGCTATGTCCTACCTTGGGTTTCCACTACCATAAAATCTTTTGATGAAAGGTAGTATGAAACCCTTGGGATATTGGATTGAATCGAATTCCTCTGGGTAGGGTCTACCCTTTGGAACTAATGATCCTCTCGGGGCTTAAGCCAATGCTTCCATCACTTGCTGCTCAACCATGGATCGGATGTTCTTTTCTTGTATGGAGGTACTTTCCATAACCTTCCTATGCATGCTAGTGCTACCATGCTCAACGGAAGGTAATATCTTGGCTGGGTCCAAGACATGCACTAACTCAGGCTGACTAATGTCGACTAAAGTAGGATAAACTGCTAGGGCTTATTTCTGGAGTACTAAAACTGCTGCTAATAAGTCCTCTAACTGCCATGCCATCCTATCTATCTGCTCATATTTTTATTTCAACTGATATCAGAGGTGTTGGGCTGATTGGGCGGTGTCTTTCTGATCAACCTCATCACCTTCCATGGCCTGCTGCTCTCTGAGAAGATACCCTCTGGTATTTACCATACAGACTCCAGCTGAGTCTCCCAATAAGTCATCTTCGTTGGGATCGAAGCTAATTTTCTCCTCATCTAACCAATCATACCAATAATGAGCCACTATCTCTTCAAGAGAATGATCGATCTGAATGGGAACAAATGATCTAAGATGACCAGTGTGATCACTGTCTTGCACTAAGAGGCACCAGACCTCACCTATTGCTAGGGAGTCAATCTTATGAGGACTATACTCACTAGATGATAGACACTCCTGACTATCACTAGGTATTAGAGGGGTAGCATTCCTAGGAGGTTCCACTATCCTTAGTGGACTATAATCTGCAACCTCTGAAATAACTGTTACAATCTCCACGTCCTGCTAAACTAGCAAAGTTGGTGAAGGGATGACCACTATGCTTCGGGGTCGCCACTCCTTCCGTACCACCACTGGGGTAGAAGGTCGAGCAAGAGAGCTCAACCTCGCCATAGTAGGTGATGTAGATAGAGTAGGATCCCTCAGCCATAGCCAGATCACCAATGAGGTGCGCTTCTCCCCGGATATGACTTTCATGACCCTTGGTGGAACTGGAGATGCTGTGACCTAGACTGGTGATGGAAGACGGGGGGTAAAGTGGTGTGGTGGAGACACCACCAACTCTCTATGAATAGGAGCTATCCTCATGTGATGACTGATCCCAGTAAGTAAGATATTGTCGGTATGGTCAACGCGGGTAGCATGCCGAGCTAGAAAATCAATAAGTGTGGAAGCTGCCGACTGATTGAACCTCCACCTCTCCCTACTGGTAATGTGAGCAGATGTATGGGCCTCTCTGGCCCTCTCCTGATGGATATGTTTCCCCACACTATGGGAAATGATGGATCTTAGATCAAATTAAGCTTCAGACTTTGAACGTCTGTAAGCTCCACCTACCTGGTGCAAGACTAATCAGAGGCCGACATATGACCTTTTGCTCCTAGTAACTGATGGCAGATGTTGCACCACTGGTGGAGGTGATGTTCGAATCATCCTAACATCATCTCTGTCTGACCTAGAGAGAGGATGAAACTGGTTTATTATAACCAGTGGTCAAGCAAAAATGGGAAACTACTCAATAACTGAACGGGCGGCTACCTCCATCTCCCTAGAAATCCTTGATCATGCAGTTTTTGTTCCTATGGTGTGTCTTGGTAGGATAGGAGGAGTGAGAGCTAAACACGTACTCAAAAGTAGGGGAGGCAATCCCTGAGATCGGGGAGCCTTACCCTTAGAGGGTACAAATGAGAGGGTGCTAGCCCTCGCTGGGGCGGCATGAGAAACCACAGGGCGCATTGAAACTGGGGCTGGCACTACTGGTACTATTACTACTAAAGCTGGTGGGACTACCACTGCTTTCATATTTAGCAAGGAGATGTTAGAATCACAAAGGTAGATCAATCTAGATGACCCGCTTCTACCTGTTCACCGTGGTCCTACTAACTATCGTGAGGGGAGTGCCCTCACATGTAATCCTCGCTCTCTCAAATCCCCTATCGAAGTGGATAAGATGTGTATGATTCAATCGGCAAAAGTTGGCTTGGTTCAAAACCAAATCCATGCCATGAAGGAAAGTGAAACTAAATTTCTATGATCCTGCCATTTTAGATCAACTGCAAAGACTAGAAAACTAAGCTGTAGTTGTACGCTAAGTGATGGTGAGAATTTGCAATAGGAAATGATCTTGGATTATATTTCTATCTTTGTTGATTTTTTGAATTTGAATTGAAAATTTAAACCTATGTCTAACAACTTGGAAGTGTTAAGTGGGGTTCAAATGGATTTGAGAAGATTTAGAAATTTTATTGTAAGAGGAATTTTGAATATGAACAAACTTCAACAAATTTGGGGGTATTGAAAGATGGATTCAAATATTTTGAGAAGGATGCTTCCATAGGTTCATGTTCGTTTGAATTTAGGTATGTTAAAGTAAGCGAATGTTAAAGTAAGGGTCAATTGATTTTGTTTTTTGATTGATGATTTTATAATTTTATTCACTTAGCAAATTTGGGTATGCTAAGTAAAGTGTTTGGAAATAATTGTTTCTTTTTGTGAATTGTTGTTTGATTTTGAAATTTGGAATTCCCTCTTAGCAAATTTAGGTATGCTAAGTGAAGAACCCAAGTGTATTTTGTTTGATTTTTGAAAATAGGATTCTTAGCAAATTTAAGTATGCTAAAAAGATCCTAAGTTGTATCATTTTTTTTGGTTTGATTTATTGAAAGAGAAGGATCCTAAGCAAATTTGGGTATGCTAAAGAAGATCCTAAGTATCATTTATTTTGATTTGATTGAAAGTGGAGACTTTACTTTAGCAAATATGGTATGCTAAAGATGAAGTTCCACTTAGTTTTGTGAATTGGAAATTTCACTTAGCAAATTTTAGTATGCTAAATGAAATTCCAAATGACGTGTTCAAAACTTTTTTGATTTGGTTTTGGTTTTGAAAATGGAAAGTTCTCTTTAGCAAATTTGGTATGCTAAAGAATGAAGTTCCAAAAGTGCTTGAATTTTTATTTTTTTTGGTTTTGAATTTGGAGACTTCACTTAACAAATTTGAGTATGCTAAAATGAAGTTCCAAAATGTGTTTGAAAATTTTTGATTTTGGATTTGGAGACTTCACTTAGCAAATTTTGGTATGCTAAATGAAGTTCCAAATGTGTTTGAAAATTTTTTGATTTTGAATTTGGAGACTTCACTTAGCAAATTTGAGTATGCTAAAATGAAGTTCCAAATATTTTTGAAAATTTTTGATTTTGAATTTGGAGACTTCACTTAGTAAATTTGAGTATGCTAATGAAGTTCCAAAGATGTTTGAAAAATTTTTGGTTTTGGATTTGGAAACTTCCCTTAGCAAATTTGAGTATGCTAAATGAGGTTCCAAATGTGTTTGAATTTTGAAAATATGATTGTTAAATTTTAATGTTTTGAAAAGAGGACTTCCATTCAACAAATTTGGGTATGTAGGAATGGAAATCAATCTTATTTTTGAAATGTAAAATTTTGTTTTGTGTGTGATTATTGCTTTTTGAAAGAGGGAATTCCAACTTAATCATATGTGGGATATGTTTAAGTGGGATTTCCAAATGATGTTATTTTTTATTTGGGAATGAAATCTTCATTCAATAAATTTGGGTATATTGAATGAAGATGTTCATACGTGTTTTTGAAAAATTTAATTTTATTTGAAAATGAAATTTCCATTCAATAGGTGTGAGTGTATTGAATGGAAAGGTTCTTGAGTGCTTTTTGAAAGTTTTATTTTTGATTTTGATTTTGATTTATGGAAAGATGATTGTACATTTTATTTTGAAAATGAAATCTTCATCAAAATGAATTGAAGGAAGATGTTCATTTGTGCTTTTTTCTAGAAAAAAATCTTAGTTTTATTTTTTTTTTTTGAAAATTCCTACACTTAATAATTATGAAAATTGTTAAATGAGGGTGATAAAATTTTTGTGGAAAATATTTTAATAAGTGCATTTTTGAAAGAGTGCTTTTTGAAAAGCAAGATTTATATGAAAAATTTATTTTGTCTTTATTATATTAGAATGAACCTTTCTTTTTCATAAAAATGATAAGGAGGAAGTCTTTAAATATTTTCTTTTAATTTAGATCTTTTTATTTTTTTTACCCATTAGAGAACGGGGATTTTAAGACCAACACGGGATGAGGTCCTTGAACCTAAAGATGTTGGCTAACTCAACTTAAGAATGAAATAAGCTAAGTGCCAACAGAAAGAAAGATAGTCTCAGATTCATACCAAAGTACAAATCCACTATTGATGCTTAAAGATAACGATCATTTACCAAAGACGGAGAGAGGAATGATCCAGAGGAGTCGCCAGAAAAATCTGTGGGTGAAAAATTTCTATGTAGTCACCTTTATCTATGGTGAAAAGCAAGAATATAAAAATTCACCATTTTGGGATGCCACGTAGATCCACAAATGTTTTTATTAAGGTGATCGAGTATGACATTAAGGAGAGGCATACTATCTTGCAAGATAGAAGTCACCACCCTACAATAGACCTAATCAACTGAATAAGGACTCCTAAGGACAATGGGTCTACATATGTACCAGAGATTCTTTTCCTACTTTACATGGAAAAGTAAAGCGGGGATTATTTTAAACTGGGTTCATTAAGTTCCCTTCAGGGGCAAGCCCCCATATTTAATTACATCCTAAGGGACGGGATCTCTTAGGATTACTCTCAATTAAGGTAAATGATCATTGTCTTCCAAGACTTCAATAGGAAAGGACTATCAATCGATTAGTTCATTTTTGAAGATTAAATGAGATTGATCAAAGGGAGGTAGTTATTATCAAAGCCAAAATAAAGATAATAGGAGATGCCCATGATGCTAGGAAGCCTAGCGAGCATCTCAAACTATCCTATGATTGGGCTTTACACTTTTGAAATTGATTTAGTTTGTTTGAGTTTGAATTTTTTATTAGAAATTTAAGACTTATGATTCCATAACAAAAGATTATAAAAATGTCTAAGAGGTGAGGATTTATGCTTATGGCCTACAAAGGGGAGAAGAAACTTCAGAACCTAAATCTAGGGAGCTTTGGCGAGGGCCAAAAGCACAGCCTAAATCAAAGGCAAAAAATGGGTTTTGATTTTCTTAATTAAACTTAGGCTTTGAACACATAAGCAACTACCCAAAGTAGATTAATTAAGTTCTAGAAAGTTTTAGAAATTTTAAGAAATTAATTAAAATTTTAATTAATGAATTATCCCTTAATTAAAAGAGGATTAAGAAAGAAAAAAAGGGGGTTTAGGGAATAGCTTAGGGCAAATGCCCCAAAATTATTCTCTAAGCCTCCTATTCACTGGATCAAACCTTAATCAACTTCAATAAGGGAATAAAACACTAATAAAATCCTTAATTATCCTTAATTATAGAAGAGGATAATTAGGAAATGCATTTGCAATTCCCCAAAGTAAGCCATCAATAAATCCCAAGAAAATTAGTGGAGTTAGAAGTCATCCCCCAAAATATACCCAAGAAGTTTGAGATTAATCAGAGGATTAGTTAAGGAGTAGTTAGCAAATTAATATTTCCATTAAAACCCAAAATCAAAGAAAGATATAATTCAAAATCCATTAAAACCAATTTTAGAATATTCTGGATTGAATTATCTTTTAGTGGCAATTTACCTCATGTTTTTTTGATTTTCATTTAGGGAGATATAAATTTTTAAAACTTAGAGGATTAATTAGAATTAATTAAAACCTAATTAAATCCCTTAATCCTCAGCATGACACGCGGTGGCGGTAGATTCCACACGTCGTGCGGTGAGCCCCATTTAAATGTCCCATCATGGCTATGGCGTATTATGGTTTAGTACCATCCGATCAAAGATCTGACCGCCAGATTCCAAAAAAGGATTAAATCGATCTGTGTGCGTATTTGATCTCGCTCTCATCCAAAATGCGTGGATGGACGGCCAGAGATCTATCCCTACTAAAGCTTGTGAATCATATGAACCATCCAAGATCTAAGCCCTGATCTGAGCTTGATTGAGCTCAGATTAGGATAAAATTTTTCACACACCATCACAAAGCATAGAAGATCACATCCAACGGTTGAAACTTCATTCCATTAAACTTTCTTTCACAAAGGACTAACACACCTTAAGTTTATTGGTCGAAAAATTCCATACCTTGCTGGAGGTGATCGTGGTTGATTCCCTTGGAGAAGCTTCGCCTGGTTGAGACAAAGCTGTGGTAAAAGAATTAGCTCATGAGGTTGACTAGATTGCTCTATGGACCAACTCCACTTGCTCTTGCTTGCGGCCTTGATTGAACTTGCTCTCCTCTTGCCTTTGGAACTCTTGTGAAGCCTTAGGTGCACTCGACTTAGCCCCTTGACAGAATGTGCAAAGGGAATTGCACTGGTTTTGAGTGAAGAGGAAGTTTGAATTTCAATTTTCCTCCCCTATTTTTAATGCTCAAAAGCAGAGAATGGGAAAATGGCCAGAGCTCCAGGAGGCTTGGGATCACTCTCTGATGGTTCTTAACATGCTCCCTTACTCAATCAATAATGAGCCTCTGAAAATTGAAGTGAATTAGGGGGAGTATATCTCCCCCTATGGCAATTGGATGGTCGAAGCTACCTTTATTATTTTGATCCAATTGCCAATATGGAAAGGTCTGTTTGAGCTGTTAAGAGTTGGCAATGTGGTCAGTTTTGGCCTTGGATCATTTGGGCTAAACCAAACCCATTGGGTTGGGTGCACCACCCTCCATGGGTCTACTTGACCTTTTAGGAAGGTATTAAGTTCATATGAAGAGGGCTTGACCAAATTCCCCATGGATTTGACCAAAATTTGTTATATGGACTAGGGGTAGAATGGTCATTTGGCTAATTTTTAAATTTGGATATGTTGGCCATGTTGAGAAAATGGGTTTGGCCAAGCTTCATTCCATTTGGAGTTCATTTGATTTGGTTTGGCTCATGTTGACCCATTTAGGTCAAAATGGGTCAACATAGGTCAAGTTGACCAATTGGTCAAATTGGGTCAAACCAAGGTTGGGTCAAGTTCATAAGACCATTTGAAATATTTTGGTGGCTTTGGTTTGACTCAATTTGGTTTAGTTTTGAATTTGCCTCATATGAATTCATTTAGGTCAAGTGGGTCAAGTTGACCAATTTGGCCCATTTGACCTATTTGATTTAATTCATGGGTAGGTTTAGGTTTGGGTAGTCATATGAACTAGATTGGTATCTTTATTTCTAATCAATTTTGGTTAAGTTTGAATTTGGCTCAACATGACCCCTTTAGGTCAAGTTAGGTTCAAGGTCAATTGGGCTAGGTTGGGTCTAGCTGGCTAATTGAGGCTTTGGTCAAGTTCAACAAGTGATTTGGAATGAACTTAACCCATTGGTTTCGATCAATTTGGCTTAGATCAAGTTTTGACACATTTTGACCCTTTAGGTCAAGTTGGGTCAACTGGGGTCAAATGGCCAATTGGGCTAGGTTAGGCTCAAATGTTGACTTGGTCAAGTTCAAACATAGGTCATGAATGAACTTAGATCAATGGTTTCAATCAATTTGGCCTATGGTGGATTTTGGCTATGTTAGATTTCATTTTGACTAAGTGTTGACTTGGTCTTAGGTTTGACTTTATTGAATTTGATTGATTGATCATCCCATGATGATTGTTGATCATGATGAGAGGCATAGGTGAGTTTGATTCAATCCAATTTGGTTAGGTTTAAAATTTGGCTCATAAGGGTACTTTAGGTCACTTTGGGTCAAGTGAGCCTAAGTGGGTCAAATGGCTTGGTCAAAGCTTGATTTGAGTTTTAGTGAACTTGTATATAGACTTATGATTGAAATATAAATCCATTTGCAAGTAATTTGAAGTTAAATGGGTTTTGATTCATTTGGCAATTTCATATTCAAAGGAAGAATATGAATGGATTTGGGGTTTGATTTTTTTAAATTGGATTTTGATTTGGTGATTGAAGTTTGTAATTATATTTGAATTCATGATTGTAGGATTGATTGAATCATGAAGGAAAATCAAGAGTTTGGCTTGATTTGAAGTTGATTTGGCTAAGTTCAAGATTTTGACTTGAAAGGCTTAGGTTGGATTTTGAATGGATTTGAGTTTGATTTTGGAATTGGTTTTGATTGTTTGAATTTATATTTCATTTATATGTGTGAATATAAATGAGAATATAAATGGGTCATGAGAAAATTTGATGAATTTGAAGTGATTCGGTCATGATCTAGGCTAAGTCTTTTAAGAGGGAATTTAAAGGACTTATTAAATTTTTGGAGTTTGGAGCTTGAATTTTGAATTTAGTTTGATTGAGTTGAATTTATATTTCATTTATATATGTGAATATAAATGATAATATGAATGAGTTATGAGAAAATCTCATGAATTTGAATTGATTTGTAAATGATTTAGGCTAAGTACTTAAGAAGGATATTAAAGACTTAGAAAAGATTGGATTTGGAGTTTGAAATTTTGAATTTGGTTTCAATCATGGATTTCAGTCACATGGAGTTGATTTGAGTTTGGAGAAAATTAAATAAGATTGACTTAGAGTTTTGACTTGAAGGAAGGAAGGTGAGGAATGGTTCAGGCTAAGGGTAGGAAAATCTTCTTAACACCCCTAAGGCATAACCTATTCCTATGGCTAACTCTTCTAAGTCTCTAGGGCTAGGTTGAGTGTTCACCTAATCACTAAATGTGTCTTACGGCTAAGAAACTCTTAAAGTCTAAGAGAAGTCCTATGTCTAAGATGGAGGGGTTAAGAGCTCATTCTAAAAATGAGGTCAACAATGACCAACACTATCTGGATGGTTGCCACGTTGGTCCATGATTTCATCACAATTTGACATTACTTTCGTACCCCTCCATGCGATGAAAGGACAAGCACTAGAAGATTTCTTAGCAGCACACCAACTTCCTGCTAACTCTCCACTTCATGATGACCTCCCTGATGAATAAATCATGAACTTAGGGGACACTAGCATTTGTTGTTGGGAGAAGTGCTTTGATGGTGCGGCTTCCTCTCAAAGAGGAGAAGAACCACAAGCTACTATCTCAAGAAAGGCAAGGGTAGGAGTAGTTCTCCTAACTCTGGACTGCAATGTGATGAGATTCTTATATCATCTGTGCAATCCTTGCACCAACAACAAAGTTGAATATGTGGCTTTGATTGTCGGTATGGAGTTAGCCATTACTCTAAGCATCCAGAACATTAACATCTTTGATTCTCGGTTCAATCAAATCTAGGTCCTATAAGGTTTTGAAGCCTAAGCTCCATCACTACCATAAGTATACTATGGAGTTGTTGGCCCAAATCCTAGAAGTTACCATTTACAAGAATCCTTGAGGAGAAAATGTCATAGCATAAGCTTTAGCCAAACTTGCCAAGGAGTTGGCATGTCTTGAAGATGAGTCCATATCGATAAGGGTCCAAAATAGACATGTTTTGCCCCTTATTGATATTGAACTCATCGAGAGGTATTCTCTTGAAGGGGAGGTTCATTGCCAAAAAGGATGAGGAGTTGGATTAGAGGCAACCATTCATGGATTACCTAAATAGAGGCAAACTACCTCAAGAGAAGTCACTAGCACATCAGGTGAAGTAGAGAGCACTTTATTGCTTTATCATATTCTTTATCATATGTGGTTACGTTGTTTAGACAAATATGAAGCCCATAAGATCATGATCGAGGTACACTCACAATTATGTAGAGCGCACCAATCCAATCCGAAGATGAAAGCCAAGATCAAAAGACTGGGATACTACTAGTCATCGATGATTACAGATTGCATGGATGTAGCTAGGCGATGCCATCAGTGTCAGGTACACGGTGTGGTCCTACACCAACCATCCAGCATTCTACATCCTACATTAGCCTCGTGGCCATTCAAGTGTTGGGGTACCAACAAAGTAGGTATGATTGACCCTCCTTCTTCTAAAGGTTATTGTTTCATCCTATCTACTACCAACTACTTTTCCAATTGGGCAAAGCCGATTCTGCTCAGAGAGATCCATGTGATCAAATTTTTAGGAACCATATCGTATATAGGTTCTGAGTGCCTTGATGAATTATATCCAATAATAGTATTACATTCAAGAGCACCAAGATCATAATTTTTCTTAGAGACACAGCATAGATTAGAGATACTCTACCATCTACTACCAGGATGCAAATGGCTTGGTAGAATCCTTCACACTTTCGATGATAACAAGCATGGCGGTTAGTTGAAGCCATGTGGGCTTACCGTACTACATACAGAACTCCAACTCAATCTACCCCTTTCTCCTTAGTGTATAGGTCCAAAGCCATTCTACCATTAGAAGTCCAACTCCAATCACTAAGGATTGCTGTGGGTAGCAAGGTCGCAATGGAGAAGAACACCATGTTGTGATTAGAAGAGCTCGAAGGTTTATAGGAGAGATTCCTACAGGCATGCCATAACCTCGAGTTGTACAAAGCCAAAATGATTCAAGCTCGCAATAAGTTGGTCCACTATGGTGTTTATTTTTGGATGTACATGGGAGACATCATGTAGATTTGAGGGGGCACTTATTGAAGTGATTGGGTATGACATTGAGGTATGAAGTACTATCTCGAAAGATAGAGATATCACCCTTCAATGGACCTAATCACCTAATAAATACTCTTAAGGCATGATGGGTCTTCTAATATACTAGAGATTTTTTCCCTACTTTACATGGATGAATAAAGTAGGGTTTATATTAAACCGGTTTCTAAAGTTCCCTATGAGGCAAGCCCTCACAGTTAATTACATCCTAAGGAAAGTGAATTGCTTAGGAATACTCTCGATTAAAGTAGGTAATTATTATTTCCAAACATTTCAAGGATAAGACTGTCAAAGGGTTAGTTATGTTTGGAAAAATCAAATGGGAAAGATCAAAGAGAAGACTTATTTTAGAAGCCAAAGGAGATGAGTAGGATTGTTCATGATGTTAAGAAACCAAGTGAGCATTCCAATTTATCATATAGTTGGGCTTTATATGTTTGAAGTTGAAGAGATTTATTTTGTTTAGAGTTGAAATTTTATTAGATTACTAGGGCTTACAATCCAACAACACAAGGTTGTGGAAATTCCTAAGAGGTGAGGATTTATGCTTGTAGACTGAAAGAAATAGCTACCTCGGATCCTAAAATCTAGGGAGCTTTGGTATAAGCCAAGGCACGACCTAAATCTAAGTGAAAGTGGATATATGGTTTACCTACACAAGAGAGAGTAAACTACATTGTTGGACTTATAATAATGGGTGGGGCCTAACACCTATGCTTTAAAATCATGTAGGTAAGTCATATAATTTTGTAAGATAGTTGGGTTGTTATTTATTTAGAAAGAGACTAAAGTCCTTAAACTCACTCCCTAAGAGATTAGAACATGAGTGGTATGAATAATGACTTAATCTACAAATGCAAATCTTTTCAAATTTTATTTAATTTTGACACTTGATTTTGACCAAGGACATAAGATTTTCATATGTCTAAATGCATGATGAAAAGAGTTATGGGCTAAATCAATGGGAAAGAGGTGTTTTCCATCATAGAGGAGATCCTCAAAGGTCAAGTCTTCCCATATCATGCAAGGATGGAAACCCTCTCTTAGCAAGAGTGAAGCAATATTCATGCATGATGTGAGACATACAACATTCAGCTAAGGGGTTAATAAATCTTTTAATTATCTTGATTTAATGCCTAAGTTTTATGTGGGTTATGAGTTATTTAAAACTTTAGTTATGAGTTATAGTTGGGGTAGAAAAACTAATTTTTCCCAATAGTCTAATCACATCCAAGCCATACAACAAACAACAATCATAAAGAAAATATGAAAAGGCATGTAATTTTCAATGCACAACCTAAAAATAATATCAAACATTTTATAGCTACCACAAAAGAATAAAAGGTTGATGCGGTCGGGTACCACCGTATAACCCGAAAAGATAAAATGGGTAGCCGAGTTCTACCCTTATACAACCCAAAATATGAAAGAATAATTACAATTTATAAACGAATAAATGTTATGAGGGGTCTTCTTATCTTCATTCTTCATGCTTCATGTATCATCCTTCTTCTTTGATTTGGATGTGCTTGCTTCAAAGGCATCTCAGGGCCTCCCAGGACAATGCCTTCTAGCCACTGCTCATCCTAATCTCCTATAACACTAATCCTAATTCCTAATAAAAAATTACATTAAAAAATGGGAAAAATAAAACTAACTACACCTGCAAAATAAGTGTTAGCTAAATGCACCCTATAACCCAAGTAGTTATATATATAATTTAGACTTAGCACCCTACACATGGGTAACCAAGCCCACCTGTCCTAATTTGGACTATGCTTAGGGGTCTGACCAACCTACAAAAAGAGCAATTATATTTATTTTAAGCACCCCTTAAGCATAATTCCCTGCAGAAACATGATTAGGCTAATATCAACCTAATATTCAGTCAACGAAACATACACCCTAACATCCAGTCTAGAACAATACATCAAAAAACCAAACATACATCATACCATACACCGTCCTAACATAAGTCTAGAAGTGGTGACTTAAGACTAATGGGTGTGTATTAAGGCTTGTGTGGGATGTCATAACTAGGCATTAAGGTTATGATTTTCTAAATGTGAAAGAACTTTAATCATAAGAGGTTGATTTCACTTTAAGTCGTTTAATTGGTTTGAGAATTTTACTTAGTATTTTTATTTGTTTCCTTTGACCTACACTTAGCAACTAAGTGTTGTAAAGAGAGGAAAAAGAGAGGATTATCCTCTTTCATCCCTACCTTAAATCACTTCTAAAGCATGTTAATTTGCCCAATTCTCTTTAGTGAATAGCTTATTACATATTTTCAATTAATCCTAAGTTTAGGTTCTCTTTAAATAGTCATATTCAATATGAAAGACATCTTAAGATTAATTTGATTGAATTACTCTCACATGGCACATGTTCAATCATTACTTTCCATCATATGTAATAAGCATATGATTAAATCCTAAGTATACCTGCACATACAATATATTTTAGCACACTTAAATGATGGATATGAGTATGTATATTTAAAGTTTATATTTTTCATTTGATTGAATTATCTTATCATTTTGATTTAAAGCTCTATTTAAATTCTTATACAAAAATACATAGGGATAAAATTAAATAGGTACATATCAATGCAAACAAGGGAAGTGAGGTAATCAAATTACCTCATTAGGGCTACTTAAAACCTCGTATTCCCGGGATGTCCAGACTAAATACCATTTCATTCAACCATATGTAAATTTGTATACATGAATCATAAGAAAGAGAACTCCAAATCACATGACCAATTAATTCAATCACTTGAACAATTACAAATGCATGTGTTTTTTATAAAAGAGAATGGGTTCTAATTCCATAAGTAAGTACACACACACATGTATAAGGGACATAAGCTAGTACATGTCATTATTAACTGGGGAAGTGAGGTAATCAAATGACCTCCTTGGGGCTACTTAAAGCCTCATATTTTAGGATGTCTAGACTAAATATTTACTTTTCTCAAATACATATGGATGTATACATGAATGAAGGAAGTAAAACCATGCAAAGATTATATTTTTACTTGATTGAAATATTTATGCATGTGGATTAAAGTTCTTATTCAAATTCTAATGTAGAAAAACATGTAAATGAAATAAAATAAGTACTTGTCACTATTAACCAGGGAAGTGAGATAATCGAATGACCTCCTTGGGGATAACTAAATCCTTGTATTCCCGGGATGTCTGGACTATATACCTATTAACATTCAAATGCATGTAAAGCTATAAATGAATCAAAGAAAAGAGAGCTTCAATCCATACACTTAAATAATAAGCACATACATCTCCTATGTATTTATAACTAGCATTCATAGCATATGTAATCCTTCATTTATAATCTTTGAAAAAATACATTTTGTTTAATAGTGATAATAGCCACACATATATCAAATTAAATCAACACATGCAAGCTTGACATAAAGAAAACCATTTAATTTAATTAATTTTGAAAAAGATGAATGCATGAATCAAATGACATACAACATTTAATATAATTGGAGTGGAATAAATAAACATAAGCATATGATTTGATTCAATCAACTTAATTCCTAAGGATAATCATATCAAATACAATTATTTATAGTGAACCAAAGATTTTAAAATGTCACTTTTAACTTGATGTTTAACTCGATTTAAGGAAAAAGAGAGAAAGAGGTTTGCTAATCCTAATACCATCCCATGTTAGTAGGTTAATTTGATTTAATGAAAAGGTAATTAGGTTGATTTTATTGAATAATTATGTTAAGGTATGAATTAAATCAATCAATTAACCCTTACCTATGTTACCTTAAAGTAATTATCCAAATAATTATGAGCCAATGTGATATAAAAATTAATTGAAAAGTAAATTAGCAATGGTCATATGAAATGACAGGGTCTAATGCAGTTGGCTCATAATTAATAGTTAATTAAGTTTAAGGAACTTACATAATTACTTTTATAATTTTTCCACCCATATCGACAAATCATAATTTCATTAAATCTCTTTAGGCTATTGAACACTTAAAGATCTACCAATGAATTAATTAGGTTTAGATGTATTTTAAAATTTAATTAAACTAATTAACTAATTAATTAATCAATTAATCCTCAATTAATTCTTTTGAAAAATTGAAGAAAATTTAGGGAAAATATTAGGAGAGGAGCCTCAATCCATTTCCCTAAGCCTCCTTACTGTTTAACAATGATGAATGACCCAATTAATTAAACAAGTTATTGTTCACATGATTAATTATCACTTAATTAAGTTAAGAAGATAATTATGGCTTAATCAATCAATTTCCCTAATTAATCAACAAGAAAAAAATAGGGGAGGCAGGTCATCCCCTAACAATCTTAAAAATTTGAGATTAAATAGTTAATTAATTAGAGAGTAATTAGGATAATTAAATTTTAAATTAAACTTAACTAAGCACAAATTATTATTCAAAATTAATTAAGGATAATTTTAATGGATTCTTTTCTAAAATACCTTTAAAATGAGCATTTGTTTGTATTTTTTGGATTTTTCTACAATTTATTATGAATTATGGAAGTTTCAGCCTTAAAAACTAATTAATTAGCCTTAATTAAGTTTAATCCCATCTGCACCACATGGCGCTAACATGGCGTGCTTTCCACATGGCACCATGGGATTGGCTATTTAAGTAGCACATCCACGGTTGACTCAGATGGCGACGGGATGCGCTTTCCCATGGGCCATCCGATCTAAGATCGGATGGCTATGATCAAGCTTGTGGCTAAAGAAGGATTAAACAGATGATCTAGAGTGATCTGATCACAGCTGTCCATTCCAATCATGTGGAACGGACGGCCCATGATCTCTCTTCCTGCGAGTGACAAATGACAGAGCTCATCCACCATGGATCGCTCGATCTGAGCTCACCCGAAGCTTGAATTTATTCCAAAACAAACCCACACCTTTATGCGAGGGATCCATGAAGATCCAACAGGTAAGATTGGCTTACATGCAACTTTTCTTCATAAAGCTTCAACACATTTTCTCCTAGAGCTCAATTTAAAGCATTTACACCAAAGCTAAGACCAACATAGCTTAAAGGTAGCTCTAGTAGAGATGAAAGATTGAGCGAGTTTGAGTTTCCAAGTGGTTGGCTTGGGAGACCAAGATTTCTTCTTTTGATGCTCAGTTTTGACTGAAGTTCATCCTCCGTTGATTTGGAGCTTGGGAAA
Organism: Cymbidium sinense; assembly: GCA_021442155.1. Lineage (NCBI taxonomy): Eukaryota > Viridiplantae > Streptophyta > Magnoliopsida > Asparagales > Orchidaceae > Cymbidium > Cymbidium sinense. Next base: position 86,433,933 of record CM038218.1, on the reverse strand, counting down.
TGGCTTGGGTAGCTTAGACGAGGTGCGTGGAAGGTGTGTGCAAGAGCAATTTGATTTTGATTGAGAAATGGAGAAGTTGAATCAGAGGTGAACTCCCCTATTTTGGCTTCATACAGGAAGAGAAAATCTGAAGTGGGGAGGGCTAGGAATCACTCGAGAGCTTACTAGGGAGTTTCGTTTCTCTCTTGGAAGCTCAGACGAAGTAAATTGTGTAATTTCCTGTGAGAATTGAGGAGGTAAACCCCTCAATTGGCTGAGGTGGATGGATGAAATTACTTCCCCAATTTTGGCCAGCTAGTCACCGTTAGAGCTCTAGAGGGGTCTCAATCGAGTCCACGTTGCTCGATTTGAGTGGAGGAATGCATGGGAGGTGTCTCAAGGCTTGATGTAAGATGAAGGATTGTCCTTTGATCCTTTGGTTCTCGTCTTGGAAGGGAGGTGAGTTAACTCACATCCCTCTGGTCCATGGAAAGCCTAGCCCACTAAGAGTGGGCTAGGTAGCTAGGTGATACCCCCATTTGGGTGCTTGATGCCTGCCAAGGATGATAGGAGAGTGGACTTTGCTAATTTTGGAAAAATCCCACATGGGGAGGCATATCCAAGATGGATTTGCCTTGGGTTTGGCTCCAATTAGGTTTGGGCTAATCTTGGGATGATCTAGGATGGGTTTGGGTTGGGTTAGGTAAGGTTGCAAGGTCCCATGAGTTGGTTTCATGGGTTTTGGCTTAATTTGGTCAAATGGGTCAATTTGGGTCATGTTGGGTTAGGTTGAACAATTGGTCAAATTGGGTCAAACCAAGGTTTTAGTTAGGTTCAACTGATGATTTGAAGAGTTTAATTCAAGTGGTTTCAATCAATTTGGCCAAGGTTTAATTTTGGCTCCTTTGGATTCATATAGGTCAAATAGGTCAAGTTGACCAATTTGACCAAATTGGTCAAATTGGCTTGGATTGGGTGTTGGTTCAAGTTCAATTGGTTAATTGAAAATGATTGTAGGCTTTGGTTTGGTTCAATTTGGATTTAATTTGGATTTTGGCTAATTGGACCTTTAGGTCAATTTGGGCTAGGTTGGGTTGGGTTAATCAATTGGTCAAATTGGTCACAATTATGGCTTTGGTCAAGGTAAATAATCATTTTGGAATGAACTTGAGCCATTGGTTGGAATCAATTTGGGTTGGATCATGATTTGACTCTTTTTGGCCTCTTAGGCCAATTTGGGTCAACTTGGGTCAAATGGCCAATTGAGTTTGGTTTGACCCAATTGATGGTCAAGTCATGTTTAATCATTGATTATGGGTTGGTGTGAATCTAATTTGGTTTTAAAGACTTGGTCAAATGACCAATTTAAGGCAATTGATCATCCTAAGGTGATCAATGATCATGGTATAAGGTTTGGATGGTCTTGGTTCAGTCCAATTTGGGTTGGATTCAAACTTGGTAATATGAGTTTTTTAGGCCACTTTGAGTCAAGTGGACCTAAATGGGTCAATTGGCTTGGTTTTGGTTTGATTAATGTTTAGTTGGATTTATATATGAGTTTATGATTGAAATATAAATCCAATGCAGTTAATTTGAGCTATGATAGGTTTAGGTTCATTTGGAATTTTTAAGTCAAAAGGGCAAAATTGGGCTTGACTTGGATTGATTTCAATTTGGCTAGATGATTGTAGGTTTCATTTATATTTGGATGGATGATTGAAAGAATGATTGATTCAAGAGAAAATCTATTAATTTTGGCTTGATTTGGGTGGATTTTGGCTAAGCTCAAGGAATTGGGTTAAAGGGTTTAAATTGGGTTTTGACATGATTTTGGATTTCATTTTGGCTATTTGAGGTTATATTTTATTTATATTTATGAATATAAATGAAGATATAAATGACTTATGGAAAATCACTTAAGTTTGGAGTGATTTGAAAGTAAATTTTACTAAGCGCATGGAGGTAGGTCAAAAAAGGCTTAAAAGAAAATTGATTTAGTTTGATTTTTTTATCATTGGAATGTCAGTTTCATTTAGATTTTTTAATATAAATGAATGAATAATTGATTTATAAAGAAATCAATTGAGTTTGGGTTGATTTGAATGGGATTTGGCTAGACTCATGGAGGTAGGTCCATATGGGTTTGCTTGGGATTTGGATTTAGTTTGATTTAGTTTTGATCATTTGGGTATGGATTTCATTTATATTTATGAATATAAATGATGGAATAATTGATTTATAAAGAAATCAATTGATTTTTGATTGATTTGAAGGGGATTTGTCTAAGCTTATGAGAGTGGATCATAAGGCTTAAGAATGATTTGGGAGTTGGATTTAATTTTGGGTTTCAATATTTTGATTTGGAATTTGGATTTCATTTTGATAAATGATGGAGGGATTGAATTGATCTTGGAGAAAATCAATTGAATTGAATTGAATTGGACTTGGCTGAGAGTAAAGCAATGGAATTCAATCATAAGGTTTCTAGAGGATTTTGATTTCTGATTTGATTATAAGTTTCAAATCATTTAATTTGGAGTTTAGATTTGGATTTGGTATTTGAATATGAATTTGAGGTTTAGTTTGAGAAGGAAAGCATGGATTGAGTTTAGGCTATAGGGTAGGCAAGTCTCCCTAAGTCCCTAAAGCATAACCCACTCCTATGACTAAACCTTCTAAGCTCTAGGTTTACGTTAAGTGTCTACCTAATCACTAGAAGTGTCTTAAGGCTTAGGAACTCTTAGTATCCATAAGAGTCCAAGATCTATGATGAGGAGGTTGAGAACTCACTCCAAATGTGAGGTCAATAAAAGTACCCCCAATAGGTGTGGCGTAATTGACAAGGCACATCACACATATTGGCATTGACCGAGATGTTCAACAACGTCTGAAGGATAAAAAGTACTAATGAAAATGATCTATACCTAAAGCTGAGATGTAGATAGAATCATGATCTTAGTGCAATGCAACTCAACTTAAGCCTAAGGATAAGAGAGGAAGGAGGGATCCACTGAGGGATCGGGTATATGAACCTTCCACTAAGGAAGCGGGTTCAAATTATCCGCCAGAGATAAGGGTTTGGATTTGATCATATGATTTGGGGAAAGAAGATCCACTAGGGATTAGAATCTATAATTCACCAGGGATGGGTGTATGAACCTTCCACTAGGAAAGCAGGTTCAAGTTATGTGAGTTTGATTTCATGAAGGTATCCACTAGGAGATAGGAGTTTGGTTAGATTTATTTGGGGATGTATCTGCTGGGGATAAGAGTTTGATTTGATTTACTTGATTGTTATGATTTGGGGCTCTTCTAGGGAGGATGGTTTTGAATTGAGGGCATATCCAATGGAGATAAGAAATGTGAACCTTTCACCAGGGAAGCAGGTTCAGACTATCCACTAGTGATAAAAGTATATGGGTTAGATTTCATGGATGTATCCACTAGGGATAGGATATGATGTGGTTTAATTTAATTTGAGGTTGAGGGCATATCTGCTGGAGATATTAGCTCAGATCCATTGGGGATATTGGTGGATTTAATTCATGGACCCTATCGGTGTGCGATGGATCCACTAAGAATGGGCTATATCAGCCTTGGCCTATATCAGGCTAACAAATCCAAAGGGATAGTCTACCGGTTGTGGGGTAAGACCATCCAACCTAAAGGTTGCCGGTGCGGCGAGCTTGGAAGAAAGCATAGCAGGCTTACATCTTCCAAAGCGGGTGGGGGGGAGCAATCGTTAGGGTGATCTGTTGGTAGCACAACAAATCAAACCTGACCTAGGGCGACTATTGAGTGAATGTTGTTGTGGACTCATATCAACTCAAGGATAGTCAGAAATATCATTTTAATTTAATGGACCATGTCAGTGTGCATTGGATCCACTGAGAAGGGGCTGTACCAGCCTTATTCTATATCTGATTTACAAATCCAAAAGGATAGTCTACTGACCATGGGGTGCCTTTCGGTGTGCAACTGTTGAGCTAGGAAGAAAGTCTAGTAGAATTACATCTTCCAAAAGGGGGAACAACTGTGTGGGTGATCGGTTGGTAGCACAATAAATCTAACTTGACCTAGGGTGACTACTAAATGAATGTCACTTGGAACTTATGCCAACTCAAGAGTAGTCAGGCAATTCCTATAGGGAGTTTTGCTGACACTACCTTAAAGATAGGATGTCTAATTCAGAAAAGGTACCGGTAGGGGTGTCCTCCAAATCCATAAGAAAATATATATTTTTTATTTAAATGTTTGTGTGGACCCTGTTAGTGTGCGAGGGACCACACAGAGGAGCGGCTATATTAGCCTTGTCCTATCTCAGGCTTACTGGACTAAGGGAGGATCTGCATATCAGAAGATGGATTCTCCAACCACAGGAGTGGTTATTAGGAAAAGGGGACTATCTAATCCAAGAGTAACCTAGGTAGTGTCTAAATGGGGTCGGAAAGGATGTGATCCAAATAGAGTACCCACAAGGGAGGTGCCTCTAGGGGCGTTATCCTGGACCCTCTAAAAGAAAGCTTATAGGTGTGCAATGGCCAACTCAAGGAGAAGGCATGTAGACTTACATCTACCATGAGTGGTGTATCCACCAGGTGGGTCGCTGTCAGCATAGCGAAGAGAAACCAACCTTAGGTGCTCATTGGTGTGCGACAAACAATCTAAGAAGACTTGTAGACTTACATCTTCTCAGATGAAAATGATCATCGAGATAGTCTGTTGTCGGCGGAATAGATGTTATCTAACCTAGGGCGGCTACTAAGCAGGGAGCCCCATGGGAGGACTAGATCCAGACTTGAAGAAGTCAGGAGGGAAGGAGGCACTAGGGGACTTATCCTAAGCCCCAAATATACTCAACCCAGTTAGTGTATGATGGATAGTTTAAGAAGAAAGCGTGTAGACTTACATCCTCTTAAACAAAGTCGACCTGAGGTAGCTTACCGGCCGTGCAGTAAGGCCTGCCAAATTAACAAGGCGCTCATCAATTTGCAATGGTCAAGTCAGGAAGAAATCCTGTAGACTTACAACCTTCTAAGTAAGGAACCATTGGGGTGACACACTAGCAGGGTAGCATGTCAGCCCGACCTAGAGCAGCTACTGAATGAGTGTCAATAGGGCTTTATCCCAACTCGAAGTAGCCAGAGACAAAAGATATGTGTTTGTTTTATATGTGGTTATGTGTAGTTTGTATTTGTGTCATGTTGAAAAAGGATAGGACACTACTCGTGTTCCTTACACTTACCCTAAACACATCGTGGCAGATTCACAAAGAAAGCTGTTTTCAAAATGAAAGAGATGGAATTTGAGATGAAAATTTTTATTGATAATTATTTTCAAACAAGATCTATGGATAATATTTCTTTAGGTAGAGCCTGTTGATTGGAAGCATCAAGAGCTCTCCCTTATGATTTATGAGCTGATAAGATCCTCCTAGGTAGGCCTTCTCTATGGTAAAAGGACCTTCCTAGTGGGTTCAAACTTGCATCCCATCTTGTGACAGGCAATAATTGGTCCCCTTAGAACTGAAATAAGCTCTCCTACTTAAAAAGCTCTAGGACCAACCAACTTATTATGAGCTTGAATCATTTTGACTTTGTACAACTTGAGGTTCTGGCATGTCCGGAGGCATCTCTCCTCTAAACCTTTGAGCTCTTCTAACTACAACTTGGCATTCTACTCCATTGTGATCTTGCTACCCACAGCTATCCTTAGTGATGGGAGTTGGACTTCTAATTTTAGAACAGCTTCAGACCCATAACTAAGGAGAATAGGGGTAGATTGAGTTGGAGTTCTGTATGTGGTGCGGTAAGCCCACAAGATTTGAGCTAACTGCTCATGCCACTATCATTTATTATCATCAAGTATCTTCTTTAATATCTGGATGAGAGTTTTGTTGAAGGCTTCTGCCAAGCCATTTGCCCTCGGGTAATAGATGGTAGAATATCTCCAATCTATTATTTGTCTATGGGCAAAGCTATTGATTTGGGTGCTCTTGAATGTAGTACTATTATCGAATATAATTCATTGAGGAACCCCAAACTTATATATGATATGGTTCTTGAAAACCTAAAGCACATGCTGAGCTGTGACCTCTCTGGGTGGGATCGCCTCCGACCACTTGGGAAAGTAGTTTATGGCAACTAAAATGAATCGATGACCCTCAAAAGAAGGAGGATCAATTGGACCCATTATATCAGTACCCCAACACTCAAATGGCCATGAGGCCAATGTTGGGTGTAGAAAGTTGGGTGGCTGTTGTAGGACCACACCGTGTAGTTGACATTGATGGCATCTCCTAGCTACATCCATGCAGTCTGTGATCGACTGCTAGTAGTATCCTAGTCTCTTGATCTTGGCTTTCATCTTTGGACCGGATTGGTGCGCTCCGCATAAACCTGAAAGTACCTCAGTCATGATCTTACGGGCTTTGTGTTTGTCCAAACAACATAACCACATATGATTGAAGGACCGCCAATACAAGGTGCCATCCTTGAGAGCGTAGGAAAGAGCTCTCTACTTTATCTAATGGGCTTGTGACTTCTCTTGAGGTAGTTTGCCTATATTTAGATAATTCATGAATGGTTGTCTCCAATTTGACTCATTATCTTTTTTAGCAATAGCAACCTCCCCTCTAAGAGAGATTCTCTCAATAAGTTCAGCATCAATAAAGGATATGACTTGTCTATTTTGGACCCTTATTAGTATGGACTCATCTTCCGGGCATGCCAACTCCTTGGTGAGCTTGGATGAAGCATCTATTATGGCATTTTCTAATTGAGAAATTTTGTAAATGGTAACCTCTAGGATTTGGGACAATAACTCTATAGTGTACTTGTGGTAATGATGAAGCTTAGGCTTTAGAACTTTATAGGACACAACGATTTGGTTGATGATAAATTAAGAATCTCCAAAGATGTTGATATTCAGGATGTTTAGAGTAATGGCTAACTCCAAATCAGCAATCAGAGCCTCATATTCGACTTTATTATTAGTATGTTAGGGAGGTCATCACTAAGTGAGGAATCAGCAGGAAGTGGGTCTACTGTAAAGAAATCTGCTAGCGCTTATCCTTTCACCGCATAGAGGGGTACATAAGTAACATCAAACTACAACAAAATCATGGACTAATGTGCCAACCGTTTAGATAGCATCGGTTGTGTCATGAGATATTGCAGTGGGTTGATTCTAGAGATCAAGTTCACCTTATGGGAAATCATGTAACGTCATAGCTTTTGGGATGCAAAGATTAAAGCTAAGCAATGCTTTTCAATAGGTGGATAGTTTGCCTCAACAGGGATTAGATGATGGCTGAGGTAATAGAGTGTGTACTCTTTCCCTTCATCATTAGCTTGGGCCAATAGAGCACCAAGGGAGTCTACTAATGCAGCGGTATAGAAAATCAATGGCTTGCTGTTGACCTCATTTTTAGAATGAGCTCTCAACCCCTCCATCTTAGACAAAGGAATTTTCTTAGATACTAAGAATTCCTTAACCTTAAGACACTTCTAGTGATTAGGTGAACACTTAACTTAACCCTAGAGACTTAGAAGAGTTAGCCATAGGAATAGTTTATGCTTAGGGGTGATAGGGAAATTTGCCTACCCTATAGCTTGAACCAAATCCTCACTTCATTCTTTCAAGTAAAACTCCACATTCAAATCAACCTTAAACTCAAATCAACATCAATTCCAAACCAAACCTTAAATCAATTCCAATGGATTTTTTTCAAATCATGAATCAATTCCAAATGATTGAAACCCATGATTGAATTCCAAGGTCAAAAATATTTCCTAAGTCACTTTGATTCTCTCTTATGAACTTAGCTCAAATCAAATCCAAATCAATTTAAATTCAAGAAATTTTCTCATAACCCATTTATATTCTCATTTATATTCACAAATATAAATGAAATATTAATTCAAATAACCAAAACTAAATCCAAAAATATTTCCTAAGTCACTTTGATTCTATCTAATGGACTTAGCCTAAATCAAATCCAAATCAATTCAACATCAAGATATTTTCTCATAACCCATTTATATTCTCATTTATATTCACAAATATAAATGAAATATAAATTCAAATATCCAAAACTAAATTCAAAACTCAAATTTAAACTGAACCAAAATTCAACCTAAGCCTTTCAAGTCAAATTCTTGAACTTAGCCAAATCAAACTCAAATCAAGCCAAACCCTTGATTTTTCTTCATAATTCAATCAATTCTTCAATCATGAAACCAAATATATACACAAACTTCAATCATCAAATTCAAACTAAATTCAAAAATCAAACCCAAGTCAAACTCATGTTCACCCTTTGAACTTGAAATTGTCAAATGAATCAAAACCTATTTGACTCCAAATCACTTGCAAATGGATTTATAATTCAATCATAAATCCATGTGTGAGTTCAACCTAACTTGATTCAAGCCATGATCAAGTCAATTGACCCACTTAGGCTCACTTGAGCCAAAGTGACCTAAAGTACCCCTTTTGAGCAAAATTCTAATCCTACCCAAATTGGATTGAACTAAGCCCACATAAGCCTCACATTGTGAGTAACAATCATCATGAGATGATCAATCACTCAAATTGGGTCAAACCAAGTCAAACCTAAGGGTTGACCAAGTTAACACTTAGCCAAAATGAAACCTAAACTTAGCCAAAATTCACCATAAGCCAAATTGATTAAAACCATTGATCAAAACCATGATCAATGTTTGAACTTGACCAAGTCATCATTTGAGCCTAACCTAGCCCAATTGGCCACTTGACCCAACTTAACCCAACTTGACCAAAAAAGTCAAAATGTGTCAAATGTTGATCTAAGCCAAATTAATTGCATCCAATGGGTCAAATTCATTCTAAACCACTTGTTGAACATGACCAAAGCCTCAATTGGCCAACTAGACCCAACCTAGCCCAATTGACCATGAACCTAACTTGACCTAAAAGGTCAAATTGAGCCAAAATCAGGCTAAACAAAATTTAATTGAAAAAAAAGCTTACAAATCATTCCAAATGACCAATGAAACCTAAACCAACCCATGACCTAACCCAATTAGATCAAATGGGTCAAATTGGTCAACTTGGTCAACTTGACCCATTTGACCTAATTAAAATCAAATGAACCAAAACCAAATATAAATCAAATTGAACTAAACCAATGATGCCAACATATTTCAAATTGTCATATGAACTTGACCCAACCCTTAGTTTGACCCAATTTGACCAATTGGTCAACTTGACCCAAGTTGACCCATTTTGACCTGAATGGGTCAACATGAGCCAAATTACATCAAATCAACTCCAAATTCTTTGAAATTTGGCCCAACTTAATTTTAAGCTATTCTAAATCTGCCTAAAGTGAAATAAAAACCAAATGACCATTTTACCCCTAGGTCAAGGGGTAACCTATGGCCAATTCCACTTGGAATTTGGTCATATCCTCTTCATGGCCACTTGGCACCCTGTTAGTGGACCAAGTGGACACTAGTGGGTGTGGTGCACATGACCCAATGTTGCATCAGCTAAACCCAACCCAAGGCCAAAATTGACCACCCCACTTAAAATGAGCACATGGGAATCACTCCTCCACCTCATTTGGCAGATGGAAACTTCTCCACTACCTCCTGGCCAAATCAAACCACATGGTGTCCAAAATGGCCTAACCAACTCAACCCCTAGGATCGATTTGATCAAAATGGCAAAGCCATGCTTGACCGTCTGATCCTTTTATGGGGAGATATACTCCCCCTAATTTCACTTGAACTTCATTGACTCACATTCGATTGAAGCATAACAACTCAGAGGAAGCAATTGCAAGCTCCCCCAAGGTCTACTAAACTACTTTGAATTCTCCATTCTGATTTCTTCAAGCCGAAAATAAGGAAGCTCAAGGAATTTTCCATCTCATTCAATTCTCCACTAGAGCTCAATTCCTCCTTCAAGCACCTTGAGGGGACTCAATCGAGCTCACCCAAGTCTTCATCCAAGTTCTCAAGCCACGGGAAGAGGGTACTAGACCAAGGCCATAAGCAATTGTAGGCCACTTTGCTCAATAGAAAGATCCACTCAACCTCAAGCCCTCAAATCTTTAACAGAGCTTCATTTCCACTAGACAAAGTTATCTCAATGATTGGGAGCACCGATGATAGCCTCCGGCGAGGTATGAATCAAAACTGAGCTTAGGGAGAATTTTCTTTGGTCCTTTTTGAAGGGAATTGTAATCACGTTGCATTTTGACAGTTAGATCTTCATCTCCTTGCATGATGATGGAGTGGGTTAAATTTTAGCTCAATCTGAGCTCAATTGATCTCGAATTAAGCCTTAAGAGATTGACGGTTGCCCTCTCCCACAGGCGAGCTCAGGGATGAATCATGGATAGTCCATCCCACATGTCTTGGATGGACAGTCATGATTAATCCATGTTAGATCCACATTTTAATCCCTTTAATACCGCGGGCTTAATCTAGACTGTTCGATCAAAGATCGGACGGTCCAAGGGAAAGCGCATAGCACCGCCTATTAATTATGTAGCTGATGTGATAACTTAAATAACCAATCCCATCACGCCATGTGAAAAGAGCGCACCGCGTCTGCGGTCCACATGACGCCGACGGGATTAGTTATTTAATTAGCTTATTTAATTAAGTTTTTATCATAGAATCTTCAAAAATATATAACTAAATGTAGAAAAATTAGAAAAATATAAACTCAAATGTATTTTTAAGATATTTTAAAGGGGAATAACATAAAATTAAGTTTAATTGATTTAGAATAGTAAATTTCATGCAATTTTAGTTTTATTGGGAATGTAAGTATGTTAATAATGCCCTAATTATTCCTCTGATTAATTCCAAACTTTTCATGTTTGTTTAGTGGGATGACTTCTACCTCCCTTAATTTTTTTAGAATTTATTAATGGTTTAATTAGGGTAATTGCTTGATTCATTCTTAATTACTCTCTTAATTAATTAAATGATTAATTAACTTATTAAATAGTGATAAATTCATTAATTAGGTTTTATAATTACCTTAGAACAATGAATGGACTTAGGGAATGAGATTAGGAGTCCTCTCCCAAATCTTTTCCCCTAAGTTCATTTCATTTGGATAAAAATCTAATTAAGGTGCAAATTAATCAAATAAATTAATCACTTAATTAAATGGCTTAATTAATCAAAATTTTAAAATCAAATCAACCTGAACTTAATCTTTTTTCTTCTTGGGTAGATACTTAGGTATTCAATAACCTAAGTAGCTTAAAGAAATCATATCTAACCCATAAGTGTGGGAAGGCTTATGAAAGTACTTAAACTTTTAGCTTAATTAATCATTAATTGTGAGCCAAATGCATTAAGCCCCTTTCTTTCTTAAGTGCATTACTAATTTAAATTCCTTATGATTTTATGCCATACATTGGCTCATAATTATTTGGTTAAATATGTTAAAGTGGTGTAGGTAAGGAAATTAAAGGACTTAACATACACCTTAACCTAAGCAAAGTATAAAATCAATCTAATGGTTTTAAAATTAAACTAAAACAACATTCACATGTGGGAGATGGGTTAGGACCACAAAACCTTCTCACATTTACTAAATTAAAATCAAACTCAAAATAAAATCAAAATTTTCTTAAGCCAACATTGATTCACTTGAAATAATCTTATTCCATAAGATTGTCTTTAGGAATTAATTAGAGTGAGTGAAGTTACATGCTTACATCACTTTGTTTCTTTCCTAGCATTCTAAATGTGTATGTCATATGAAAATCATGTATTCATATCTTTTGAAAAATAAATTAAAATGAAATATTTTCTTCATGTCAAATTACAAGTTTTGGCTGAAGTAAGAATATGATGGCTATTATCACTACTAAATACAAAAATATTTTCAAAACTTATAAATCAAACATTACAAGTGAAAAGTACGTTATTTATAAGTACTTATAAACTTGCATGTGAATAACATAAAATGTGCTATGTGATTTCCTTCTTTTTCTTAACTTAGGTTTCTATAGGATTTGCCAAGTGTATAGTCCATTTGAAAAAGACATAACACTTGCTTAAATCTATTCCAATACACTCCTATGTCATGACTTAAGAAGGAACTCCACATCACACATGTAAACTAAAAGATCAAACCAAATTAAACAAACACAAACTTTTTGCATGATTCTTTTTCCATTCATTTGCCTTTGTACATGCACATGCATTTAAGGAAAGTGGTATATTAGTCTGAACATCCCAAGATTGTGAGGCTTTAAGTAGCCTAAGCAGGTCATGTACCTTACACCCCTGGTGTAGAAAACAATGATGTCGTACTCACTTATGCCTTTCATACATGTAAATGTGCATATGAATAATGGATAAAAGAATCTCACTTTTGTACTTAACAAAATTATGCATACATGAAACATTCCATTTTTTTTTCTTAAACAAACCCCCTTAGCATTTATCATGAAGGTGTGCTAAATATTTCCATTTGCATGTATAGATATGCTTAGGATTCATTCATATGTATGTTACAAATGTTGGGGAAGAAATAAAGTGTTGTGTGTTTTGTGATAGTAATTTACTTTACTTAATCTTAAAATGCCTTTCTTTTTGAATAGGTTTATTTAGGGAAAATCTAAACTTAGGATTATTTAGAATGCATAATAAAATATTCATTAAACAAAAATCAATAATGAATCTACCTTAGAAATTACATTAGTTAGGGAAGAAAGAGAAGTTCTCTACTCTTTCCCTCTCTTTACAGCACTTAGTAATTAAGTTGTAGGTTCATTCAAACCTAATCAAATCACAAAATAAAATCAACCAAATCAACTAAATCACTTAAATGAAACCACCCTCTAAGTTGAACATTTTTCATACTTAGAAAACTTCAACCTTAAAGCCTAGCTAAACATACCACACAAACCTTAAATGGCGCACACATTAGGCTAAGTCACCACATCTAGTCCTATATTAGGGTGGTGTATAGTTTGATGTTTGGTTTTGTCTTATGATATGATGTTTTAGTCTAGATGTTAGGGTTTATGTGCATAGGCTGAATGGTAGGGCAATCTTAGTCTAATCATTATCTTCTACAGGGGATTGTTCTTAAGGGGCGCTGTAATAAAAATATAAATATTTTTGTTGTGCAAGTTTCTTATACCCCTAAGCATAATCCAAAATTAGGTCAGGTGGACTTGGTTACCCAAGTGTGGTGTGCTAAGTTCAATTTATTCAATATACATGCTTAGGATTATTTGGTTTTGTTTAGATAATCTTTATTTTGCATGTGTTAGTTAGATTTACTTTTTCCCATTTTCATGTAATTGTACAATTAGGATTTGGAATGATTGTTATGGGCGATTAGGATGAACATTGGTCATAAGACTATGTCTTATGTACCATGTGAAGCCTTTGGAGCAACCAAATTCCAACCAACCAAAAGAACAAAGAAGAAAGAAGAAAGAACCAAATGAAGAAAGAAGAATGAAGAATGAAGACCCCCATAATATGAATCCATTTTTTTGTAATTAATTCATTTATAATCTAGGTTGTATAAGGGTAGAGCTCAGCTACCCAATTTGTTTTTGAGTTTGTGTGGTGGAGCCCGACCATAAAAGGTCTCTTATTCTTTTGTGCTAGTTTTATAAATTGATTGATATTTGTTTAACTTGTGCATTAAGATGGCATCCTTTTCTTAGTTTCTTTCTTGCTTTAATGTATAGCCTAGGTGATGGTTAGGCTCTTAAAAAATATATTTTCTATTAAATTAATCAACTCAAAACTAAAAATTAAACAACTCATAACCTCACCTAAAGCCTAAGTTATAAAAATCAAGATAAAAGAATTAGCAACCCCTTAGCTAGATGTTGTATTTTCTTTCTCACATCATGCATAAAAAGCATATTATCTCACTCCTCATTTGGAGGGCTTCTACTCGTGCAGAGAACTTGACTTGACCTTTGAGAGCATGGTGGAAACACACCTCCTTTCTTGCTAATTTTGGCCCATAATCCGATTTCTCATGCATTAGGCATATGAATCCAACATGCCTGTGTCAAATCAATAGCCCAAAATCAAAATTAAATGTAACAAAATTTGCATTAGATTTAAGTCATTAAATCATGTCCTACATGATCTAGTGTCTTAGGGCGTGTGTTTAAGGACTTAGTCTCTTTCTAAATAAACAACAGCTGACCTATCTTGCAATGACATATGACTTGCCTACATGTATTTAAAGCCATAGGAGAAGTTAGTTGGCGGCCACTCCCAGGAGGTTGTAAGTCCAAATAGTCAGCTAGTTTATCCTTTCTTGTGGAGGTAAATGAAATACCCATTTTTACCTTAAATTTAGGCTATGCTTTACCCCTCTACAAAGCTCCCTAGATTTAGGTTCAGAGGTTGCTACTTCTTTCTGCTACATAAATCCTCACCTCTTAGGCATTTCCGCATCTGTGTGGAATCATAAGTCCTAGATTTCTAATAAAAATTCAACTTAAACAACTAATTCCCCTCAACTTCAAAAATATAAAGCCCAACCATAAGATAGTTTAGGATGCTTACTAGGCTTCCTAGTATTATAATCCTACTTATCTTCCTTTGGCTTCAATAACAACTCCTTCCTCTTGATCAATCCCACTTAATCTTCTAAAAATAAACCAATTGATTGATAGCCCTATTTTTGAAATCTTTGGAGACAACAATCATCTACCTTAATCAAGAGTATTCCTAAGGAATCTCATTCCTTAGGATGTAATTAACTATGGGGGCTTACCTCCATAGGGAACTAACGAACTCAATTTAAAATAAACCCTGCTTTACTTTTCCATGTAAAGTAGGGGAAGAATCTCTGGTATATTCCAAAGATCCATAGTCCTTAGTAGTCCTTATTCAAGTGATTCGATCCATTTTAGGGTGGTGACTTCTACCTTTCAAGAAAGTACACCTTTCCTCAATGTCATACCTGATCACCCTAATAAGAACATCTGTGGATCTACGTGGTGTCCCAATAAAGGAGGTATATTTTTATTTTCATTTATCCCTTCCAAAGGGATAGATGAAGGCAAGAATATATTTTCACCATGGGTTTTCCTGTTGACTCTACTGGGGAAGGTTCCTCTCTCCATCTTTGGTAAATGATCATTATCTCCAACTATCGATGGTGGGTTTCTATTATATATAAATCCAAGACTAACTTTCTATTTCATTAGCACTTAGTTTATTTCATCATTAAGCTAAGCTATCCAACATCTTTTGGTTTTAGGACCTCACTCCGTGTGAGTCTTAAAACCCCTGTTGGGTTCCCCAATGGGTGAAAATAAAAATTTAATAAAAAGAGATAACTAAAGGCTTCCTTCTTACCATTTCTATGGTAAGGTAAGATTCATTCCAAAAATAAAGAAAAAAAATAAATCCTTTATGAAAACATCAATCTCCAAAAAGCAGTTTTTCAAAATGCACATAATAAAATGTTTGCACAAAAAACACCCTCATCCAACAATCTTCATGATTGTTATATGTAAAATCATTTTCAAAAATAAAATTCCAATAATCATATTTTCAAAAGCACAAATGAACTTCTTCACTCAATTTATTTTGATGAAGACTTCATTTTCAAAAATAAAATTCCAACAATCATATTTTCAAAAAGCACATGTGAACTTCTTCACTCAATTCATTTTGATAAAGACTTCTTTTTCAAAATTAAAATTTCAACAATCATATTTTCAAAAAGCACAAATGAACTTATTCACTCAATTCATTTTGATTATGACTTCATTTTCAAAAATAAAATCCCAAAATCATATTTTCCAAAAGCACCAAATGAACATCTTCATTCAGTTTATTGAATGAAGATTTCATTTTCAAAATTCAAAATCAACAATCATTTTCAAAAATCAAAATTAACAATCATATTTTCAAAAAGCACATCACTCAATTCATTTTGATGAAGACTTCATTTTCAAAAAAAAAATCCCAAAATCATATTTTCCAAAAGCATCAAATGAACATCTTCATTCAGTTTATTCGATGAAGATTTCATTTTCAAAAATCAAAATAAACAATCATATTTTCAAAATGCATAAATGAACATCCTCATTCAATTTATTGAATGAAGATTTCATTTTCAAAACAAAATCAATAATCATCTTTTCAAAAATGAAACACATTTGGATCTTTCATTTAGCCTACCCAAGTTACCTAAGTGAAGATCGACTTTTCAAAATCAAAAAATTCAAACAACATTTGAATCTTTCATTTAGCATACCCAAATTTGTAAAGTGAAGATCCACTTTTCAAAATCAAATATTAAAACAACATTTGGATCTTTCATTTAGCATACCAAAATTTACTAAGTGAATATCCACTTTTCAAAATCAAAAAATTCAAACAACATTTGGATCTTTCATTTATCATACCCAAATTTGCTAAGTGAAGACCCACTTTTCAAAATCAAAATCACAAAAAAAACATGAAACACATTTGGATTTTCTTAGCATACCTAAATTTTCTAAGAATCCTCTTTTTCAAAAACAAAAATACAAAACAAAACACATTAGGATTTCCTTAGCATGCCTAAATTTGCTAAGAATCCTATTTTTAAAAAAAATCTTTAAAAATAAAACACACTTGGATTCTTCATTTAGCATACCCAAATTTGCCAAATGAGCATTCCATTTTCAAATTCACACATGATTCACAAAATAAGCAAACAAAAAGAAAGAATAAATTTTTTTCAAACACCTCACCTAGCATATCCAAATTTGCTAAGTGAGTAAATTCCAAAAATCACAAATCAAAACAAAATCAATTGACTCTTTACTTTAACATACTCAATTTTGTTAAATAAGTAGTCCTCAAACTCAAAAAATTAAAATCAAATATGAACATATGGAAGCATCGATCTCTCCAAAAATTCTTGAACTAATTTTCAACATACACAAACTTGTTAAAAATGGGTTCTACATTCAAACATCTCCTTTCCAATCAACTCCTAAATCTCTTTTCTAAACTTATTTGAGCCCCACTTAACACTTTCAAGTTGTTGAGTGTGGGTTCAAATTCTAAATCAAAATTCAAAAAATCAACAAAGAAAAAATCTGATTCAAACTTGTTTTCAACATTGCAGACTTTCAGTTAGTTTTCAACCAGTTTCAGTTCAGTTAGCTCAATTACCAAAGGCAGCATAGAGATATGTCTTCACATTTCCTCATGGGATGGATTTGGCCTTGGATCACGCTGGCCTTCCATGATCTAACTATTCCCACCTCATCCACTTTGGTCAGGCTTTGAGGGGGCTCAGATTACATGTGAGGAAACCCCCCTCACGACAGTCAGTAGAAGCGTGGTGACCGGGCAGGAACTGATCATCCGGGTTGAGTTACCATCTGATTCGGAGATCCCCCTCGCTAAAGAGGAAGGTTGTGGCAATTTCCACAATAATAGTAGTAGTGCCAATTTGCCCCATTGTTCCCCTTGCTGCCCTAGTTAGGGCTAGCACCCACTCATTAGCACCTCCCAAGGGGAAGGATCCCCTAATTTTTGGGATTTTCTCCACTGCCTTTGAGATCTGGTCTAGTTCCTACACTACTCGACCTACCAGGACTCAGCATAGAAATAAGAATTGCATGATCAAGTGGTATCATACTCGCGTTGCCAAGGAGTTGGAGCCAGTCACTCAGTCTATTATAGAGGAGTTGCCTAGGATGGTTTCCCTGCTGGTCACAGAAAACCAGTTCCACCCTCTCTCTAGATCTGATAGAGAGGATGTTAGGAGGATTTCAGCTTCACCTTCGCCAACAGTTCAATTTCAGGCACCTATTAGTGAGATGAGAAGGTCGTATGCGCCTTATCAATTTTACGAGTAGAGCCTGGATGATCGAGTCAGGGCTGGTTTGATTTGTCATTCTGTAGTGTTGACGGTTAAGTAGGAGAGGGCCATGGAGGCCTGTACATCAGTTCATGTTACTAACCAAGAGTGCCATAAGTACAGTTGACATTCAGCAGCCTCCGCACTTATGGACTTTCTAGATCGACACGCTGTCCGCTTCAATTATACCGATAACATCTTATTGATGGGGACTACCCATCATAGGAGAGGAGCTCCTATTCAGAGAGAGTCAGTAGTGCCTCCACCATACCACTATACTCCACACTCGTCATCTCCTGTACATGTTCGAGCATCTACTATTCCACCAAAGGCCATGAAGGCCACATCCAGGGAGAGGAGGACCCCACTGGTAATTCATCTACAACAAAGAGATCATGTTCCATCTACACCATCTACAGTGGCATGTTTGACCTTCTGCCCTAATTGTGGTGAGGAAGGAATGGTGATCTTAGATTAACATAGTCATCCCATCACCACCACCACCTCGACTATGGAGATTACAGCAGTAGAGGGAGGAGGAGACAGTTCAGTCGTTCCCATGGCTATAGATCTTGCTAGGAGTACTACTCTATCTTGATCCAGTGATAGCCAAGAGCATCATTCTTCTAGCGAGCATAGCCCTCATAGGGTTAGCCCTCCAGTAGTAGCAGATGTTAGTGTATTTCAGTTCATGACAGTGATCTACTACTCGGTCAAAGATCTTTTCTGCACATGTTGGACTCTCTAGATAACTTAGTATCTAGTGGAGAAGAAGGAGATCTTAGGATATTCCTAGTCTAATTTAGAGGATGAAAAGGTCAATTTTGATCCTAACAAAGATGATCTGTTAGAGGATTCAATAGGAGTCCACATGGTGGGCACTAGGGGTTCTCTTCTATGTGATCAGCAGACTTTGGAAGGTGATGTGGCTGGAAGAAACCTACTCAACCCAATACCTCTGTTAGCAACTAAAGCAAAAGGATGAACAAATAGATAGGATGGGGAAGCAGCTTGAGGATTTGCTAGTAGCTATTTTAGCACTCCAGAACTAAGCACCTACAGTTCATCCTACTATAGCTAAGACTAGTCAGCCAAAGTTAGGAAATGTCTTAGATCTAGCCAAGACTTTACCTCCAATAGAGCAAGGTAGCACCAGTTTGTATAGGAAGGTAGTGGATAGTACCTCCATACAAAAATGGGACATCAAAACCATGGTTGAGCAGCAAGTGAGAGAAGCATTGGCTCAAGTCTGAGGAGGATTATCGGTTCTAAAGGGTGGACCCTACCCAAAAGAATTTGATGCCATCCAATATCCTAAGGGTTTTGTGCCACCTTTTTCAAGAGCTTCGATGGAAGCGGGAACCCAAGGCAGCATATAGCACATTTTAGGGCCAATTATTGCAATGGTGATGGCAGAGATGCTTTACTCTTCCATCCCTTTGGCAGTAGCTTAGCAGGCATAGCCTTTGATTGGTACGCTGAACTCCCCAATGGTTCAGTGAAGACTTTTGTTGAGTTGGAGCAACTCTTCATTAAGAGATTTATTGGAGCTCAGCAGAGGGTAACTGTAGGCGATCTCATTGTGGCTCAACAACATCATGGTGAGTCTCTCATTGATTATATTCTCAGATGATATAATTTGAGTATGAAATGCAAACCTTAGCTATCTGAATAGCATGCCATTAAGATTTTCCTTAAGAATATCCATTGCCTGGTCACCTTCATGCTCAAAGGTTTCACCATCAAAATATTTGAGAAGCTAATCAACAAGGAGGCTAGCTTACAAGGAGAAGCCAAACAGTTGCCTTTTCTTGATCAATCTGCAACAAAGCCAAAGCCTTAGAAAGCTTATGAGAAGAAGCCAGGGGTAGTGATAACAGTAGATAAGGGAAAATAGCGAGAGCAATTTGAGACACCTCATGCTCCAAAGCTGACACTTCCACCTCCTATACCACCACCGAGGTAGTCCTACCGGCCATCGTAGCAACCTCCATGGCCTGCACTGCCTCCTCCTCAGCCATATCCACAGTAGCAGTGGTATACATACCCATCGCCAGGTAGCCATGGTCCACCTACTCTTATGGATAAACTAAACAAACCATATTCATTTAAGAAGGAGGTGATCACAAAGATCTTTAAGAATCTCTTAAAGAAACCTGATTTTCAGCTACCCTGAACCTACAAGGCCGGAGGAAGTAGGCAAGAGCAATAATCCTAACTTTTACCCCTACCACCACATGCTAGGTCATATTTTGGAGGATTGCTTTACATTCAATGACTGGCTTGAACATAGCTTCAAGACCGGTGCTATAGTTATCCCAAAGGAATAGCTTGTGGAACAACCATCCAGTTCCATTAGGATAATCCTTGGGGATACTAGCGATCCTTCCATAACCAAAGAAGGTTGGGATATCTCCTTATCTTGAGCCTCTAAGAAGATTGTCCAAAATCAAGAAACTTTTCTTGTAGGTGCCTGTGGTAGCTCAAACCTCTAATATCAAGAAAGATTTGCAAGTTGTGCAGGATAACTAAGGAAGGTAGAATAGCGTGAGAAGCTAGCAGATAGCCAAGAGTGCAACCATCGAAGTAAATCAGTCTCCATCTATAGTTGCACTACATGACAGCACCTACTTCATCTAGCTCTTCCTCTAGTAGACATCTTGTAATTGGGGCATCAAATCCCTCACCCCACTTTTCGACTTCTATGTACCCCTTCAAAACCCAAGAAATCAAGGAATAAAGCTAGTTTGAATTATATCTGTGTCACTTGATGGGTTGTCTAAATCTACTCCTAATGAAAACTCTTCAAGTCTAAACAACAATTATAACAACTCCGATCTTCCTCTTTCTGATTCAGAGTTAGACTTTCCTTCTCTGAATACTATGGATTCACCTCTTGAGATAGACTTGGAATCATCTATTTCTGAGGGTCCCATAAGAGAAGTTATAGGTGAGCTTGATGAGTAGGAAAAACCTCCCACTAACTTGCCACAAGAGATCACCAAAATCAACCTCCATAGTGGCACGGTTCTATCTCCTAGGGTAGCACCTCAAGATAGAGGAAAATAACTCATTGGTTTAGATGATCAAGAAGCCCCACCATAGGATGCTCCACTCTTGGATATGCTTGTGGAGGATCAGCCCAGAGTGGATTACAATGTCCTCTCTCACCTAAGAAAGTTATCATCTAAGTTAAGCATATATGACGCCCATATCTTATCCAAAGAGATGAGAGAATCATTAATCAAGGCTCTCCTTAATCTAGAGATATGCTTAGCTCAGCTGACCTGTTGGAGAGGAGGCACATTATTTTAGAGAAACTCAGGGAATCACTTTCACAAATGAAGACCTTCTTTTGGGAGACATGGAGCACAACCGTCCCCTCTACATTACAATGGATATGGGCAAATTCAGACTTTCCAGGGTTCTTATTGATCCCAGTGCATTGATGAATATTATGAGTCTAAAGACCCTTGTCTATTTGAGAATTGACATCTCCACACTTCAAGGAGATCGAATGATGTTTGGAGGATTAACTGAATAGGGAGAGAGGGCTTTATGTTCCATAGTGTTACCTTTAAAGATAGGTGAATGAAAGACTGAAGCCAAATTCTACATAATTAATTCAAATACTTCATTCACTGCTTTGCTCAGTAGGCCTTGGATACATCAGAACAAGATGATTCCATCCTCCCTCCATCAGTGCATCAAGTTCAAGAAGAATGGGATCGAGTACTCTGTTAAAGGTGATGAAAAACCATTTTCAGTCAGAGAGGTTAAGATATATGAGGATACAACCAACTATCTTCCTCAAAACACCTTTTCTCATGAACTTGGCCAAAATTTTAATTCAAAAGAAAAAAAGGAAGAAAAAGAAAATAAAAAAGAAAGAGAAAAAATGAAAATACAAGTGAACGAGAAAAAGAAATTGAGGAAGAAGTAGAGCCGCATATCACATTCCACCCACAGTTCATTCCATCATATGGGCATGTGGGTAGGATGACTCAACCTTCACCAGGCAGAGGCAGAGGCAGAAATAGAGGCAGTTCTAGAGGTGGAAAACCCCTTAGTTGGCCAACAGCCAATAAGGGTTATGTTCCAGTTCACAAGAGTACCCTACTATTCACATAGACTTCGAATCCAGTTCGGAGGATGAGTCTAATGTGATTAGCATACCAGCCAACCCCTCTCAGTGGGTTTCATTAGAGGTGACCCTCAAGCCGAACAGTGATGAAGACCAGGCCTCCAGACAATGCACGAATGTATTCGAATCAAGCTTATATGAAATGATTAGATAGCGGTTGGGAACATTAGCTCTAACCTCACTTTCATCTCAAAAAGCTAAAGGTTTAGTAGTAAAGGAAATCCCTAATTCTTCCCTTGATGTGAAGCTGCAGAGATTCTTTTTGGAATCATCATCCTCAAGTCCTGAAGTTGATGTAGAACTTGAGGATAATTCATATAAAGAATTAATGAAATTGCCTTTGGATAGGTACTCACCTTGTTTTCTTAATCTTGCAAAGAAGAGTTTGATTCCTTATACATGGTCTAAGCAAAGGCCAGAATACTTCAAAAAGTTGTGGAATAATCGAGGCAAGGAAGCACAATCAAGATCAGGACTAGGATTCAATGTAGTCGGTCCATTCGATGATGATGATTACTGCTTAGTTGTCACCAATCATCTAGAGTCTAATAGGTTCTTCTCAAACCACACTAACTCTTATGAGGATGTGTGTTTAGAAACTTCAGATGATCTCCAAATCAAAGATGCACCGCCAGAATTTGAAGAGGAGATCCATTCAATAATTGATAAGCTTAAAGAAATCAACCTCGGGATAGAAAAAAATCCTCGCCAGATATACATCAATTCATTACTGAATGAAGAAAAAACTAATGACTTAGTTAGGCTATTGACTGAGTTTAAGGACTGCTTTGCATGGAGTTATGAAGAGATGCCCAGATTATCTCCTGACATAGCAGTCCACAAACTAGCAATAGATCCTAGTGCTAACCCTATTAAGCAAGCTCCTAGATGCATGCGATTAGAAATCAAACAATAGGTCATTTCTGAAGTCAAAAAATTGATCGATGTTGGTTTCATCATGGAAGAAAAATACCCTACTTGGTTAGCCAGTGTCATCCCAACTAAGAAGAAGAATGGTCAAATTTGCATATGCGTTGATTTCAGGGACTTAAATAAGGCATGCCTTAAGGATGAGTTTCATCTTCTTATACCAGAATTAATTGTGGATATTTCCTCATCTTATATAGTATTCTCCTTCATGGATGGGTCATCTGGCTACAACCAAATCAAGATGGCCCACAAGGATGAAAGAAACATTGCTTTTTGAACCCCGATTGGAATCTATTGTTATAAGGTCATGCCTTTCGGCCTTAAAAATGCTGGTGCTACATACCAATGGGCCATGACTCAGATCTTCAATGAACTCATCCATCATCAAGTTGAGTGCTATGTTGATGATCTAGTAGTCAAAAGAAGAGAAAAGGAAGACCATCTCTTTGACTTGAGAGTAGTTTTTGAACTGTTAAAATAATATAACCTCAAAATGAATCCTCTAAAGTGTGCATTCGGAGTAGCTTCAGGAAAATTCTTTGGGTTTGTTATCCGACACCAGAGAATAGAAATAAATCCAGAAAAGATCAAAGATATCTAAGAAATGCCACCTCCTAAAAGTTTAAATCAACTTAGATCTTTCCAAGGACGGTGGGCTTATCTAAGACATTTTATTTCCAACCTATTGGGGAGATGCAAGCCATTCTCAGCACTTGTCAAAAAGGATGCCAAGTTCAAGTGGGATGATAAGTACCAGCATGCCTTTGAGGATATCAAGCAATATTTGGTGAAACCTCCAGTTCTAGCAGCCCCTATCTCAGGGAGGCCACTCATCCTCTACACTGAAGCATTGGATGACTCCCTCAGCACTTTGTTGGCCCAAGCTAATGACGAAGGGAAGGAGCCGTCATCTGATTTTTGCTAAAGCTAACTACCCACCTATTGAGAAACATTGACTAGCTTTCATCTTCGCATCCTAAAAGTTATGTGACTATATGCTTTCTCATAAGGTGAACTTAATTTCTAGAACCAATCCACTATAGTATCTCATGACATGGTCAATGCTATCCAGACATTTGACACATTGGTCCATGATTCTCTTGCAACTTGATATCACATTGGTGCCCCTCTATGCGATAAAAAGATAAGCACTAGCAGATTTCTTTGCAGCACACCCCATTTCCTGTTGATTCCCCGCTTACTAATGATCTCCCTAACAAACAAATCATAAACTTAGAAGAGGTTGAAAACCATCGATGGGAGATGTATTTTGATGGTGCAGCTTCATTTCATGAAGGAGAAACACTATGATCTACTCTTTCAGGAATGTCAGGGATAGGAATAATTCTCTTAACTCTATACCATAATATGATGAGATTCTGATACTATCTCTCTAATCCCTGCACCAACAATAAAGCTGAGTATGAGGCTTTGATTGTCAGTCTGGAGTTAGTCATTACAATGTGTGTCAATATCATCAATATCTATGGGGACTCTCAGTTGGTCATCAACCAGATTTCTAGGTCCTACAAGGTTCTCAAACCCAAGCTTCGTCATTACCATGAGTAATCAATGAAGTTGTTGGCCCAAATCCCTGAGGTCACCATCTACAAGGTCCCTCGTGGAGAGAACACAATAGCAGATGCTTTGGCCAAACTTGCCAAAGAATTGTCATGTCTGGAAGATGAGTTCATTCCAATAAGGGTCCAAAATATACAAGTCTTATCCCTTATTGATGCTAAACTCAACAAGAGACTTTCTCTTGAAGGGGAGGTTTCTGTTGCCAAAAAGGAAGAGGAGCTGGATTAAAGGCAATCGTTCATAGATTACTTGAACATCGAAAAACTACCTCATGAGGAATCACAAGCCCATCAGGAGAAATATAGAGCTCTCTCCTGTGCTCTCGTGGATGGCACCCTGTACGGATGGTCTTTAGATCAAATGTGGTTAGGTTGTTTAGAAAAATGTGAAGCTCATAGGATTATGATCGAGGTACATTCAGGTCTATGTGGAGCACATCAATCCAATCTGAAGATGAAAGCAAAGATCAAGAGACTAGGATACTACTAGCCCTCGATGATTACTGACTACATGAACGTGGCTAGAAGATTCCATCAGTGTCAGGTACACGGTGTGGTCCTACATCAACCACCCAACATTCTACATCTTACATTAGCCACATGGCTATTTGAGTGTTGGGGTATCGACATTGTAAGTCATATCGATCCTCCTTCTTCCAAGGTTCATCGGTTCATCTTAGCTGCCACTGACTACTTTTCTAAGTGGGTGGAAATAATCCCACTCAAAGAGGTCACAGCTCAGCATGTGCTTCAATTTTTCAGGAGCCATATCGTATATAGGTTCAAGGTGCCTCGATGAATTATATCCGAGAATGGTACTGCATTCAAAATCACCACAATCAATATCTTTTCCAGAAGACACAGTATAGATTAGAGATACTCTACAATCTATTACTCCAGGGAGAATGGCATAGCCGAAGCATTCAACAAAACTCTCATTCAGATACTAAAGAAGATACTTGATGACAACAAGCGATAATGGCAGAGCAATTAGTTGAAGCCTTGTGGGCATACCGCACCACATACAGAACTCTAACTCAATCTACCACATTCTCCTTAGTGTATGGGTCTGAAGCCGTTCTACCTTTAAAAGTTTAACTCCTATCACTAAGGATAGCATTGGGTAGTAAAATCACTACAAAGCAGAATGCCAAGTTGTGGTTAGGAGAGCTCGAAGGTTTGGAGGAGAGACACTTACGGGCGTGCCAAAACCTTGAGTTATATAAAGCTAAAATGATTCAAGCTCACAACAAGCTGGTTTACCTTAGGTCTTTTCAAGTAGGAGAACTTGTATTAGTCCTAAAGAGGCAAATTGTTTCCCATCCAAAGATGGGAGGCAAGTTTGAACCCACTTGGGAAGGCCCTATGTCATAGAGAAAGCCTACCAAGGAGGATCTTATTAGCTTGTTGATTATAAAGGGGAACACCCGATGCTTCCAATTAATCAGTTCTATTTGAAGAAATATTACCCATAAAAATATGTTTGAAAATAACTATCATTAAAAGAACAAAATTTCATTTTGATTTTTAAAAATCTTCTCTTCATTCAAACTGTTATTTGCTTATCTTGCAAATCCATCACGATGTGTTTAGAATACGTGTAAGAGAACCCAAGAGGCATCTTATCCCTCTTTCATAACACAAACACAATCAAACACAATTCCCTGACACTACTAGAATAGGTACGAGAGAACCCAAGAGGCATCTTATTTCGACTAGCGCAACTAATTTAGGTGTAAGAGAACCCAAGCAACTTTCTTTCTTAGTGGGAATTTTAGTTGCCATCCATGGCACCATTTCAAACATAATTCCCTGGCGCTACTAGCATCGGTGTAAGAAAACCTAAGAGGCATCCTATCCCTCTTTCACAACATAAACACAATCAAACATAATTCCCCTCGTACTAGAATATGTGTGAGAGAACCCAAGAGGCATCCTATTTTGACTAGCACAACTAAGTTAGGTGTAAGAGAACCCAAGCGGCATCCTTTCTTGGTGGGAATTTTGGTTGCCATCCATGACACCATTTCATCTAATTCCCCAAGTGTGTTTAGGGTAGTTGTGAGAGAACCCAAGAGGTGTCCTATTCCCTTTAACACAAGCACAAAAATAAACATAAATCTTTTATATCAAGCTATTTTGATGCGGGAGCAAGCCCCCTATGGCACTCAATCATTAGCTGCTCTAGGTCGGGTCTACATACTACTTTGCTAGTATGTCACCCCAGTGGTCACTTGTTCGGTGGATGTGAGTCCCTAGGCTTTCCTCCTAACTTGACCATTGCAAACCAACAAGTTCCTTATTAGTTTGGTAGAATTTACTGCGTAGCCAGTAAGCTACCTCATGTTGACTTGGTTTAAGAAGATGTGAGTCCCCAAGCTTTCTTCTTGAATTAGCCATCATGTACTAACTAGGTTGAGTATATTTGAGGTATAGGGTAAGTCCCGCAGAGGCTCCTTTCCTCTTAACTACATTTAAGTTGATATAAGTCCCCCAGTGGCATTCACATAGTAGTCTCCCTAGGTCAGATAGCACCTATCAGGTCAAAGACAGACTATCCCGACAATCAATTTTATTATAGGAGGATGTGAGCCCCTGAGCTTTCTTTCTAGGCTAATTATTGCAAACTGATGGACACCTTAGGTTGGTTGATGTTTTCTATGCTAGCAGCAACTCACCCAGTGGATGCACTCTTGGCAGATGTGAGTCCCCATTCTTTCTCCTTGAGTTGGCCACCGAATACCTATTAATATTATCTTATCTAGGGTTTTGGATCAAGCCCTTAGCGTCCCCTCTCTCTGCAGGCACTCTATTTAGACCATGTCATTTGTGATGCCATTTAGACACTACCCAGGTTACTTTTGGATTGGACAGTCCCCTTTTCCTTGTAGCCACCCCTATAGTTGGAGAATTAGTTCAATAGATGCATAGATTCTCCCTTAGTTTAATAAATATGAGATAGTTCTAGGTTTGATATAAGCTTATTCTCAGTTTGATCCCTCAAAAACTAATAGGGTCCACAATAAATAAACAAAACAAAAAAAACAAATATTTGCTTATGGATTTGGAATTCAAGCCCCAAAGGGCCCCTTTTCTCAAGCAGGCATCCTATCCTTAGGGCAGTGTTAGCAGAACTCCCTATAGGAATTTCCTGACTACCTGAGTTAAGATAAGTCCTCGAGTCAGTACTCTCTCAATAGTCACCCTTAGGTTGGGTTCAATCTATTTTTCCACAAGCAGGTTACCCTGGCAGTCATTCCGCTTTGGAAGGTGTAAGCCTACGATGCATTCTTTCTAGCATGACTGTCGCAAACTGACGGGCAGCCCTAGGTCGAGATTGATTTGTTGCCCAAAGCAACTGATCACTCCAATGATCTTTTGTAGTGGAATATGTGAGTCCTTGTGCTTTCTTCCTCTAAATTGACCATTGCAAATCAAAAGGCACTCCTTTGGTTGGATAGTTCTTCCTTCAGCCAGAAAACTACTCCCTTTGGTTCAGTAAATTTGAGATAGGTCTAGGCTGATATAAGCTCCTTCTCAATATGATCCATCGCAAACCAATAGAATCCATCAAAAAAAAATTAAAAATGAAACTAATCTCGACTATCTTTGAGTTAATTTAAGTCCCTCAATGGCATTCACTCAATAGTCAGCCCTTGGTCCGACTCGATTTATTGGCCAGTAACTGATCACCCCAGTGGTTCCTTATTTTAGAAGATGTGAGTCCCTGTACTTTCTTAATAAATTGTTAAATCTATATTTGGATATTCCTACTATGTGATTGGTAGACTACTCTTTTTAGATTGGTAAATCTATGTTAGACCAAGGCCTTCATAGCCCCTACTCAGTGCAGTCCATCGCAAACCGATAAGTTCCATCTCAAAATTCAAAATTTAAAACAACATAAAACAAATTCAACCCTCCTCCTCCAGTGGAGTCAAACTAAACAATCAGACAAATCAAAATAAACAACACAAATAATTAAACAAAAATAATCAATTTGATCTGCTTCTCCTCAGTGAGATGCAAATCTTTATAGTTCCCCCAACGAATCTAGAATTCTAATCCCTTAGAGAATATCACAACCTCTCCTCCCTAGTGGATGACTTGAACTTGCTCCCCAGTGGAGGGTTCACTTTTCTATGTCTAGTAGAGTCAAAAATAAACACAACTAAATGATCAAACAAATCAAACCAATTTCTTTCCCCAATGAGACTCAACTCAAATCAAACCTCTCATCCCCTTATGGATGACTTTAACCTCTTTTCCTAGTGGAAGGTTCACATACTCAGTCCCTAGTGGATTTCTCCTTCGCTCTCTTATGTCTTTGACATGAGTGGAGTCACCTTGCACTAAGCTCTTGATTCCTTCTACACCTAGGGTTGGGAGTAGATCACTTCTATTAGTTCTTATGATCGTTCAGTATTGTTGATCATTTCTGTCAACACCAATATGCATTGTATGCCTTGTCAGTCACACTACACTTATTGGGCACCCTTTGTTGACCTCATTTTTAGAATGAGATCTCAACCCCTCCATCTTAGACATGGGACTCTTCTTAAATACTACAAATTATTTACTTTTAAGACACTTCTAGTGATTAGGTGAACACTTAACCAAACCCTAGAGACTTAGAAGAGTTAGCCATAGGAATAGTTCATGCCAGAAAGTTATGCCTAGTGGTGTGGGAAAATTTGCTACCATAGCTTGAACCAAATCCTCACTTCTTTCTTTCAAGTCAAACCCAAATTCAAATCAACCTTAAACTCAAATCAACTTCAATTCCAAACCAAACCTAAACTCAATGGATTTTTCAAATCATGAATCAATTCCAAATTCCAAATTCCAACCAAAAATCAAGTCACTTTGATTCTCTCTATGGACTCAACTCAAATCAAATCTAAATCAATTCAAATTTAAGATTTTCATAACATTTATATTCTCATTTAATTCACAAATATAAATGAAATATAAATTCCAAAACTAAATCCAAAATCTTTCTAAGTCACTTTGATTCTATCTTATGGACTAGCTCAAATCAAATCAAATCAATTCAAATTCAAGAGATTTTCATAAACCATTTATATTCTCATTTGTATTCACAAATATAAATGAAACATAAATTCAAATATCCAAAACTAAATTCAAAACTAAATTCAAACCAAAATTCACTTTTTCTATCAAATTATGGGCTTAGCTAAATCAAATCAAATCAATTCAAATTGATTTTCTTCATGATTTAATCAATCCTTCAATCATGAAACCAAACATAAATACAAACTTCAATAATCAAATCGAAACTAAATACAAACTTCAATAATCAAATCAAAACTAAATTCAAAAATCAAACCCAACTCATACTCATGTTCACCCTTTGAACTTGAAATTGTCAAACAAATCAAAACTTATTTGACTCCAAATCACTTGAAATGGATTTATATTTTAATCATTAGTCCATGTGTTAGTTCAACCAAACTTGATTCAAGCCTTGATCACGTCAATTGACCCACTTAGGCTCACTTGACCCAAAGTGACCTAAAGTATCCCTTTTGAGCCAAATTCTAATCCTATCGAAATTGGATTGAACTAAGCTCCAAGCCTCACATTATGAGATCATCATGATGATCAATCACTCAAATTTCAAATCCAAGTCTAGACCAAGTCAACACTTAGCCAAAATGAAACTCCAAAATCCACCATACAACATTGAAGCCATTGATCAAAACTAATTCATGATCAATGTTTGAACTTGACCAAGTCATCATTTGAGCCTGATCCCACAATTGGCCACTTGACCCAAGTTGACCTAACTTGACCTAAAAAGTCAAAATGTATCAAATCTTGATCTAAGCTAAATTGATTGCAACCAATAGGTCAAATTCATTCTAAACCACTTGTTGAACTTAACCAAAGCCTTAATTGGCCAACTAGATCCAACCTAGTCCAATTGACCATGAACCCAACTTGACCTAAAAGGTCAAATTGAGCCAAAATCAAACTAAAAAAATTTGATTGAAACCAAAGCTTGCAAAATATTTCAAATGACCAATGAAACCTAAAACAACCCAAATCTAAAGTTAGGTCATCAAATTGTCAAAACCCATTTGACCTAAATGAAATCAAATGAACCAAAACCAAATGTAAACCAAATTAAACTAAACCAATGATTCCAACACATTTGAAATAGTCATATGAACTTGACCTAACCCTTGGTTTGATCCAATTTGACCAATTGGTCAACTTGACCCAAGTTGACCCATTTTGACCTAAATGGGTCAAGATGAGCCAAATGACATCAAATCAACACCAAATTCTTTGAAATTTGGCCCAACCTAATTTTAAACTATTCTAAATATGTCCAAAGTGAAATCAAAGCTAAATGACCATTTTACCCCTAGCTCAAGGGGTAACCTATGGCCAATTTCACTTGGAATTTGGTCATATCCTCTTCATGGCCACTTGGCACACTCTTATTGAACCAAGTGGACACTAGTGGGTGTGGTGCACATGACCCAATGGGTTTGGGTCAACCAAACCCAACCCAAGGCCCAAATCAACCACCCCACTTAAAATGAGCACATGGGAATCACTCATCCACCTCATTTGGCACATGGAAACTTTTCCACTACCTCCCTCTGGCCAAATCGAATCACATGGTGTCCAAAATAGCCTAACCAACTCAACCCCTAGGATCAATTTGATCAAAATAGCAAAGCCATGCTCGGTCATCCGATCCTTTTACGGGGAGATATACTCCCCCTAATTTCACTTGAACTTCATTGACTCACATTCGATTGAAGCATAGGAACTAAGAGGAAGCAATTCCAAGCTCCACCAAGGTCTCCTAAGCTACTTTGAATTCTCCATTCTCGATTTCTTCAAGCCAAAAATAGGGGAGCTCAAGGAATTTTCCATTTCATTCAATTCTCCACTAGAGCTCAATTCCTCCCTCAAAACACCTTGAGGGGACCCAATCAAGCTCACCCAAGTCTTCATCTAAGTTCTCAAGCCATGGAAGAGGGCACTAGACCAAGGCCATAAGCAATTGAAGCCTACTTTGGTCAATCGGAAGATCCACTCAACCTCAAGCCCTTAAATCTTTAACAGAGCTTCGTTTCTACTAGATGAAGCTACCTCGATGGTTGGGAGTGCCAGTGATAACCTCCTACAAGATATGGATCATAACCAAGCTTAGGGAGAATTTCCTTTAGTCCTTTTTGAAGGGAATTGTAATCTCATTGCATTCTAATAGTTAGATCTTTCATTTGAAAAGGACATAACACTTGCTTAAATCCATTCTTATACACTCATATGTCATGACTTAAGAAGGAACTCCACATCACACATGTAAACTAAATAATCAAACCAAATTAAACAAACACAAACTTTTTGCATGATTCTTTTTCCATTCATTTGCCTTTGTACATGCACATGTATTTAAGGAAAGTTATATGTTAGTCTGGACATCCCGGGATTGTGAGGCTTTAAGTAGCCCCAAGTAGGTCTTGTAACCTACACCCCCAATGTCAAAAATAATGGCATCGTACTCACTTATACCTTTTATACATGTAAATGTGCATGTGAATAACGGATAAAAGAATCCCACTTTTCTACTTAACAAAATCATGCATACATGAAATATTCCAAATTTTTTTTAAACAAACCCCCTTAGCATTCATCATGAAGGTGTGCTAAACATTTTCATTTGCATGTATAGATATGCTTAGAAATCATCCATATGTATATTACACATGTTGGGGAAGAAATAAAGTGTTGTGTATTTTTTGATAGTAATTCACTTTACTTAATCTTAAAATGCTTTTCTTTTTGAATAGATTTGTTTAGGAAAAATATAAACTTAGGATTAATTTAAATACATAATAAAACATTCATTAAAAAAATCAATAATAAATCTACCTTAGAAATTACTTAAGGTAGGGATGAAAGAGAAGTTCTCTTCTCTTTCCCTCTCTTTACAACACTTAGTAATTAAGTTGTAGGTTCATCAAACCTAATCAAATCACAAAATAAAATCAACCAAATCACTTAAATGAAACCATCCTCTAAGTTGAACATTTTTCATACTTAGAAAACTTAAACCTTAAAGCCTAACTAAACATACCACACAAACCTTAAATGTCACACACATTAGGCTAAGTCACCACTTCTAGTCCTATGTTAGGGTGGTGCATGGTCTGATGTTTGCTTTTATTTTGTGATGTGATATTTTAGTATGGATGTTTGGGTGTATGCACATAGACTGAATGGCAGGGCGATCTTAGTCTAAACATTATCTTCTGAAGGGGATTGTGCTTAAAGGGAGCTATAATAAAAATATAAATGATTTTGTTGTGCAGGCTGCTTATGCCCCTACACATAATCCAAAATAGGCCAGGTGAACTTTGTTACCCATGTGTGGGGTGCTAAGTATAATTTATCCAATATACATACTTAGGGATTGTTTAGTTTTGTTTAATTAATCTA
The DNA here is from genome assembly GCA_021442155.1 of Cymbidium sinense. Classification (NCBI taxonomy): domain Eukaryota; kingdom Viridiplantae; phylum Streptophyta; class Magnoliopsida; order Asparagales; family Orchidaceae; genus Cymbidium; species Cymbidium sinense. Next base: position 86,400,945 of record CM038218.1, on the reverse strand, counting down.
TATTTTGTAGGTGTTAGTTAGATTTACTTTTTCCCATTTTCATGTAATTTTGTAATTAAGATTTGGAATAATTGTTATAGGGGATTAGGATGAACATTGGTCATAAGACTATATCTTATGTATCATGTGAAGCCTTTGGAGCAACCACATTCCAACCAACCAAAAGAAGAAAGAATAAAGAAGAAAGAAGAAAGAAAGAAGAAAGAACCAAATGAAGAATGAAGAATGAAGACCCCCATAACATGAATTCATTTTTTTTGTAATTAATTCATTTGTAATCTGGGTTGTATAAGGGTAGAGCTCAGCTACCCAATTTATTTTTGGATTTGTGTGATGGAGCCCAACCAAAAAATGCCTCTTATTCTTTTATGCTAGTATTATAAATTGATTGATGTTTGTTTAACTTGTGCATTAAGAAGGCATCATTTTCCTAATTTCTTCCTTACTTTGATGTTTGGCCTAGATGACGATTAGGATCTTAGGAAAATAAATTTTCTATTTAATTAATCAACTCAAAACTAAAAATTAAACAACTCATAACCTAGCCTAAAGCCTAGGCTAAAAAAATCAAGATAAAAGAATTAGCAACCCCTTAGCTAGATGTTGTATTTTCTTTCTCACATCATGCGTAAAAAGCATATTGTCTCACTCTTGATTTGGAGGGCTTCCACCCGTGCCATAGAACTTGGCTTGACCTTGAGAGCCATGGTGGAAACACACATCCTTTCTCACTGATTTTGGTCCATAATCAAATTTCTCAAGCATTAGGCATATGAATCCTACAGGCCTGTGTCAAATCAATATTCCAAAATAAAAATTAAATGTAATAAAATTTGCATTAGATTTAAGTCATTAAATCATGCCCTACATGATCTAGTCTCTTAGGGAGTGTGTTTAAAGACTTAGTCTCTTTCTAAATAAATAATAACTGAGCTATCTTGTAAAAGCATATGACTTGCCTACATGTATTTAAAATCATAGGAGGAGTTAGTTGGTGGCCACCCCCGGGCAGCTGTAAATCCAAATAGTCGGGTGGTTTATCCTCTCTTATGGAGGTAAGCTAAATACTCATTTTTGCCTTAGATTTAGGTCATGCTTTGGCCCTATCTGAAGCTCTCTAGATTTATATTTAAGATTTCTAATTTCTTTTGCGGGCTACAAGCATAAATCCTCACCTCTTAGGCATTTCCACGATCAAGTGTCGTGGAATCATAACTCCTAGATTTTTAACAAAAATTCAACTTAAACAAATAATTCCCCTCAACTTCAAAAATATAAAGCCCAACCATAAGATAGTTTGGGATGCCTACTAGGCTTCCTAGTATCATAAGCATCCCCAACTTATTTTCCTTTGGCTTGGATAATAACTCCCTCCTCTTGATCAATCCCACTTGATCTTCTAAAAATAAACCAATTGATTGATAACCCTATATTTGAAATCTTTTGAGGCAATTATCATTTACCTTAATCGAGAGTACTCTTAAGGAATCTCATTCCTTAGGATATAATTAACTATGGGGGCTTGCCTCCATAAGGAACTTAACAAACCCAATTTAAAATAAACCCTGATTTATTTTTCCATGTAAAGTAGAGGAAGAATCTCTGGTACATTCCAAAGACTCATAATCCTTAGGAGTCCTTATTCAGATGATTAGGTCCATTGTAGGGTATTGCCTTCTATCTTTTGAGATAGTACACCTTTTCTCAATGTCATACCCGATCTCCCTAATAAAAATATCTGTGAATCTACATGGTGTCCCAACAAAGGTGGTATATTTTTATTTTCATTTATCCCTTCCAAAGGGATAGATGAAGGCAAGAATATATTTTCACCACACTTGCCCAGGATAGGGGCTGTTGGAACTAGCGGTGTTATCAAGTAGTGCTTGATGTCTTCGAAGGCATGCTGACACTTGTCATCCCACTTGAACTTGGCTTTCTTTTTGACAAGTGCTGAAAATGGCTAGTATCTTCCTAATTTATTGGAAATAAAGTGTCTTAGATACATCAATCACCCTTGGAATGATCTAAGTTGAGTTAAACTTTTAGGGGGTGGCATTTTTAATATCACCATGATCTTCTTCGGATCGATTTCAATTCCCTGATGTCAGACAACAAACCCAAGGAATTTCCCCGAAGCTACTTCAAATGCACACTTTAGGGGATTTATTTTGAGGATAAATTATCTTAATCATTTGAAAACTACTCTCAAGTCAAAGATATGGTCTTCCTTTTCTTTACTTTTTACTATGAGATCATCGACATAACATTCAACTTGATGATGAATGAGTTCATCAAAGATTCGAGTCATGGTCTACTAGTAGGTAGCACCGACATTTTTAGGGATGAAAGGCATGACCCTATGGCAAAAGATTATGATCGAGGTTCAAAAAGTAGTATTTTTGTCATCCTCAGGGGCCATCTTTATTTAGTTATATCCAAATGAGCCATCCATGAAAGAGAAGACTGTATGAGATGAGAAAATTCCACCATCAGTTCGGGAATTGGTAGTGGAAATTCATCCTTTGGACATGCCTTATTTAGATTTCTAAAATCAATGCATATGAGAATTTGGCCATTATTCTTCTTAATTGGGATAACACTGGCCAACCAAGTAAGGTATTTCTCTTCTCTAATGAAGCCAACATCGATCAGCTTCTTAACTTCAATAATGACCTACTGTTCAATGTCTAATCGCATGCGTCTAAGAGCTTGCTTGGAAGGGTTTGCACTAGGCTCTATTGCTAGTTTGTGGACTGCTGCATTAGGAGATAAATTGGGCATCTCTTCATAACTTCATGCGAAGCAGTCTTTAAACTCAGTCAATAGCCTAACTAAGTCATTGATTTCAGCATCATTAAATAAAGAACTGATGTATGTCAAACGTGGATTATCATCAGTCCTTAAGTTGATTTATTTGAGCTCGTTGATGGTTGATCTGATCTCCTCTTCAAACTCTAGCAGTGCATCCTTGACTTCAAAATTATCTAGAGTATCTGACATTTCTAAACACACCTCCTCATATGAGTTAGCATGATTTGAAAAGAACCTATCAGATTCCAAATGATTGGTGATGACTAAGCAGTAATCATCATCATCAACTGGACCCACTGTACCGAATCCTAGTCCTGGTCTTGATTGAGAGCTTTTGCATTCATTCTTCCAAATTCTTTCGAAGTAGTTAGACCTGTGCTTTGACCAAGTATGTGGGATTAACCCTTTCTTTGCTAAATTTAGAACACATGATGAGTACTAATCAAGAGGTAATTCTATTAAATATTTATATGAATCATCCTTCAAGTTCTACATTAACTTCTTGACTTGAAGATGATGCACCCAGAAAGAACCTCTAAGTATTCACATCTGCGGATGACTTAGGGGCTTCCTCAACTACCAAATCCTCAACTTTTTATGAGAAAAGTGAGGTTAGAGCTAAGGTTCCCAACTAATGCCTAATTATTTTACACACAGACTTTGATACATTTATGCTTTACTTTGGAGCCCAATATCCATCACTATCATGCTAAGTTTCACCTCGAAAGAGATCTGCTACTCAGAAGTACTGACAAGTGTGCTAATCACATAAGACTCATCCACTGAACTAGATTATAAGTCTATGTGGATAATAGGTGTACTTCTGGTGGCTGGGACATACCTCATATTGGGTGGTCAATAGGGAGGCTTTCCACCTCAAGGGCTGCCTCTAAACTATTCTCTTCCTTTGCCTGGTGGAGGTCAGGTTATCCTACCCATGTGTTTGAATGGAATAATGAACTGTGAGTGTAATTTAAGTCAAGCTCTATATCTTGCCCTTAGTCCATTTCTCGCTCTCTTTTATTTTCTTTTTCTTTCTCTTTTTTATTTTCTTTTTCTATTTCTTTTTATTTTTCTTTTCTTTTTTTTTTGTCCCTCATGGGGATCTTGACTAAGTTCATGAGAATGGACTTGTTGGTTTTAGGGAAGGAAATAGGCTGCATCTTCATATATCCCGACCTTATGAATTATGAATGGTTTAAGATCTTTTTTGACACAATACTCAATCCCACCTCTCATGAACTTCATGCAATAATGTAGAGAGGATGGAACTATATTATTTTTATGTATCCACGATCTCCCAAGCAAAGAATTGAAAGATGTATCCAAGTCTCTAATGTGAAACTTGGTGTGGTGTTTATTTTTATTTAGGATGTGTTGAAGTTATTATTAAGTGTGTTGGGAGACACCACACATATCGTAGATGTGCTCATTAAGGTGATCGAGTGAGACATTAAGGAATGGTGTACTATCTCGAGAGATAGAAGTCACTACCCTATAATTGACTTAATTACCTAATGAGGACTCTAAGGTATGATGGGTCTTCAAATGTTCTAGAGATCTTTCGCCTACATTTCATGGAAAAGCAAAGCAGGGTTTATTTAAATTGAGTTCATTAAGTTCCCTATAGAGGCAAGCCTCCATAGGAAATTACATCCTAAGGAATGAGATTCCTTAAGAATACTCTCGATTATGGTAAATGATCATTGTCTCCAAAGATTTCAAAGATACGACTATCAAAAAAATTGGTTATTTTTGGAAAATCAAGTGGGATTGATCAAAAGGAGGGATTTATTATCAAAACTAAAGGGAGATGAGGGGATGCTCATGATTCTTGGAAACCTAGTGAGCATCCCAAATTATCCTATGTTTGGGCTTTATATTTTTTAAATTTGAAAAGGATTATATATTTGAGTTGAATTTTTATTAGAAATCTAGGGCTTACAATTCCAAAACACAAGATCATGGAAATGCCTAAGAGGTGAGGATTTATGCTTGTAGCCTGTAAAGAAAAATAGCAACCTTAGATCCTAAATCTAGGGAGCTTTGGCAAGGGCCAAAGCACGACCTAAATCTAAAGTAAAAATGGGTATATGATTTTCCTCCACAAGAGAGGATAAATCACTTGACTGTTGGACTTAAAATCGCCTGGAGTGGCTGCCAACTAACTTATACAATTTTCAATACATGTAGGCAAGTCTTATGCTTTGCAAGATGGATAGAACATTGTTTATTTAGAAAGGAGACTAAGTCCTTAAACACACTCCCTAAGAGATCAGATCATGAAGGGCATGAATAATGACTTAAATTTAATAAAAATTTTGTTAAGTTTTACTTTAATTTTTGGACATTTTTATTTAATACGGGATAAGGGATTTCATATGCCTAATGCATGAGAAAATTGGTTATGGGCCAAAATCAGAAAGAAGGAACTGTGTTTCCACCATGTATCTCAAAGGTCAAGCCATTTTCTCTGGCAAAGGTGGAAGCCCTCCATTATTAAGAGTGAGATAATATGATTTATGCGTGATGTGAGACATACAACATCCAGCTAAGGAGTTGCTAAATCTTTTATTATCTTGATTTATGTCCTAGGCTTTAGGTGAGGTTATGAGTTATTTAATTTAATTTTGAGTTGATTAATTGGATAGAAAATTTATTTTTTCCCTAAGAGCCTAATCATATCGAGACCATTCAATAATCACCAAACAATTAAGAAATTAGGAAAATCATGCCATCCTAATTGCGCAATCATAAACATAATATGAATCAATTTATAAAATTAGCACAAAAGAATAAGAGGCTGATGTGGTCGGGTACCATCGTATAACCTGAAAAGAGATGTGGGTAGCCGAGCTCTACCCTTAAACAACTGGTTTACAAATGAATAATTACAATTAGAAGGAATTCATGCTATGGGGGTCTTAGTTCTTCATTCTTTATTCTTCATTTCTTCATTTTCTTTCTTCATTTCTTTCTTTCTTTTGGTTTAACTTGGGATGTAGTTTGCTCCAAGGCTTCACATGGTACATAAGACATGGTCTTATAACCAATGTTCATTCTAATTCCTCCATGCATTCATTCCAAATCTAAATTGTAAAATTTACATCAAAATGGGAAAGATAAATCTAACTAAACTTGCAAAATAAAGATTACCTAAACATACCACAAAACCCCAAGCATTTATATGAATAATTTGTACTTAACACCCTACACATGGGTAACCAAGTCCACCTATCCTAATTTGGGTTTTTCTTAGGGGTATAAGAAACCTACACAGTAAAAGCATTTATATTTTTATTACAACACCCCTTAAGCACAACCCCCTACAGAAAGCATGATTAGGCTAATATCGGCCTAACATCCAGACTACGCACATGCACCCTAACATCTAGACTAAAATAACACATCACAAAATAAACATTCATCAAACCATGCACCTCACTAACCTAAAGCAAGAAATGTTGACTTAGTCTAATCTGTGTGCCATTTAAGGCTTGTGTCCCAATGTCTTAACTAGGTTTTAGGTTGGAATTTTCTAAGTGTGAAAGATTCAATTTAGATGGTGATTTCATTTTAAGTGATTTAGTTGATTTGTTGATTTTAGTTGGTGATTTGATTTAGTTTGAATGAACCTACACTTAGTGACTAAATGTTATAAAGAGAAGAGAAGAGAAGAGAACTTCTCTTTTATCCCTACCTTGAAGCATTTCTAAGGTAGATTCATTAATGATTTTCCTTTAGTGAATATTTTATTATGTGTTTTAATTAACCTTAAGTTTAGATTTGCTCTAAATAGCCTTATTCAATAAGAAAGTTATCTTAAGAATAGTTAAGGTGAATTAGTATCACATAACACACAATCATTCATTTCTTTCCACCATGTATACCATGCATATGTATAATCCTAAGCATATGTATACATGCAATGCAAATTTTAGCACACTTTGATGATGAATGCTAAGAGATATGCTTTGAAAATTTGGATATTCCATTGATGCATGTCTTTATTATGTAGAAATAGGGGAATTTCTCATCCATTAACCAAATGCACATCCACATGTATAAAAATCATAAGTGAGTATGGCTCCATTGCTTTCTACATGAGGGGCATAAGGTACAAGACCTACTTGGGGCTACTTGAAGCCTCACAGCCCTGGGATGTCCAGACTAATATACCACTTTTCTTAAATACATGTAGATGTACAAAAATAATAAAATGGATAAAGAATCATGCAAAAGATCATATTTATTTTGGTTGTATAATTTACATGTGTAATATGAAGATCCTTCTTAAGCCATAACATAGAAATGCATAGGAATGGATTTAAGCAAGGGTTGTGTTCTTCTCAAATGAACTATATACTTGCAAATCCATGTTAAGAGAAGAAACGAGAACTTCATAATACACATCTTATGCTATAATCACATGCAAGCTTATAAATATTCATGAGTAGCCTCACTTCATTTATAATCTTTGATTTATAAGTTTTGAAAATAATTTTTGATTTAATAGTGATAATAGCCACTCATATTCTTAATTTTAGCTAACACATGCAATTTGACATAAAAGAAAACATTTTATTTAATTAATTTTTCAAACAAAATGAATGCATGATTTCATATGGAAAATAATATTTAACATGCTTGGAAAGAAATAAAGGAATGTAAGCTCATGACTTCATTCACCCTAATTAATTCCTAAGGACAACCATATGAAATAGGATTATTTAAAATGAATCAAAATTCTTTAAAGAAGATTTTTTATTTTTGAATTTGATTTGACTAAAGAAATATGAAAAGGGTTTGCTGGTCTTAACCCATTTTCCCCATGTGTGAATTGGTTTAGTTTAATTTTAGAATAATTAGGCTGATTTTATATTTTGTTTAGGTTAAGATATGAATTAAATACATTAATTACCCCTTACCTATAACACTTTAACATAATTATCCAAGTAATTATGAGCCAACATATGATATGCAATCACATGAAAATTAAAACAACAATGCACCTAAGAAATGAAGGGGTCTAGTGCAGTTGGCTCACAATTATTGATTAATTAAGCTAAAGGGCTTAATTAAGTACTTTCATAACCATCCTACACATGTAGTTTGATTATAATTTTCTTTGGAGTTCTCTTAGGATATTGAACACCTAAGAATCTACCCAAGAATTGAATGATTAAGTTATGGAATGATTTGGTTTTGAGTTTGATTAATTAAACTATTTAATGAAGTGATTAAGCCATTAAATAATTGGAAATTGATTAACTATTTATCCAAATGAAATAAACTTGATGGAAAAGGCTGGATAAGAAGTCATAATCTCATTTCCTATGTTCATTCAATGTTTCAAAATGATTAGCAAGTTTAATTAAAGAATTTATCACTATTTAACATGTTAATTAATTATTTAATTAATTAAAGAAGGGATTAAGGATGAAATAAGAAATTCCCCTAATTAATCTAGCAATAAATTCCAAGAAAATCATGGGTGGTAGAGGTCATCCCACTAATCTTTCTCAAGAAGTTTGGAATTAGTTGCTAGAGTAATTAGGGAATAATTAGCTTAATTACATTTCTAATAAAACCTAAATTGAGTGACAATTACCATTCAAAATCAATTAATTTTAATTTTATATTATTCTCCTCTACATTATCTTTAAAATGAGCCTAAATTTGTATTTTTTGATTTTTCTACAATTAGTTATAATTTTAGTAAGTTTTACCATTAAAATTAAATTAATTAAAGCTAATTAAACCCCTAATCCCATCGGGCCATGTGGCAGTTGACACGGTGTGCTTTCCACGTGGCACGATGGGATAGGTTATTTAAGTTATCACATCTATGTCGGTTGAGTCAGCTGGCGATGGACAGATCTTCTCTACGGGCCATCCGATCTAAGATCGGATGGTCGAGATCAATCCTGCAGTTTAGGAATAAATTATAGGGGATCTAGTACGATCTGATCATAGCCGTCCATTCCAATCATGTGGAACGGACTGCGTGTGATCCTTCTCCTTCACGAGCGATAAGAGATGAACACCGTTCATCTCTCTTCGTTCAATTTGTGCTCACCCAAGCTTGGATTGGGATCAAAATGATCCCACACCTTCGGAAGGAGGGGGATCACATCCAACGGTCAAGATTTCAAGGGGTGATAATTTTCTTCAAAAAGGACCAACCAAATTTTCCTATGGCTACTGTTTTGAGCAATTACCTCACCAGAGGCTATCACCGGTGCTTCCAACGAAGGAGGTAGCTTCGTATAGTAAAGATGAAGCCCTATTGAAGGAACTAAGTCTTGATTTGATGTAGATGGTTTGATCGACCAAGCTCCCTTCAATGGTGATTGGCCTTGATCGAAGTGATGTTTCTCGTGGCTTGGAGACTTGGGAAATGCCTTGATTGAGCTCAACAAAGTCCACTGATGGTGTGTGCAAGGTTAATTTAATTTTGGATGAGAATTGGATGAGTTGGGCTTGGGATTGATCTCCCCTATTTTGGCTTTAAGTAAAATTGAAAATGGAAATCAAGGGAGCTTGGGAATGGCTTGAAAAAACTAGGGGAAGCTTCGATTGAATCTCCTTAACTCTGAGGAAATGATTCTCTGTGATTTGGGTGGGAATGAGGAGGAGTATATCTCCCCCTCCTTGGATCGGATGATGAGGGGCTGAGTTGCCATTTTTTGATCAATGGCATAGATTGAAGGCACGGTTTGAGCTGTAAAACACCCCACATGGGTTGTTTTGTGTAGTGGAGTGAAGGAGAGTGGATGCTCATGTGCTAGGTGAGTGCATTTGGCCAAGTGCTCAAATGCCATTGGAGAGGTCAGTTTGGCTTTGGCTTGGGTAATGGCCGACTCAAGCTCATTGGGTCATGTTCACCACCCTCCTTGGTGTCCATGTGGACCACTAGAAGGATGCCAAGTGGCCTTGAGAAAGAAATGACCAAAATTCAAGTGAATTTGGTCATAGGATAACCTATGACCTAAAAGCAAAGTGTTCAATTGGCCATGATTTTGATTTGGGCATATTTGAAATGATTCAGAAATGGGTTGGGCCAAATTTCAAGTGATTTGGAGTTCATTTGGTTTTAATTGGTTCAATTTGACCCATTTAGGTCAAGTTGGATCAAATTGGGTTAGGTTAGGTCAAGTTCAAATGATCACTTGGAGCCTATGGGTGTCATTGGTTTGGGTTAGTTTGGTTTAGATTTATTTTTGGTTCATTTGAGTTCATTTAGGTCAAATGGGTCAAGTTGACCAATTTGACCCATTTGACCCAATTGGGTTAGGTCATGGGTTGGTTTAGGCTTGGTTGATCATTTGAAATGTATTGCAAGCTTTGGTTTCAATCAATTTTGATTTGGCTTGATTTCAAGTTGATTTAACCTTTTATGTCAAGTTAGGTCACGGTCAATTGGGCTATGTTGGGTCTAATTGGTCAATTGAAGCTTTGGTCAAGTTTAATAATCAATTTAGATTGAATTTGACCCATTGGTTGCAATCAATTTGGCTTAGATCAAGATTTGACCCATTTTGGCTTTTTAGGTCAATTTGGGTCAACTTAGGTCAAGTGGCCAATTAGGCTTGGTTTGGCTCAATTGATGGCTTGGCCAAGTTCAATTATTGATTATGGATTGGTTTAGATCAATGGTTTCAATCAATTTGGCTTGTAGTGAATTTTGGCTTGTTTAGGTTTCATTTGGGCTAAGTGTTGACTTGGTCAAAGGCTAGGTTTGACTTGGTTTGACCCAATTTGAGTGATTGATCATCCCATAATGATTGTTGATTATATGAGAGGCTTAGATGGGCTTAGTTCAATCCAATTTGGGTTGGATCAAAATTTGGCTCAAAAAGGTCTTTTAGGTCACTTTGGGTCAATTGAATGAACCTAAGAGGGTCAATTGGCTTGATCAAGGCTTGATTCAAGTTTAGTTGAGCTCACATATGGACTTATGATTGAAATATAAATCTAATTGTAAATGATTTGGATTCAAATGGGTTTTGGTTCATTTAACAATTTCAAGTCAAAAGGATGAACATGGGTTTGACTTGAGTTAGTTTGATTTTAACTTGGTGATTATAGTTTATGTTTATATTTGGGCATGTGATTGAAGGAGTGATTGTTTGAAGAGAGAATCCAAGGGTTTGGATTGATTTGAGAATGATTTGGCTAAATCCAAGAAATTGGCTTAAAGGATATAAGCTGGATGTAAGTTGGAATTGGATTTGAGTTTTGAATTCATTTTGGTTATTTGAATTTATATTTTATTTATATTTGTGAATATAAATGAGAATAAAAATGGGTTATGAGAAACTTTTTTGAGTTTGGAGTGATTTGGGTTTGGTTTCTGCTAAGTCCATAAGATGAAATCAAAGGGCTTAGGAAAGATTTTGGGATTTGAATTCAATCATGGGTTTCAATCATTTGATTTGGAATTGATTTATGATTTGGATTTTAGAATTGATTTATGATTTGAGAAAATCAATTTAGTTGGAATTGATTTAAGATTTTGATTTTGGAATTGATTTATGATTTGATGAAAATCAATTGAGTTGAAATTGATTTAAGATTTGAATTTTAGAAATGATTTAAGATTTGAGAAAATCAATTGAGTTGGAATTGATTTAAGATTTCATTTGGATTGGTTTGAAGGAGGGAAGCAAGGATTTGGTTCAATCTATAAGGTAGGAAAGTCCTCCTAATACCCCTAAGGCATAACCTACTCTTATGGCAAACTCTTCTAAGTCTCTAGGGTTAGGTTATATGTTCACCTAATTACTAGAAGTGTCTTAAGACTAAGGAACTCTTAGTGTCTAAAGGAGTCCTTTGTCTAAGATGGAGAAGTTGAAAGCACACTCCAAAAGTGAGGTCAACACTTGGCTTCAGTCTTCCAATCATCTATCTCTAATGGAAACACTATGGAGTCTAAGGCCCTCTCGCCTCGTTCATGGAATCCTCTCAACATCATTGTTGACCTCACTTTTGGAGTGAGGATTCAATCTTCGATCATGGGTCTAGGAATCTTCTAAACACTAAAAACTTCTTAGTCATAGGACACTTCTAGTGGCTAAGTGAACACTTAACATAAACCTAGAAACTTTAGAAGGATTTTCCATAATATTAAGGTAAGCCTTAAGACTAAGGATACATACCCTACCCTACCCATGACTTGCAATCACTTAAGTCCAAATAAAATAAAATTAAGTTAAAATTAAACCAAATTGAACCAAACCAAAAGCACAGAATCAATACATAAACATAAATGAACTCAAAAATAAATTCTAATAAGGATCAAGATGATAAATAGGTCGTTTGACTTAGAGTTAACCCATGTGGGCCCCATTAAGTCAAAAGTCAACAAACCAAAAATTGTCCAAATTAAATCACTTTGAAGGCTCAAAATCATCAAATGAACATGTTTAAATATAAAACTAAACAAATCTAAATCAAATAAGATCTCAAATGGGTTAATTGGATCACTTAACCCAGTAAGCTCAATTTAGATTAAAATAGATTCAAATCAAAATTCAGATCAAATCAAATGAAACCAATTACTCTAAATCACAATGATCACTTAATCAAACATGATTAGAGCTTAAACACACCTTCGTTGAGTCAAATAAAACATTTAACTCAATTGAACTTGATTTGACCCATTTGAACTCAAAATCGATCAAATCCAAATCCAAGCTAAATTGATTCAAATAATTTATCAAGAACATTCCAAATAATTCATAAAACATAATTGAAACATAATCTAAACATAAAATGACAAATTGAATCACATAAATCAACTTAACCAATTTTGGTCAATTTTGGTCAAAGTTGGTCAAACTTGGGTCAAATTCAAAATTAATCCAAATTAAATAAAATTAATCAACCAAAACCATCATGAATGATCAATTAAACATAATTAAAGCATATCCAAGGCCAATGAGTCAAACTAGGTTGCTTGAACCCAACCCAACTCATTTAGGTCAACATGAGTTGACCCAATCCCAAATTATCCCCAATTGGATAAAACACTTAAAGCATCATGTAAAAAGTTAAAATCCAACTTCTATGGCTTGGTGAAACCAGAGAGAGAGAGAGAGAGAGAGAGAGAGAGAGAGAGAGAAAGAAAGAAAGGGAAAATGCACATTCTTGTAAAATCCCTTATTCGATCCTCCCACATCTCTTGTATTTAATGGAAATGACCTCATGGCAACAATAGAGGACTTTGGAGCTAGAATCCAAAGTCCCCAATCAGCCATCACCACTAACCATCCTCCTCATCACCATTAATGTTGATTTTCGGCCACCATTAAGGGAGGGAGGATAGAGGCATGAAGGACATGAGATTTTGGCATTAGAGAGCTTCTAAGAACTCCAGCAAGCAGGAGCAACCCTTTCTCCACTTCCCTTTGATGGAAAATCATCAAATTCAAGCAAATTTTGGTGAAGTGTGGTAGAGGTTCATGATTACAATGATCTGAAGCAAGGCAAGAGTCTAGATTCATTCCAAAGCATCATCACATCTAATAGTGCATTCGAATCATCTATACCGCCAAAAATCATCACCCACGAGGTAATTTTCAAATCTCATAGCAGGTCATAGGATTGTTTGTTTATGAGAATCTTTGCTCAATTTTAGGAATTTCGCTAAGATATCCCTTACATTCTTCATCTTATACAATCCTAATGCAAAAATAGAAGTTTTTCGGTGAGAATTGATGTGAAATTCAGCCCAGTCGAACCCCATTTCATTGGTTTAGCAATTTTCGCCCATTCGGGCAATAAATTTTCACAAAAAGCACTATTCCACCCACCCCTTTTGTCGCTAGGAGGAAGAAAATCCTGCCAGCTGTCCGATCTCCCATTTAGGGAAACAGACTGCTGGGATTAGCGCCCAATTCCATATGATTTTAGCTTTTAGATCACCATGTTTGATCTGGACCATCTGATCTGATCAGAATTGAGCGCCACCATGAGTTTCCCACTCTTTTGTCGCATTAGTGCCACGCCATCCAATCGTGCGGTGCCACATGCCATGCAGAACTGTGTTGCCCAACCAGCGTCATGTGGCGTTGAATGGGTTAAGTGGGAAAATCGGCCATTTTCCAATTTTAAAAATAATTTAAGTTCCCGAAACTTCACAAATTCATAGAAAATACATTACTTAATCAAAAATTGCAAATAAGAGCTCGTTGGATTCATCTTTTTGAGAGAAATCAAACAAACCTAAAATCCCTAATTTAAACTGAGTATTCTGAGCTTAATTTAAGTTTTAGTAAAAATTAAATTTTATTGATTAAACCAAAAATAGACATCATATTGATTTGAAATTTTCAGGGATTGAAACTGAAGTTAAAATACACCTACCATAAAAATTTCAAGTCAAAAGAATTTTTATATTGGGAGATATTACATTCTGATGCTCAAATAGTCTACTTTTGTAAAAATAAATTAATGGACTTCATAAAAAATTATAAAAAATCATTTAAATAAGCTAAGACTTTGAAAAAATCATAACAAATCATAGAAATATCATAAAAATGCAAATAAATATTCATTTTGAAGGTATTTTAGAGAGAATTTATTAAAAATATCCTTAATTAATTTTAAATAGTAATTATAGATTAATTAGGGTTTAATTGAATAATTAATTACCTTAATTACTCTCTAATTAATTAATTAATTAACCCCAAATTTATTTTGAGATTATTTAAGTGGATGACCTCTACCTCCCCTAATTTTCTTGGGACTTATTGGTTAATTAATTAAGAGAATTAGGTAGTTAAGCCTTAATTAGTCTCCTAACTTGTGTGGGAAAACCATAAAAGTACTTAATTTAGTTTATTAACCTAATTAATTATTAATTATGAGCTAATTTCATTAGGCCCTTTCATTTCTTAGGAACATTGTAAGTTATTTTCCATGCATATCATGTTGGCTCATAATTATTTAATTAATTACTTTGAAGTCACATAGGCAAGGGTTAATTAATGGATTTAATGCATATTACAACTTAATTAATCTATAAAAGAAACATAATCACATTCCATTAAACCAAATAAATTCACAAACATGGGAATGGGTTAAGATCAGCAAACGTTCCCTCATTTATTTAAATCAAATCAAAATTTAAACTTAAAATGATTATTAAAAAGTCTTGGCTTTCTTTAAATGCTTCTATTTGGGATGATTGTCCTTAGGAATTAGTTTGATTGAATGAAATATATGTTATATGTCTTATTATTTCTTTACAATCATATTAAATGATGTGTGTCATGTGATTTCATGCATTCATGTTTTCAAATAATTTAAATTTAAATGAATTTTCTTAAGTTAAGCTTGCATATGTTGAATTAAATTTATAATATGTGTGGCTATTATCACTATTAAATCAAGATTATTTTCAAAAGTTTATAAGTCAACTATAATATTTGGAGTGATAAAAGTTATAGATACCTATAAGCTTGCATATGTCTATGGCTTAGAACATATGATATTTAGTTCTCTTTCTTTAATCTATATGGATTTACATAAAGTTTGAATGATAACAAGTGTATAGCTCATTTAAAAAGGACACAACATTTGATTGAATTCATTCCTATGTATTTCTATGTTAGAATTTAGATAAAACCTACCTCACATGTATAAATAATTCAATTGAAAGAATTATAATTTTTTCATGATTTTCCATTCTTGTAGTCATTTGTACATTCATATGTATTTAAGAATAGTAGGTATATCTAGTCTAGACATTTTGGGGATGAGGCTTTAAATAGCCCCAAGGAGGTCTTTACCTCACTCCCCTGGTTTAATAATGACGAAGTATCTGCTTAAAATTTTTATACACTTGTATGTACATTTAGCTAATGAATGAAAATCTCCTTTCAATTGAAAGAAATACAACTTTCACATGATTTTCCATTCGTGTAGTCATTTGTTCATTCATGTGTATTTAAGAATAGTGGGTATATCTAGTCTGGACATTCCAAGGATGTAAGGCTTTAAGTAGCCCCAAGGAGGTCTTCACCTCACTCCCCTGGTTTAACAATGGTGAAGTATCTGCTTAAAACTTTTATACACTTGTATGTGCATTTAGCTAATGAATGAATACCTCCTTTTCTACAAAATACACGTATGCATCTTTCATTTAAAGTGTGCTAAAAAATATGTTGCATGCATAGTCATACTTAGAATTAAGTCATATGCATCCTACATGTGATGGAAAGGATTAACTTGATATATGTCATATGATAGTAATTCAATTGAGTTAATCTTAATAAGCCTTTCATATTTAATGGAATCATTTAAAGTAAACCCAAACTTAAGATTAATTAAAATATTTAATAAGCCAATCACAAAAGGGAAACAAATTAAATTAACATGCTTTAGAAAGTGGCTTAGGGTTGGGATGAAAGAGAGCAATTCTCTTTCCTCTCTTTATAACACTTAGTTGCTAAGTGTAGGTCATATGAAACCAAATAAACATAAATTAAAATTCTCAAATCAATTAACCAACTTGAAGTGAAATCATCCTTTATGGTTAAATTAAATTCCTTTTACACTTAGAAAAACAAAACCTTAATGCCTAGTAAGACATACCACACAAGCCTTAACACACACATTAGAGCTAAGTCACCACTTCTAGTTCTAAGTTAAGATGGTGTATGTTTGGTGCATGTTTTGTTTTGTGATGTAATAGTTTAGACTGGATGTTAGGGTGTATGTTTCATAGACTAGATGGTAGGTCGTGATTAGCCTAATCTTGTTTCCTACTGGAGATTATGCTTAAGGGTCCACTTAAAAATAAATATAAATGCCCTCTTTCTAGGTTGCTTAAGCTCCTAAGCATAATCCAAGTTAGGATAGGTGGGCTTCATTACCATGTGTAGGGTGCTAAGTCCAAATCATGATATAACTACTTGGGTTGTATGTATATTTACCTAATCTCTATTTTGCAAGTGTAGTTAGATTTATTTTTTCATATAAATGTAATTTTTGCAAATAGGAATTAGGATTAGTGCTATGGCATTTAGGATGAGCAGTGGCCAGAAGGCATAGTCCCTAGGGTGCCCTGTGATGCTTTGAAGTAAACCAAATTGAAAGGAAGAAGGAAGAAGACAAGAAGAACTGAAGACCCCCATAGCATTTATTCTTTTGTAATCTGGGTTGTATAAGGGTAGAGCTTAGCTACCCATCTTTTCTCTTTTTGGGGTGTACAGTGGAACTCGACCGCACTAGCCTTTTATTCTTTTACGTAATTTATACATGTTTAGATTATGCACTAGAATTGCATGCTTTTCCTACTTTCTTCATGTTTGATGTTTGAAAGTGTGGCTTAGATATAGTAGGTTCTTAAGATAAAATTAATTTCTCTACCCCAATTAATAACTCACAAATAAAATCTAAAATAACTCATAATCTCATCATAAAGCCTAGGACATAAATAAGATAATTAAATAATTTAGCAACCCCTTAGCTGTATGGTTGTATGTCTCACATCATTCATATCATATTCCTTCTTCCATGAATACGGGGGATCTCCATCCTTGCATGATAGGGGAATGCTTGACTTGTGAGGGCATCCCTTGTGGTGGAGAACACCCTCTTCTCATTGATTTAGCCAATAAATTTATTTTATCATGCATTCAGGCATAAAAATCCCAAGCCTTTCTCCAAATGAATGTGTCAAAAATGAAATAAAAATTGAAAAGATTTTACATTAATAGACTAAGTCATATGCTCATACCACTCATGCTATAGCCTCTTAAGGAGTGGGTTTAGGACTTTTTTCCCCTTCAAATTACATAACAACCCAACTATCTTGCACTTTCATAAGACCGGACTACATGATTTTGAATCATAGGAGGTGTTAGCTGGCAGTAACTCCAGGCTGTTGTAAGTCTAGAAGTCGAACAGTTTATCCTTTCTTGTGGAGGTAAACCATTGTGTCCATCTCTCGCTTAGATTTAGGTCATGCTTTAGCTTATGTTAAAGCTACCTAGATTTAGGATCTGAGGTAGCTATTTCTTTTAAGCTACAAGCATAAATTCTCACCTCTTAGGTATTTCCACAATCTTATGTTGATGGATTATAAGCCCTAGCAATCTAATAAAATTTTTACTCAAATAAATAGATCTCTTCAATTTCAAATATATAAAGCCCAATTCTAGGGTAGATTGGAATGCTCACTAGGCTTCCTAGCATCATGACCATTTCTACTTTCTCCCTTTGGATTCCAAAAATAAGTCTTCTCCTTGATCTACTCCATTTGATTTTCTAAAATAGCCAATCCTTTGATAGTCTTAGCCGTGAAATCTTTGGAGACCCTAATTATCTACTTTAATCGAGAGTATTGTTAAGGAATTCCCTTTCCTTAGGATGTAATTAACTATGGGGGCTTACCTCCATAGGGAACTTAATGAACCTGACTTAATATAAACCCTACTTTACTATTTCATGTAAAATAGGGGAAAGATCTCTAGTACATTCGAAGACCAATCATGTCTTAGATGTCCTTATTAGGTGATTAGGTCAATTATAGGGTGATGATTTCTATTATTCAAGATAGTGCATTATTCCTTAATGTCGTACCAGTTCACTTGATAAGTACATCCTAAGATCTACGTGGTGTCCCACATCTAGAAATAAACACCACAATCATCCTCTCTTTTTGGAGTTTGGAGATGTTGATCCTCAAGTAGGAAAGGGTTCTTAGACTCATAATGTTGACTTTACCCTGGTCAACAGAACTCTTGATAGTCTATGCCAACATCCACTATAATATAAAGAGGGTAGTTGTGCTCTGTCATCCATAGAAGTAGGTCATCATCACTGAATGTAACTACAAAGATGTCCCTCGAGCGGTGTGCCTCCTCTTCAGTAGTGATCAGCTGAGCTAATCATATCTTTGAAATAAGAAGAGCCTTAATTAAAGATTTTCTCATCTCTTTGGATAAGACAAGGGCGTCATATATGCTTAACTTAGCTGGCAACTTTTTAAGATGTGCTAGGACATTGTAATCAACTCTAGTTTGATCCTCCATAAGCATATCCATAGGTGGAGCATCTTGTGGAGGGGTGTGGTGTTTTAAAATTTTTATTGGTTCAAAATATTATTGGGACACCACATAGATCCACAGATGTACTCATTAGGGTGTTCGGGTGCGACATTAAGGAATGATGTACTATCTCGAGAGACAAAAGTCACCATCTTATAATGGACCTAATCACCTAATAAGGTCTCCTAAGGATAATGGGTCTTCAAATGTATCAGAGATCTTTTCCCTACTTTACATGGAAAAGTAAAGTAAGGTTTATTTAAATCAGGTTCATTAAGTTCCCTATGGAGGCAAGCCTCCATAGTTAATTACATCCTAAGGAATGAGATTCCTTAAGAATACTATCGATTAAGGTAAATAATCATTGTCTCTAAAGATTTCAAAGATAAGACTATCAATAAATTGGTTATTTTTGGAAAATCAAGTGGGATTGATCAAAAGGAGTGAGTTATTATCGAAACCAAAGGGAGATGAGTAGAGGATGCTCATGATACTATGAAACCTTGTGGGTATGTGAAACTATCATATAATTAGGCTTTATATTTTTAGAATTTAGGAGAATTATATGTTTGAGTTGAATTTTTATTAGAAATATAAGGCTTATAATTTTGTAATAAAAGATCATGGAAATGCCTAAGAGGTGAGGATTTATGCTTATAGCCCCTAAGGGAAATAGCAACCTCATATCCTAAATCTAGGGAGCTTTGGTGAGGGACAAAGCAAGACATAAATCTAAGGAAAAAATGGGTATATGATCTTCTCCACAAGAGAATAAAACGGAAACTACATCATTGCAATCATTGCCAACTAACATCCTCTCAAATTTTAAATAATGTAGTGAGAATGCAAGATGGCTACTTTTATTTATTTAGAAAGAGGTAGTCCTTAAACACCCTCCTAAGAGACTAGATTGAACATGAATAAATAATTAAATCTAATGTAAATTTTCTTAAGTTTTATTTTGATTTTTCATTTTATTTCTTCATTTATGGGATTTCATCTGATACATGGAGAAATTGGTTATGGGCCAAACTCAAAAGAAGGTGTGTTTCCACCATGGCTCTCAAAATTCAAAAATTTATCTCAAAAAGGAAGCCCTCCATTAGATGAGATAATATGATTTATGCATGATGTGAGACATACAACATCCAATGTTGCTAAATCTTTTTCTTTATTTATGTCCTAGCTTTAAGTGAGATTATGAGTTATTTAATTTAATTTTTATGAATAATTGGATAGAAATTTTTCCTAAAATTAATCTCATCCAAATCATTCAACAACCATCAAGCAAATAAGAAATTAGGAAAATCATGTCATCCTAATTGCACAATCATAAACATAACATCAATCAAATTATAAAATTATTAAAAAAAAGAATAAAAGCTGGTGTGACCAATTTGTAGAAAAAATATGGGTATGTCTTATCTAGGCTTATAAATGAAATTTTCAATTGAAAGATTCATATTATGGCATGGTCTTCATTCTTCATTCTTCATTTCTTCATTTCTTCCTTTCTTCATTTCTTTCTTTCTTTTGATTTAACTTGGAATGTAGTCTCCAAGGCTTCACATGGTACATAAGACATGGTCTTATAATCAATGTTCATCATAATCCCCTAGAACATTCATTCCAAATCTTAATTACAAAATTAACATCAAAATGGGAAAGATAAATTTATTAAAATGTGATTAGTATATACCACACAAGCGTTATATGAATAATTTGACTTAGCACCCTACACATGGGTAAAGTCCACCAATCCTAATTTGGGTTATGCTTAGGGGAACAAGCAACTTGCACAACAAAAGCATTTATATTTTTTTATTACAGCGCCCCTTAAGCACAACCCCCTGTAAAAAGCATGATTAAGCTAAAAATTAGCCTAACATTGAGACTACACACATGCACCCTA
This sequence comes from Cymbidium sinense, assembly GCA_021442155.1. NCBI lineage: Eukaryota > Viridiplantae > Streptophyta > Magnoliopsida > Asparagales > Orchidaceae > Cymbidium > Cymbidium sinense. The sequence goes on along the minus strand of CM038218.1, from coordinate 86,380,158 downwards.
ACATCCAATCTAAAACATCACATCACAAAATAAAATCAGGCATCAAACTAGCACCTCCCTAACCTAAAGATAGAAATGGTGACTTAGTCTAATGTGTGTGCCATTTAAAGCTTGTGTGGCATGTCTTATATAGGCTTTAAGGTTGAAATTTTCTAAGTGTGAAAGATTTAATTTAGAGCATAGTTTTATTCTAAGTGATTTAGTTGATTTGTCAATTTTAATTGGTTTGATTTGGTTTGAATGAACCTACTTAATGGTTAATGTTAAAGAGAAGAAAAGATGAGAACTTCTCTTTCATCAAAACATTATGTAGATTCATTAATGATTTTTCTTTAGAATATTTTATTATGTGTTTTAATTAATAAGTTTAGATTTGCTCTAGCCTCATTCAATAAGAAATGCTTAGGATTAGTTAGGGTGGATTTACCACATGACACACCCATTTATTTCTTTCCACCATGTATATCATACATATGAATGATCTAAGCATTTACAGATAAATGTTGATGATGAATGCTAGATATGATTTGAAAATTTGGATATTCTATTGATGCATGTCTTTTATTATATAAAAAGAAATTTCTTATCCATTAATTAAATGCACATCACATGTATAAAAGATATTTTTATGACATTATTTTCTACAAATAAGGTATAAGACCTACTTAAGAAAGCATTCATATAATATACATTTCTTAAATACATATAAATGTACAAAAAAAAAACAAATGGATGAAGAATCATGCAAAAGATTATATTTGATTTGGTTGTATAATTTACATGTGTAAATGTAAGGATCCTTCTTAAGTCATAACATAGAAATGCATAGGAATAGATTTAAGCAAGTGTTGTGTTCTTTTCAAAATGACTATACTTTGCAAATCTATTCAAATCCATGTTAAGAAGAAGGAAAACAACATAGATCTTATGTTATAATCACATGCTTATAAATATTTATAAGTAGCATCACTTATTCATATCTTTGATTTATAGGTTTTGAAAATAATTTTTGGTTTAATAGTGATAATAATTCTCATATTCTTAACTTTAGCCAAAACATGCAATTTGACATAAAAGGAAACATTTTATTTAATTGATATTTTTTAAAGAAATGTATGCATGATTTCATATGGCAAACAATATTTAACATGCTTGGAAAGAAATAAGGGATGTAAGCACATGACTTCATTCACCCTAATTACTTCCTAAGGACAATCATATAAAATAGGATTATCTAAAATGAGTCAAAATTATTTAAGGAGATTTTTATTTTTGAATTTTATTTGACTTAGAAAATATGAAAAGGGTTTGCTGGTCTTAACCCATTTTCCTCATGTGTGAATTGATTTTGTTTAACTTTAGAACAATTAGGTTGATTTTTTATTTTATTTAGGTTAAGGTATGAATTAAATCCATTAATTACCCCTTATCTATACCACTTTAACATAATTATTCAAGTAATTATGAGCCAACATATGATATGCAACCATATGGAAATTAAATGCAATGCACGAAATGAAGGTAATGCAATTTACAATATTGATTAATTAAGCTAAAGTTTGATTAAGTGCTTTATAACCTTCCTACACATGGTTTGATTATAATTTCCTTTAATCCTCTTAGTTTATTGAACACTAAGAATCTACCCAAGAATTAAATAATTAAGTTATGGATTTTGGTTTTCATTAATATTTAATGAAATAGCCATTAATTAATTTGCAAATTAATTAAGTGTTTATCCAAATGAAATAAACTTAGAGAAAATTTGGAAAATAAATCCCAATCTCATTCCCAGTCCATTCACTATTTATGATGATTAGTAATGAATTTATCACTATTTAACATGTTAATTCATTTAATTAATTAAGAAGTGATTATCAAGCAATTCTCTAATTAATCCAACAATAAATTCTAAGAAAATCATGGGAGGTAGAGATCATCCCACTAATTAATCCCATAAAGTTTGGGGTTAATTGCTGGATTAATTAGAGAGTAATTAACTTGATTTCATTTTCAATAAAACCTAAATTGAGTTAAAATCACTATTCAAAATTAATTAATTTTAATTTTCTATTATTCTACTCTGAATTATCTTTAAAATGAGCTTGAGTTTGGATTTTTTTTGAATTTTTTATAATTATTTATGATTTTAGGAAGTTTTACCATTAAAATTAGATTAATTAGAGCTAATTAAACCCCTAATCCCATCGGGCCACATGGCGGCTGATGCGGTGCGCTTTCCACATGGCGCGATGGGATAGGTTATTTAAGTTGTCACATCTGTTGGCTGAGTCAGCCGGTAGTAGATGTGTCTTCTCCATGGGTCATCCGATCTAAAATCAGACGGTCAGGATTAATCTTGCGAATTAGGCTTCAATCAAAGGGGATCTAGTTTGATCTAATCATAGCTGTCCATTCCAATCATGTTGAATGGATAGCGTGTGATCTCACTTCAAGGTGAGACAAAACATTCATCTCTCTTCATCCAATTCAAGCTCACCCGAGCTCAAATTGGGATCAAAATGATCCCACGAAGGAATGGGGTGCACATCCAAGATCTCAAGGGATGACACTTTCCTTTAAAAGACCAAGCAATTTTTCCTATGGCTACAATTTTGAGCAATTACCTTGCCAGAGGCTATCACCAGTGCTTCCAATGGAGGAGGTAGTTTCGTCTAGTAGAGATGAAGCACTGTTGAAGGTATTAGGTCTTGATTTGAAGTGGATGGTTCGGTTGACCAAGCTCCCCTTCAATGGTGATCGGCTTCAATCGAAGTGATGCTTCCCGTGGCTTGTAGACTTGGAAAATAACTTAGTTGAGCTCGATGAAGTCCACAAATAATGAGAATTGAGTGAGTTGGATCTTCAATTCACCTCCCCTGTTTCAGCTTCAAGCAAAATTGAGAAGGATAAATGGGGGAGCTCAAGAATGGCTTGCAAAGACTTGGAGAAGCTTCAACTCAACCTCTTTAGGTCTGTGGAAATGAATCCTTGTGGTTTGAGTGGGAGTGAGGGGGAGTATATCTCCCCCTCCTTGGATTAGACGGTGAAGGGTGGTTTTGCCATTTTTGATCAATGGCAAGGATTGGAGGCATGGTTTGAGCTATAAAATGCCCCATGTGAGTCATTCTGGGTAGTGGAGGGGAGGAGAGTGGATGCCCATGTGCTAGGTGAATGCATTTGATGATCCAAGTGTTCAATTTCGATTAGAGAGGTCAGTTTGGCCTTGGCTTGGGTCATGGCCGACCCAAGCTCATTGGATGATGTTCACCACCCTCCCAAGTGCCCATGTGGACCACTAGGAGGATGTCAAGTGGCCTTTAGAAAGGAATGACCAAATTCCAAGTGAATTTGGTCATAGGATACCCTTTCACTTATTGACAAAGTGGTCATTTGGCCATGATTTTAATTTAGACAGATTTTAATTAATTTGAAAATGGGTTGGACCAAATTTCAAGTGATTTGGAGTTCATTTGGTTTGAATTGGTTCAATTTGACCCATTTAAGTCAAGTTGGGTCAATTTGGGTTAGGTTGACCAATTTCTCAAATTGGGTCAAACCACGGGTTAAGTCAAGTTCAAATGATCATTTGGAACCTATGGGTATCAATGGTTTGGTTCAATTTGGTTTAGATTTAGTTTTGGTTCATTTAGCTTCATTTAGGTCAACTAGATCAAGTTGACCAGTTTGACCTATTTGACCCAATTGGATTGGGTCATGGGTTGGTTTAGGCTTGGTTGATCATTTGAAATGTTTTTCAAGCTTTAGTTTGAATCAATTTTGGTTTGGTCTAATTTCAAGTTGATTTGAGCTTTTAAGTCAAGTTGGGTTCATGGTAAATTGGGCTAGGTTATGTATAATTGGCCAATTGAAGCTTTGGTTAAGTTCAACAAGTGATTTGGAATGAACTTGAGCCATTGGTTGAAATCAATTTGGCTTAGATCAAGATTTGACCCATTTTTGACTTTTTAGGTCGATTTGGGTCAACTTAGGTCAAGTGGTCGATTAGGCTTGGTTTGGCTCAATTGATGGCTTGGTCAAGTTCAATCATTGATTATGGATTGGTTAGATCAATGGTTTCAATCAATTTCACTTATAGTGAATTTTGGCTTGTTTAGGTTTCATTTGGGCTAACTTGGTCAAAGGCTAGGTTTGACTTGGTTTGACCTAATTTGAGTGATTGATCATTCAAGGATGATTGTTGCTCATAATGTGAGGCTTATATGGGCTTAGTTCAATCCAATTTATGTTGGATTAGAATTTGGCTCAAAAGATCCTTTAGGTCACTTTGGGTCAAGTGAGCCTAAGTGGGTCAATTGGCTTGATTAAGGCTTGATTCAAATTTGGTTGAACTCACATATGGACTTATGATTGAAATATAAATCCAATTGCAAGTGATTTGGAGTCAAATGGGTTTTGGATCATTTGATAATTTCAAGTCAAAAGGATGAACATGGGTTTGACTTGGGTTTATTTTATTTTGGTTTTATGATTGTAGTTTATATTTATATTTGGGCATGTTATTCAAGAAGTGATTGTTTGAAGAGAAAATCCAAGTGTTTGGATTGATTTGGGAATGATTTGGCTAAATCCAAGAAATTGACTTAAAGGATATAAGTTGGATTTTGTTGGATTTGGATTTGAGCTTTTAATTTAGTTTTGGTTATTTGAATTTATATTTCATTTATATTTTTGAATATAAATGAGAATATAAATGGGTTATGAGAAAATCTTTTGAGTTTTGAGTGATTTGGATTTGAATTGAGCTAAGTCCATATGATGAAATCAAAGGGCTTAAGAAGGATTTTGAGATTTGAATTCAATCATGGGTTTCGATCATTTGATTTAGAATTGATTAAAGATTTGAGTTTTGGAAATGATTTGTAGGAGGGAAACAAGGGTTGGGTTCAAGCTATATGGTAGGCAAGTCCTCCTAATACCCCTAAGGCATAACCTATTCATATGGCTAACTCCTCTAAGTCTCTAGGGTTAAGTTAAGTGTTCACCTAATCACTAGAACCATCTTAAGACTAAGGAACTCTTAGTGTCTAAGAGGGGCCCTATATCTAAGATGGAGAAGTTGAAAGCTCACTCCAAAAGAGAGGTCAACAAAGGGCACCCAATAGGTGTGGTGTGACTGACAAGGCTTACCGACGTATTGGTGTTGACCAAGATGATCAACAACATCTGAATGATCGCAAGCACTGATAGAAATGATATACTCCTAAACCTGAGGTGCAGAAGGAATCAAGATATTAGTATAATGCGACTCTACTTATGTCAAAAACATAAGAGAGCAAAGGAGGAATCCACTAGGGATTGAGTATGTGAGCCTTCCACTAGGGAAAAAGGCTCAAGTTATCCACACAAGATTAGAGGTTGTGAAATCTGCTGGGAGATTAGAATTTGGAATCCACTAGGGATAAAAGATGTGAACCTTCCACTAGGGGAACATATTCGGGTTGGATTGAATTGACTCCACTAGGGAGATTGGAAAGATTTGCATCTCACTGAGGAGAAGCTGATTGATTTGATTGTTTAATTTGGCTCCACTGGGGAGGTTGGTTGATTTTGTTTCAAATTTTAAATTTTGAATTTTAAGATGGTCCATGTCAGTTTGCAATGGACAGCACTGAGTAGGGGCCATGTTGGCCTTGGCCTACTTCAAAATTACTGATCCAAAGGGATAGTCTACCAACTACATGGTAGGGCTATCCAACTGGAGGGGTGCCTTTCAGTGTGCAGCGGTTGAACTAGGAAGAAATCATAGTAGGCTTACATCTTCCAAAGTGGGGATCAGCCACTGGGATGATCAGTTGGCAGGGTAATAGATCGAACCCAACCTTAGGCTGACTACTAAGTCAATGCCTCTAGGGGACTTAAATCAGCTCAAAGGTAGTCAAAATTAATTTTATTTTAATTACATTTTGTGGATCCCTTTGATTTGCGATGGACTACACTAAGTAAGGGCCATGTTAGCCTTGACCTATTTCAAATTTACCAATCCAAAGGGAGTAGTTTCCCAACCGAGGGGAGAACTATCCAACCAAAGAGGTGCCTTTTGATTTGCAGCGGTTAATTCAGGGAAGAAAGCACAGGGACTCACATCTTTCCTAAATAAAAGACCAGAAGACATGCAAGGTAACATGTCAACTCGCTACCTATTTTGTGGGTCATGCTAGAAAGAATTGCGTCATCGACTTACATCTTTCAAAGAAAAATGATAGTGAGGGCAACCTATTTCTGGCAAAATAGATAGAACCTGACCTAAGGGTGACTACAAAGAGAGTGCTGACCCGGTGACATATCTCAACTAAAGTGTAGTCAGGAAATTCCTATAGGGAGTTTCGTTGACACTACCCTAAAGATAGGATGCCTGCTTGGGAAAGGGGCTTCTAGGGGCTTGAATTCCTAATCCACAAGTGAATAAATTTATTTATTTATTTATTTGTTTATTTATTTATTTGTTTGTCATGGACCTTATTGGTTTGTGAGGGATCATACTGAGAAGGAGCTTATATCAGCTTAGACCTATCTCAGATTTACTAGTCCAAGGGAGAATCTGTGCATTCGCTGAACAAATTCTCCAATCATAGGGGTGCCTACTATGATAGGGGAACTGTCCAATCTAAGGGTAGCCTGGGTAGTGTCTAAATGGGGTTGCTAAGGATGTGATCCAAGTAGAGTGCCCACAGGGGAGGGGCCACTAAGGGCTTTATCCAAAACCCTAAATAAGATAATGTCTATAGGTATTTGGTGGCCAACTCAAGGAGAAAGCATGGAGACTCACATCTGCCAAGAGTGGTGTATCCACCTGGTGAATTATTGTCAGCATAGTGAACATCAACCAACCTAAGGTGCTTGTCAATTGGTAATAATTAGCATAGGAAGAAAGCATCGGGGACTCACATCCTCTACGAACATTGACGGGATAGTCTATCTTCTCCGACAAGTGCTATCCGACCTAGGGTGACTACTGAGTGAATGCCACTAGGGGACTTATATCAACTCAAAAGTAGTCAAGAGGAAAGGAGCTATTGAGGGACTTATCCTAAACCTCAAATATACTTGACCTAGTCAGTGCATGATGGGTAGTTCAAGAAGAAAGTGTGTAGGCTTACATCCACTTAAACAAAGTCAACATGAGGTAGCTTACTAGCTACGTAGTGAGGCCTACCAAACTAACAAGGTGCTCATTGGTTTATAATGGTCAATTCAAGAAGAAAGAATAGGGACTTACATCTTCCAAACAAGTGACCACTGGGGTGACATACTAGCAAGATAGTATGTCAACCTGACCTAGAGCAGCTAATGAGTAAGTGTCATAGGGGGCTTGCTCCCTCATCAAAATAGCTCGAGATAAAAGATATGTGTTTGTGTTTGTGTTTAAAGGAGGACAGAATGCCACTTGGGTTCTCTCACACCTATCCTAAAACACGCTTAAAAGTTGATGAAATGGTGCCACGAATGGCAGTTGTGATCCCACCAAGAAAGGATGTCATTTGGGTTCTCTTACACCTAACTTAACTGTGCTAATAAAAATAGGATGCCTCTTATGTTCTCTTACACCTATTCTAGTAGCGATATGGAATCATTTTTTAAATTTATGTTCATGTTGTGAAAGAAAGATTGGATTCCCCTTGGGTTCTCTTACACCTACCCTAAACACATCATGATAGATTTGCAAACAAGCAAACAACGCTTCGAATGAAGAGAATATTTTGATAAATTGGAATGAAAATTTTAAGATAATTATTTTCAAACATGATTTTATGGGTAGTATTTCTTTAAATTGAGCACACTGATTGGAAGCATCGAGTGTTCCCCATTATAATCAATAAGTTGGTAAGATCCTTCATGGTAGGCCTTCTCTATCACAAAAGGGCCTTCCCAAGTGGGTTCAAACATGCCTCCCATCTTTTGACGGGCAATAATTGGTCTCCATAGAACTAAAATAAGCTCTCCTACTTGAAAAGTTCTAGGGCAGACTAGCTTATTGAGAGCTTAAATCATTTTGGCTTTGTATAATGTGAGGTTCTGGCTTGTCCGTAGGCATCTCTCCTCCAAACATTCGAGCTCTTATAACCACAACTTGGTATTCTATTCTGTAGTAATTTTACTATCCATTGCTATCCTTAGTGATGGGAGATGAACTTCTAATGGTAGAATGGCTTCAGACCCATACACTAAAGAGAACAGGATAAATTGGGCTGGAGTTCTATATGTGGTGCGGTATGCCCACAAAGCTTCAACTAGCTGCTCATGCCACTATCGCTTATTGTCGTCGAGTGTCTTCTTTAGTATCTAGATGAGAGTTTTATTGAATGCTTCTGCTAAGTCATTTACCTTGGGATAGTAGATAATGAAGTATCTCCAATTTATATTATGTCTCCTAGAAGCTGTTGATCTTGGTTCTTTTGAATGTAGTACCATTATCGCATATAATTCATCGAGGCACCTCGAACCTATATACGATATGGTTTTTAAAAAATTGGAACACATGCTAAGATGTGACCTCTCTAAGTGGGATTGCCTCCGCTCGCTTGGAAAAGTAGTCGGTGGCAGCTAGGATGAACCAATGACCCCTAGAAGAAGGAGGATCAATCGGACCCACTATGTCAGTACCCCAGCACTCAAATGGCCAGGCCAATGTAGGATGTAGAATGTTTGGTGGCTGGTGTAAGACCACACTGCGTACTTGACACTGATGGCATATCCTAGCTACATCCATGCAGTCTGTAATCATTGAAGGCCAGAAGTATCCTAGTCTTTTGATCTTGGCTTTCATCTTCGGATCAGATTGATGCACTCTACATAGACCTAAATTAACCTCGATCATGATCTTATCAGTTTCGTGTTTGTCTAAACAGCATAACCGCATTTTATTTAAAGATCATCGATCTGAGGTGCCATCTATGAGAGCATAAGTGTGAGAGCTCTGCTTCATCTGATGGGCTTATGATTTCTCTTGAGGTAGTTTGCCTGTGTTCAAGTAATCTATGAATGGTTGCCTCTAATCCAGCTCCTCGTCTTTATTGGCAATGGAAACCTCCTTTTCAAGAGAGAATCTCTCGGTGAATTTAGCATCAATAAAGGATAAGACTTGTCTATTTTGTACCCTTATTGGAATGGACTCATCTTCCGGACATGCCAATTCCTTGACAAGTTTGGCCAAAGCATCTACTCTCCTCGAGAGGAACCTTGTAGATGGTGACCTGGATTTGGGCCAATACTTCATGATGTACTCATGTGGTGATGAAGCTTATATTTTAGGACCTTAAGACCCAAGAATCAGTCTTGACCGAGAATCGTAGATGTTAATTCTTTTGACACGCACTGTAATAGCTAACTCCAGACCCATAATTAAAGCCTCATACTCGACTTTATTGTTGGTGCATGGATTGGACAGATAGCATGAGAATCTCATTGCATTGCGGTCTAGAGTTAAAAGGATGATTCCTACCCCTTCCTTTCTTAGAAGAGTAGATTGTAATTCTTCTCCTTTTTGAAAGGAAGCCGCACCATCAAAATACATCTCCCAATGGTGAATGCTAGTGTCCCCTCAGTTCATGATTTGTTCATCGGGGAGGTCATCACTAGACGAAGAATCAACATGAAGTGGGTGTGCTGCTAAGAAATTTACTGGCACCCATCCTTTCATCGCATGGTGGGGTATGAATGTGATGTCAAACTGTGAGAGAATCATGGACCAATGTGTCAACCATCTGGATAGTGTCAGTCGTGTCATGAGATATTGTAGTGGATTGACTCTTGAAATCAAGTTCACTTTATGAGAGAGCATATTGTGTCATAGCTTTTGGGATGCAAAGATTAAAGCTAGGCAATGTTTCTCAATAGGTGGGTAGTTTTCTTCAGTAGGGGTTAGACAATGGTTGAGGTGGTAGAGAGCATCCTCCTTCCCTTCATCATTGGTTTGGGCCAACAAAGTGCTAAGGGAGTCATCCAATGCAGCATTGAGAGGATAAGTGGCTTGCCTGGGATAGGGGCTACTAGAACTGGCAGCTTCACCAAGTATTGCTTGATGTCTTCAAAAGCAAGCTAACACTTATCATCCTACTTGAACTTAGTGTCCTTTTTAACAAGAGCTAAATATGGCTTGCATCTTCCTGATAGATTGGAAATAAAGCGGCTTAGATATGCCAACCACCCTCAAAATGATCTGAGTTGAGTTAAACTTTTAGGGGGTGGCATTTCTAAGATAGCTTTGATATTTTCTGGGTCTACCTCTATTCCCTAGTGTCGGACAACAAACCCAAGGAACTTCCTTAAAGCTACTCCGAATGCACACTTCAGGGGGTTCATTTTAAGGTTAAATTATCTTAACCGTTCGAAAAGTACTCTCAAGTCTAAGAGATGGTCTTCCTTTTCATTACTTTTGACTACTAGATCATCAACATAGCATTTGACTTGATGATGAATGAGTTCATTGAAGATCTGAGTCATGCCCCGCTGGTATGTAGCACTGACATTTTTAAGGCTGAAAGGAATGACATTATAACAATAGATCCCGATCGGGGTTCAAAAAGCTGTGTTTCTTTCATCCTCAAGGAGCCATCTTGATTTGGTTATAGCCAGATGACCCATTCATAAAGTAGAATACCGCATGAGATGAGGCAATGTCCACCATTAATTCTGGTATAGGAAGTGGAAATTCATCCTTAGGACATGCCTTATTTAAGTCCCTGAAATTGACACATATGCGAATTTGGCCATTTTTTTTAACTGGCTCAACACTGGCTAACCATGTAGGGTATTTTTCTTCTCTGATGAAACCAGCATCGATCAGTTTCTTGACTTCAAAAATGATCTATTGTTCGATTTTTAATCATAAGCATATAGGAGCTTTCCTGATAGAGTTAGCATTAGGGTCTATTGCTAGTTTATGGACTACTATGTCAGAAGATAATTCAGGGATCTCTTCATAGCTCCATGCAAACCAGTCCTTAAACTCAATCAATAGCCTAACTAAGTCATTGGTTTTTTCTTCATTCAGTAGAGAACAAATGTATGTGGGGCGTGGATCTTCTTCTATCCCGAGGTTGATTTTTTTGAGCTTGTCTATAGTTGAATGGATTTTCTCTTCAAATTTTGGAGGTGCATCTTTGATTTGAAGATCATCTGGATCATCTAAATTTTCTAAACATACATCCTCATAAGAGTTAGTGTGGTTTGAAAATAACTTATCAAACTCCAGATGATTGGTGACAACTAAGCAGTAATCATCATCGTCGATTGGACCCACTGTACTGATTCCTAATCATGGTCTTGATTGTGCATCCCTGCCTTTGTTGTCCCACACATTCTTGAAATACTCTTACCTATGCCTTGACCACATGTAAGGAATCAAACCTTTCTTTGCAAGATTATGAACACAAGATGAGTACCAATCAAAAGGTAATTCCATTAAATCTTTATATGAATCATCCTCAAGTTTTACATCTACTTCTGGACTTAAGGATGATGATTCTAATAAGAATCTCTTTATCTTGGCATCCATGGAAGGTCTAGGGGCTTCCTTAACTACCAAACCCACAACTTTTTAAGAAGAAAGTGGGGCTTGAGCTAAAGTTCCCAACTACTGCAGAATGGTTTTACATAATCCTGATTCGAATACATTCATGCTTTGCTTGGAGGCCTGGTCTTCATCCTTGTCTAGCTCGAGTATCCTCTCTAATGAAACCCGATGAGTGGGTTTGGCTGGTATGCTAATCACATGAGACTCATCCTCCAAGCTTGATTCTAAGTCTATGTGAATAATAAGGGTACTCTTAAGACCTAGAACATAGCCCCTATTGGATAGCTGGCAACCAGAGGGTCTTCCACCTCTGGAGCTACCTCTGTATCTACCTCTGCCTCTACCTGGTGGAGCTCTATTCATTCTACCCATATGTCAATAAGGTGGAACGAACTGTGGGTGGAATGTAACATGTGGCTTAACGTCTTCCTCGGTGTCCCTTTCTCGCTCATTTGTACTTTCTTTCTTCTTTTCTTTTTCTTTTTCATTTTCTTTTTCTTTTGCATTTGATTTTGGCTAAATTTGTGAGAATAGACATTTTGATTTTAAGGAAGATAGTAGGTCACATCTTCATATATCTAGACCTCTCTAACTGAGAATGGCTTTTCATCTCCTTTGACACAGTAATTGATTACATATCTTTGAAACTTGATGCACTGATGAAGAGAGGATGGAACCATCTTATTTTGGTATATCTAAGGCCTACCGAGCAAAGCAGCAAATGATGTATTCAAATTAATTATATAGAACTTGGCTTTCCTCCTATTTCTAACACTATAGAGCCTAAAGCCCTCTCGCCCTATTCATTGAATCCTCTCAACATCATCCGATCTCCTTGGAGCTTAGAGATGTCAATCTTCAAATAGGCAAGGTTTTTCAGGCTCATAATGTTCACCGATGCACCTGGATTAACCAACACCCAAGAAAGTTTAAATCTGCCCATATCCACTTTGATATAGAGGGGACGGTTGTGTTCCATATCCTGTAGAAGAAGGTCTTTGTCGATGAATGTGACTCCCTGAGCTTCTCTTGAATAATGTGCCTCATCTCTAACAGCGGTCAGCTGAGCTAAGCATATTTCTGGATCAATAAGGGCTTTGAATAATGATTCCCTCATCTCTTTGGATAAGACTAAGGCATCATATATGCTTAGTTTAGCTGGAAACTTTCTTAGGTGAGCGAAGACATTATAGTCAACTCTGGGCTGATCCTCCACAAGCATATCCATGGGTGGAGCATCCTGTGGAGGGGCTTCTTCATCGCTGGAACAAATGACTTTCTTACCCTTATCTTGAGGTGCTACCCTAGGAGGTAGAACTTTACCACTATGAAGGTTGACTTTGGTGACTTCATGAGATGGTTTAATGGAAAGTTTTATCTACTCATTAGTTCACCTACAGCTTCTCTTATAAGACCCTCGAATCAGAAGATTCCAAGTCTATCGCAAGAGGTGAACCCATATTATTCAAAGAAGGAAAGTCCATCTCTGAATCAGAAAGAGGATGATCGAAGTAGTTATAATTATTAAGACTTGAAGAGTTTTCTAAAGAAGTAGAATCAAATAACCAATCAGAAGTTGCACAGATGTAATTCAAACTAGCTTTATTCTTTGATTTCTTAGATTTAAAAGGAGGTACATAGTAGAGATCTAATAAAGCAAGTGGGGTAAGGGATTTGATGCCTTCATTCACTGATATTAGATGTCTACTAGAAGAAGAACTAGATGAAGTAGGAGTGTCGGTTGAAGTAGTAGCTGCAATGGTGGAATAGAGGCTAGGCTCTATCAATGGTTGTGCTACATAGCTATCCCGAGAATGTATGGGTTGTTGCTGCTGCTAAGCTCCCACTTTCCCCAAGTTGTCTGTGGCAACTTGCAAACCTTCCTTGATGTTGGAGGTTCAAGCTGCCTTAGGCACATATAAGAAAAGTTTCTTGATTTTAGAAACAATCTTTTTAAAGGTTTAAGATAAATAAATATCACAACCTTCTTTTATTTTGAGAGGATCACATGTATCCCCAAGAATTACCCTAACAAAACTGGATGGTTGTTCTACCAAATATTCCTTAAGGATAACTATAGCACCTTACTTGTGCTCAAGCTAGTCCTTAAATATAAAGCAATCCTCCAAAATATGGCCTAGCATATAGTGGTAGGGGCAAAAGTTAGGATCATTACTCCTGCCCATTTACTCTGACTTTCTAGGCCTAGGTAGCTAAAAATAAGGTTTCTTTAAGAGGTTCTTAAATATTTTCTTGACTACCTCCCTCTTAAATGAATAAAGTTTATTTAATTTATCCAAAAGAGTAGGTGGATGATAGCTACCTGGGGGTGGGTATGTATATTGCTACTGAGGGTATGGCTGAGGAGTAGGTGAAGGCCATGGAGGCTGTTGTGGTGGCCGATAAGATGGTTGAGGAGGTGGTAAAGGAGGTGGCAAAGGCTATAGAGCTCGAGGTCTCTCATGTTGATCCCTGGCCAGTTGCTTTCCCTTGTCTAATATTGCTACTTCCCCTAGCTTCTTTTCATAAGCTTTCTGCGGCTTTGGCTTTACTGACTGATCTTGAAAAGGCAACTGTTTGGCCTCTCCTTGTAGTCTAGACACCTTATTGATTAGCTTCTCAAATGTCTTAATGGTGAAACCTTTAAGCATGAAAGCAACCGGGCCATGAATATTCTTTAATAGAATTTCAATAACATGTTATTCAAATAGCTGTGGTTCGCATTTCATTCTTAAATTATGCCATCAATAAATATAATCAATGAGGGATTCACTGAGGCATTGTTGAGCCACAATGAGATCACCTATAGTTAACCTTTGCTGAGCTTCTGCAAATCTCTTAACAAAGAGTTGCTCCAACTTAGCAAAAGTCTTCACTAAATCATTGTGGAGTTTAGCTTACTAATCAAAAGCTATGCCCGCTAAACTACTGATAAAGAGACAAAACATTAACTCATCGCTGCCACCAGCGTTGCAACAGCTGGACCTAAAGTATGCTATATGCTGACGAGGGTTCCCACTGACATCAAAACTTTTGAAAGAAGGAGGCCCAAAACCCTTAGGATATTGGATAGCATCAAATTCCTCTAGGTAGGATCTACCCTTTGAAATTGGTAAACCACCTCAAGCTTGTGCCAACGCTTCCCTCACATGTTGTTCAACCATGAGTTTGATATCTTTTTCTTATATGGAGATACAATCCACTACCTTCCTATCCAACCTAGTACTGTCCTGCTCTACTGGAGGTGAATTCTTGGGATGATCCAGGACATGCACAGCTCGTACCGCTCCATAGGATGTGCTACTGGAGCTTGATTCTGAAGTGCTAGAATAGCCGCTAGCAAATCTTCAAGTCTCTTTCCCATCTTATCAATCTGCTCATCCTTCTATTTGAGTTGTTGAAGGAGGTGTTGGGTCGAATAGGCTGTATCGTCCGGTTTGGCCACAACACCTTTCGAACTTTGATGATCCCGAAGAAGAGAACCTCTAATATCAATCATATGCACCTCTTCTGAGTCTTCCAACAAATCATCTTCATTTGGATCAAAGCTAACCTTCTCCTCTTTCAGGTCAGACCAATCATACCCTAGGATTTCTCTCTTCTCAGTGAGATATTGTGTTACGATATCACCAAAGGAGTGGTCTAACTATGCAGGCACAAATGCTCATGGCAGACTAGTGGTGGGATCATGCTCATGAACAGAGATACATCTGACCTCCCCTACTACTAGAGAGCTAACCCTGTGAGGGCTACGCTCACTATAGGACATGTGCTCATGGTTGTCAACTGCTATGGATGGAGTACTGCCCCTAAGGGGATCTACTTCCATAGGAATAATTAAACTATCTCCTTCTCCCACTGTTGTTACTATATCCATGATCTGTTAAGGTGGTGGTGGTGATGGCACGCCTACAATTTTATGAGGTTGCCACTCCCTCTTCCCCATAACTGAAGTAGGAGGTCAAGAAGAGAGCTCGACTTCACCTCAATCAACAGTGTAGATGAAATGGGATCCCTTGGCCATAGCTGGATCACCAGTGGGGCATTCCTTTCCCCTGATGTTGCTCTCATGGCTTTAGATGGAACTATAGAAGATGGAACCTACACTGCCGATGGTGAACGTGGAGTAGAGTGGTGTGATGGAGACAACACTGACTCCTTCTGTGCAAGGGCTCCCCTCTTATCATGGATAGTACCAGTCAATAGAATACTATCAGTGTGACCAACGCGGATAGCGCATCGATCAGGGAAATCTACGAGGGTGGAGGCTGCTGACTGCCTGGCATACCTTCACCTCTCTCTGCTAGTAACATGAACTGATACACAGGCCTCTCTAGCCCTCTTCTGATGGATCTTCTCTCCTACACTGTGAGGGATAACTGACCATAAATTGAACAAGGCACTAGACTCTGACTATTCATAAGCCTCGCCAACTTGGTGAAAAAGTGTCTTGAGGCTACCATACGACCTCCTCCTAACTCTGGTAGGTGCCTCATAATGAACGGGAGGTGGGGGTGATACTGTAATCCTCCTAACATCTTCCTCCCCTTCATATCCAAAAAGAGGATAGAACTTATTATGAGTGAGCAAAGGAGAAACTACCCTGGGTGCCCCTCTTCTGCAATGTGGGAGACTACCTCCATCTCCTTGGTGATGCGCCGTGGTGCCGCTTGATCTTGCAGCTCCTATTATGGCATTGAGCTCTGTTAGGTGGAGTAGTACAGGAGCTAGACCCTACCTCAAAGGTAGGGGAGACTATCCCTGAAGCCAGGGTAGCCTTCCCCTTAGAGGAAGCTAGTGAGTGGGTACTAGCCTGTACAAGGCAATGATGGGAACAATTGACTGCATGGGCATTAGAACTTTGGCTACTATGGGAACCTCTATCGCCTTCCTCTTCAGTGAGGGAAATTCAGAATCTGAGAGCATCTCAATATGGATGACTGGCTTCTACCCAGTCACCACATTCCTGCTGACAGTGGTGAAGGTTGCCCCCTCATAAGTAATCCTGGCCCCCTCAAATTCTCGGCCAAAGTGTATTAGATGAGCGAAATCAATTTGGGGGAGGTTGGCCCGATCCAAGGCCAAATCCATCCTAATGGGGAAAGTGAACACATACTTCTGGGAGTCTATTTGCACTGTACTGAACTGACAAGAGTTGACTGAAACTAAACTTGGAACTCTACAATTGTTGAATAAACTCAAATCATATTTTCTATCTTGACATTCTGCTAACTTTTTAAATTTGATTTAGAATTTGAACACACACTCAACAATTTGAATATGTTAAGTGGGGCTCATTGAATTTAGGAGAGATATTTTGAATGTTGGAGAAGATATTTTGAGTTTAGAATCCACTTTCAACAAATTTGTGTATGTTGAAAATGGGTTCAAATATTTTGAAGAGATTTTTGATGTTTCCATTGGTTCATATTTGAATTTGATTTTATGTTTGGGGACCCTTTATTTAAACTTAAAATTTGTGTAAAATAAGAGTCAAATGGGTTTGATTTTTGTTTTGATTTTTGAAAGTGGGGTCTTTACTTAGCAAATTTTTGTATGCTAAATAAAGTTCAAATGTGTTTGTTTTTGTGTTTTGATTTTTTTTAAAATGAGGTCTTTACTTAGCAAATTTGTCTATGCTAAATAAAGTTCAAATGTGTTTCATTTTTGTTTTGATTTTTGAAAATGAGGACTTTACTTAGCAAATTTGTGTATGCTAAATAAAGTTCAAATGTGTTTGATTTTTATTTTGAAAATGGGGTCTTTAGCAAATTTGTGTATGCTAAAAAATCCCCAAATGTGTTTTGCAAAAGGGGGTTTCTATTTAACAAAAATAGTGTGTTAAATAGAATCAAATTTGTTTTCAATTTTCTTTTTGAAAAATGAAACTCTCATTTGACAAATTTGATTTGTCAAATGGAATTCCAATGTATTTTGATTTTCATGATTTTTTTTTCAAATGAGATTTTCATTTAACAAATTTGGGAATGTAAAATGGAAGTCAATCATGTTTTATTTTTCAAAGATGAAATTTGTGTGTGTGATTATTGCTTTTTGAAAAGAAGGGAATTCCAACTTAACACATGTGGAATGTGTTGAGTGGAATTTCAAATGGTGTGAGTTTATTTGAAAATGAAACCTCAATTCAACAAATTTGGATATATTGAATGAAGAGGCTTACCTTCAAATTTGAACTTTTTGAAAAGGAAGAAACTTCAACTTCAACATATGCGAGATATATTGAAATGGAGTTTCAATTTTATGATATGATTTTATTTGAAAATGAAATCATTCAATAAATTTGGGTATATTGAATGAGGATTTCAAATATGTGCTTTTGAAAGATGAATTTGATTTTGTTTGGAAATGAAATCTTCATTCAATAAATTTGGGTATATTGAATGAGGATGTTCATATGTGCTTTTTGAAAGATAATTTTGATTTTATTTGGAAATAAAATCTTCATTCAATAAATTTGGGTATACTGAATCAGAATGTTCATGTGTTTTTTTTTTGAAAGATGATTTTGATTTTGTTTGAAATGAAATCTTCATTCAATAAATTTGGGTATATTGAATGAGGATGTTCATATGTGCTTTTTGAAAGATGATTTTGATTTTATTTGGAAATGAAATCTTCATTCAATAAATTTTGGTATATTGAATGAGGATGTCCATATGTGCTTTTTGAAAGATGTTTTGATTTTGGTTTTGAAAAGATCCTACATGTAACAATCTTGAAGATTCTCATATGAGGTTGATTTATGAAAATTGTTGTGCAAGTATTTTATCGTGTGAATTTTTTAAAAGTGCTTTTTGGAAAGTGATAGTTTTATGAAGGATTTATTTTTCTTATTTGTAGAATGAACCTTACCTTACCATAAAAATGGTCAGGAGGTTCATCAAGGTTTTTAGTCATCTCTTTTGATTAAATTTTTATTTTCACCTATTGGGGGACCCAACATGGGTTTTAAGACCTACATGGAGTGAGGTCCTAAAACCTAAAGGATGTTGGCTAGCTTAGCTTAAGAAAGAAATGAGCTAAGTGCCAATGGAAAAGAAGAATAGTCTCGAATTCATATGGAATATAAATCCACTATCGATACTTGGAGACAACGATCATTTATTAAAGATGAACAAACGAACCATCCCCAGCGGAGTTGCCAGAAAAATCTGTGGTGTTTTAAAATTTTTGTTGGTTGAAAATGTTGTTGGGACACCATGTAGATCTGCAAATGTACTCATTAGGGTGATCGGGTGCAACATTGAGGAATCATGTACTATCTCGAGAGACAGAAGTTACCATCCTATAATGGACCTAATCACCTAATAAGGACTCCTAAGGACAATGGGTGTTTGAATGTACCAGAGATCTTTCCCCTACTTTACATGAAAAAGTAAAGTAGGATTTATTTAAACTGGGTTCATTAAGTTCCCTATAGAGGCAAGCCTCCATAGTTACTTACATCCTAAGGAATGAGATTCTTTAAGAATACTCTCGATTAAGGTAAATGATCATTGTCTCCAAGATTTCAAAGATAAGACTATCAATAAATTGATTATTTTTGGAAAATCAAGTGGGATTGATCAAAAGGAGGGAGTTATTATGAAACCAAAGGGAGATGAGTAGGGAATGCTCATGATACTAGAAAACCTAGTGAGCATTCAAAACTATCCTATGGTTGGGCTTTATTATTTTGGAATTGAGGAGAATTTTCTGTTTGAGTTGAATTTTTATTAGAAATCTAGGGCTTATAATTCCGCAACACAAGATCGTGAAAATGCCTAAGAGGTGGGGATTTATGCTTGTAGCCCCTAAGGGAAATAGCTACCTCAGATCCTAAATCTAGGGACCTTTTGTGAGGGCCAAAGCATGACCAAAATCTAAGGAAAAAATGGGTATATGGTTTATCTCCACAAGAGAAAATAAATCATTTGGACTTACAACTTTTAAACTAACTCCTCCAATTTTAAATTCACATAGACAAGTCTTATGCAAGATATAAGCTATTTTTATTTAGAAAGGAGACTAAGTCCTTAAACACACTCCCTAAGAGACTAGATCATGAAGGGCATAAATAAATGACTTAAATCTAATGTAAATTTTATTAAGTTTTATTTTTAATTTTTTGACATTTTTATTTGACACGGGCTGTGGATTTCATATGCCTAATGCATGAGAAATTGGTTATGAGCCAAAATCAAAAATAAGGAGGTGTGTTTCCACCATGGCTCTCAAAGGTCAAGCCATTTTTTTCTAGCAAAGGTGGAATCCTCCATTAGCAAGAGTGAGATAATATGAATTATGCATGATGTGAGACATACAACATCCAACTATGGGGCTACTAAATCTTTTATTATTTTGATTTATGTCTTAAGCTTTAAGTGAGGTTATGAGTTATTTAATTTAATTTTGAGTTGATTAATTGGATAGAAAATTTATTTTTTTCTAAGAGCCTGATTGCATCCAGGCCATTCAACAACCATCAAGTAATTAAGAAACTAGGAAAATTATGTCATCCTAATTGCACAATCATAAACATAACATCAATCAATTTATAAAATTAACTCAAAAAGAATAAGAGGTTGGTGTGATCGGGTACCATCGTATAACCAAAAGATAAATATGGGTAGCCGAGCTCTACCCTTATACAACCCGGATTACAAATGAATAATTACAATTATAAGGAATTCATGCTATGGGGGTCCTCATTCTTCATTCTTCATTTCTTCATTTCTCCATTTCTTTATTTCTTTCTTTCGTTTGATTTGACTTGGGATGTAGTTTACTCCAAGGCTTCACATGGTATATAAGATATGGTCTTATAACCAATATTCATCCTAATCCCACATAAATTCATTTCAAATCTTAGTTGCAAAATTTACATCAAAATGGGAAAGATAATTTAACTAAACTTGCAAAATAGAGATTGGCTAAACATACCACACAACCCAATCAGACTTAGCACCCTACACATGGGTAACCAAGTCCACCTATCCTAATTTAGGTTATGCTTAGGGGTATGGACAACCTGTACGGCAAAAGCATTTATATTTTTTTATTACTACCATTAAACCCCACAAAAAAATGATTAGGCTAAAAATTATCTAAACTACACATACACTAACATCCAATCTAAAACATTACATCACAAAACCAAATCAGGCATCAAGCCATGCACCACCCTAACCTAAAGTTAAAAATGGTGACTTAGTCTAATGTGTGTGTCATTTAAGGCTTGTGTGGCATGTCTTAGCTAGGCTTTAAGGTTGAAATTTTCTAATTGTAGAAGATTCAATTTAGTGGGTGGTTTTATTTTAAGTGATTTAGTTGATTTGTCAATTTTAATTAATGGTTTGATTTGGTTTGAAAGAACCTACACTTAATGGTAAATGTTATGAAGAGAAGAAAAGAGAAGAGAACTTCTCTTTCATCCCTACCTAAAAATTTCTAAGGTAGATTCATTAATGATTTTCTTTAAGTGAATATTTTATTATGTGTTTTAATTTACCCTAAGTTTAGATTTGCTCTAAATAGCCCCATTTAATAAGAAAGGCATCTTAGGATTACTTAGGGTGGATTACTACCACATTACGCCTGCCCATTTATCTCTTTCCACCATGTATACCATGCATATGAATGATCCTAAGCATACCTATACATGCAATGGAAATTTTAGCACACCTTGATGATGAATGCTTGGAGATACGATTTGAAAATTTGGATATTCTATTGATGCATGTCTTTATTATGTAGAAAAGAGGGATTTCTCATCCATTTATTAAATGCACATCCACATATATAAAAGATATAAGTGAGTACGGCGACATTATTTTCTACACCATGGCTGTAAGGTACAAGACCTACTTAGGCCTACTTAAAGCCTCGCAGCCCCGGGATGTCCAAACTAATATACCACTTTTCTTAAATGCATGTAAATGTACAAAAAGAAACAAATGGATGAAGAATCATGCAAAAGATTATGTTTGATTTGGTTGTATAATTTAAAGGTGTAAATGTGAGGATCCTTCCTAAGTCATAACAAAGAAATGCATAGGAATTGATTTAAGCAAGTGTTGTGTTCTTTTCAAATGAATTATACACTTTGCAAATCCTATTCAAATCTATGTTAAGAGAAGAAAGGGAATTAACATAATACACATCTTATGCTATAATCACACGCAAGATTATAAATATTTATAAGTAGCATCACTTCATTCATAATCTTTGATTTATAGGTTTTGAAAATAATTTTTGGTTTAATAGTGATAATAGCCACTCATATTCTTAATTTTGGCCAAAACATGCAATTCGACATAAAAGAAAACATTTTATTTAATTAATTTTTTAAAAAAATGAATGCATGATTTCATATGGAAAATAATATTTAGCACGCTTGGAAAGAAATAAAGGGATATAAGCACATGACTTCATTCACTCTAATTACTTCCTAAGGACAATCATATTTTAAATTGAATCAAAATTCTTTAAGGATATTTTTACTTTTGAATTTGATTTGACTTAAGAAATATGAAGAGGGTTTGCTGGTCTTAACCCATTTCCCTCATGTGTGAATTGGTTTAGTTTAACTTTAGAATAAATAGGTTGATTTTATGTTTTAATTAGGCTAAGGTATGAACTAAATCCATTAATTACTCATTACCTGTACCACTTTAACATAATTATTCAAGTAATTGTGAGCCAACATATGATATGCAACCACATGGAAATTAAATCAGTAATGCACCTAAGAAATGAAAGGGCCTAATGTAATTGGCTCATAATTATTGATTAATTAAGCTAAAGGGTTTCATTAAGTACTTTTATAACCCTCCTACACATGTAGTTTCATTATAATTTCCTTTGAAACCCTCTTAGATTTCTGAACACCTAAGAATCTACACAAGAATTAAATAATTAAGTTCCAAAGTGATTTAGTTTTGAGTTTGATTAATATTATTTAATGAAGTGATTAATCCATTAACTAATTTGCAAATTAATTAAGTTTTTATCCAAATGAAATAAACTTAGGGGAAAAGATTGAAAAAGAAATCCTAATCTCATTCCCTAAGTCCATTCAATGTTTCATGATGATTAACAAGCTTAATTATTGAATTTATCATTATTTAACATGTTAATTAACCATTTAATTAAATAAGAATGTGATTAAGGATGAAATAAGTAATTCTCCTAATTAATCTAGCAATAAATTCCAAGAAAATCATGGGAGGAAGAGGTCATCCTAGTAATTAATCCTGAAAAGTTTGGGGTTAATTACTAGATTAATTATAGAGTAATTATTTTAATTACATTTCTAATAAAACCTAAATTGAGTTAAAATCACTATTTAAAATTAATTAATTTAAATTTTCTATTATTCTTCTCTGAATTATCTTTAAAATGAGTTTGAGTTTATATTTTTTTGGATTTTTTTATAATTAGTTATGATTTTAGGAAGTTTTACCATTAAAATTGAATTAATTAGAGCTAATTAAACTCCTGATCCTATCGGGGCATGTGGCGACTGACACGGCGTGCTGACGCAGTGCGCTTTCACATGGCATGATGGGATAGGTTATTTAAGTTGTCACATTCGTAGGCTAAATCAGCCGGCGGTGGATGCGTCTTCTCTATGGGGCGTGCATTTTATGCTTAAATCAAAGGGGATCTAGCATGATCTAATCATAGTCGTCCATTCCAATCACACAGAATTGATGGCGTGTGATCCTTCTACATCACGAGCGATGAGAGATGAACATCATTCATCTCTCTCCGTTCAATTCAAGCTCACCCGAGCTTGGATTAGGATCAAAATGATCCCACACCTTCAGAAGGAGGGGGATGCACATCCAACGGTCAAGATCTCAAGGGATGACACTTTTCTTCAAAAAGGACCATGCAATTTTTCCTATAGCTACAGTTTTGAGCAATTACCTCACCGGAGCCTATCACTGGTGCTTCCAATGGAGGAGGTAGCTTTGTCTAGTAGAGATGAAGCTCTGTTGAAGGTATTAGGTCTTGATTTGAATTTGATGGTTAAGTTGACCAAGCTCCCCTCCAATGGTGATCAACCTTGATCAAAGTGATGCCTCCCGTGGCTTGGATACTTATGAAACAACTTGGTTGAGCTCGATGAAGTCCACTGATGGTGTGTGCAAGGTTAATTTTATTTTGATGGAGAATTGAGTGAGTTGGATCTTCAATTCACCTCCCATGTTTTAGCTTTGAGCAAAACTAAGAAGGACAAATGGGGGAGCTCGGGAATGGCTTGCAGAGACTTGGAGAAGCTTCGACTCAACCTCCTTAGCTCTGTGGAAATGAATCCTTGTGGTTTGAGTGGGAAAGAGGGGGAGTATTTCTCCGCCTCCATGGATTAGATAGTGAAGGGTGGTTTTGCCATTTTTTATCAATGGAAAGGATAGGAGGTATGGTTTGAGCTGCAAAATGCCCCATGTGAGTCATTTTAGGTAGTGGAGAGAAGGAGAGTGGATGCCTATGTGCTAGGTGAATGCAACTGATGATCCAAGTGTTCAATTTCCATTGGAGAGGTCAGTTTGGCCTTAGCTTGGGTCATGGCCAACCCAAGCTCATTGGGGGATGTTCACCACATTCCTTGGTGCCCATGTGGACTTCTATGAGGATGCCAAGTGGCCTTCAGAAAGGAATGACCAAATTCTAAGTGAATTTGGTCATAGGATACCCTTTGACCTAAGGGCAAAGTGGTCATTTGGCCATGATTTTTATTTGGGCAGATTTGAAATGATTTGAAAATGGGTTGGACCAAATTTCAAGTGATTTGGAGATCATTTGGTTTGAATTGGTTCAAATTGACCCATTTTGGTCAAGTTGGATCGATTTGGGTTAGGTTGACCAATTAGTCAAATTGGGTCAGACCATGGGTTAGGTCAAGTTCAAATGATCATTTGGAGCCTATGGGTATCATTGGTTTGGTTAAATTTCATTTAGATTTAGTTTTGATTCATTTAGGTTCATTTAGGTCAAATAGGTCAAGTTGACAAATTTGACCCATTTGACCCAATTGGGATAGGTCATGGGTTGGTTTAGGCTTGGTTGATCATTTGAAATGTTTTTCAAGCTTTGGGTCAAGTGAGCCTAGGTGGGTCAATTTGCTTGATCAAGGCTTGATTCAAGTTTGGTTGAACTCACATATGTACTTATGATTGAAATATAAATCCAATTGTAAGTGATTTGGAGTCAAATGAGTTTTGATTCATTTGATAATTTCAAGTCAAAAGGATGAACATGAGTTTGACTTAGGTTAGTTTGATTTTGGTTTGATGATTGTAGTTTATGTTTATATTTGGGCATGTGATTGAAGAAGTGATTGTTTGAAGAGAAAATCCAAGGGTTTGGATTGGAATTAGCAAAATCCAAGAAATTGACTTAAAGGATATAAATTGGATTTTGTTGGATTTGGATTTGAGTTTTGAATTTAGTTTTTATTATTTGAATTTATATTTCATTTATATTTGTGAATATAAATGAGAATATAAATGAGTTATGAGAAAATCTTTTGAGTTTGGAGTGATTTAGATTTGATTTGAGCTAAGTTCAAAAGATGAAATCAAAGGGCTTAAGAAGGATTTTGGGATTTGAATTCAATCATGGGTTTCAATCATTTGATTTGGAATTGATTTAAGATTTAGGTTTTGGAAATGATTTCAAGGAGGGAAGCAAGGGTTTGGTTCAAGCTATAGGGTAGGCAAGTCCTCCTAATGCCCCTAAGGCATAACCTATTCCTATGGCTAACTCCTCTAAGTCTTTAGGGTTAGGTAAAGTGTTCACCTAATCACTACAAATGTCTTAAGACTAAGAAACTCTTAGTGTCTAAGAGGAGACCTATGTCTAAGATGGAGAAGTTGAAAGCTCACTCCAAAAGTGAGGTCAACAAGGGGCTATCTGCTCACTGGAACTAATGACTTGTTTAGCCTTATCCTGAGGTGCTACCCTAGGAGGTAAAACTTTGCCACAATGTAGGATGACTTCAATGACTTCTTGGAATGATGAACTTATGAAAAGTTCTACCTTCTCATCAGGTATACCTATAGCTTCTTCTATGGGATCCTCGATATGGGTCAAATCAAAGAGAGGATTAAAATTATTAGAGCTATTATTACATTCTAGACTTTGAGAGTTTACAACAGGAATAAAATCAAGAGTATCAGAAGTAGACAAGATGTAAGTAAAACATGTTTTATTTATTTATGATAGAAATCAAGTAAAGTAGTGGATTAAGAGATTTAATGCCTTTGTTTGCTAATACAACACTCTTATCGGTAGAAGAGGAGCTACCAAAAAAAGAAGAAGTAGCTGCAACGGCGGATGGAGTGCTGGACTCGGACGGTGGTTGCATTATTGGACTATCCCGGGTAAGTATGGTGAGTTGTTGCTACTGCTACTGGCTATCACCTTCTTTAAGTTATTTTGTCAACTTGCAAATCTTCTTTGATGTTGGAGGTTTGAGCTGCCTCAAGCACCTGTAAGGAGAGTTTCTTGATCTTAGAAATAACTTTTTTAGAGGTTCGGGATAAGACAATGTCCCAACCTTCTTTTATCTTAAGAAGATTCCAAGTATCCCCAAGAATTACCCTAATAGAATAGGATGGTTGTTCTAATAAGTATTCTTTGGGGATAACTACATCGCCTGACTTGTAACTACACTTAAGCCAGTCCTTAAAAGTAATACAATCCTCTAAGATATGACTAATCATGCGGTGGTAGGGCTAATAGTTATGATCAATACTCTTGCCCACTTACTCCAGCTCTTGGGCTCTGGTAACTGAAAGTCAAGCTTCTTTAAGAGATTCTTAAGGATTCTTCTAACTACCTCCCTATTAAATAAATTTGGCTTATTCAATCTATCGGCAAGAGTAGGTGAGTAATAGCTACCTGTCGGTGGGTAGGAATATCGCTACTGGGTAGACTATTGAGATTATGGGAATGGTCCTTGTGGTGACTGTGGCGGTTGATATGATGGCTGAGGTGGTGGAAAAGGAGGTGGTAAAGGAGGCTGTTGAGCTCGACTCTGGCTGGCTGCTTCCCTCTATCCACTGACACAACTATCCTTGGCTTCTTCTCAAACACCTTCTATGACTTGAGTCGAGATGATTGGTCGAGAAAGGGCAACTATTTTGCTTTCTCTTTCAGGCTAGCTGCCTTATTAGTTTCTTGAATGTTTTGATGGTAAATCTCTTAAGCATGAAGGCAACCAGGCCATGGATATTCTTAAGAAGAATCTTGATGGTGTGATGTTCGAACAGCTCTGGCATGTATTTTATGCTCAAGTTATGCCACCTGAGAATATAATCAACAAGGGACTCATTGGAATTTTTCTTGCTACAATGAGGTCACCTATAGGCACTCTGAGCTCTAGCAAACCTCTTGATGAAGAGATGCTCCAACTTAGTAAAAGTCCTCATCGGACTATTGGGCAGTTTGGTGTACTAATCAAATGCAACCCCTATTAGGCTGCTGACAAAAGTCTCGAATAAACAGTATCACGCCACCGACATTACATTCGACCCTAAAAATATGTATGTCACGGGTTCCCCGCCATCAAAGATCTTGAGGAAGGTGGAACAAAACCCATGGGGTATTAAACTACATCAAATTCCTCCAAGTATGGTCTACCCTTTGGAATGGATGAGCTCCCCTGGCTTACGCTATCACTTCCCTCACCTGCTGCTCTACCATATGCTTAATATCCTTTTCATGCATGGAGGTGCCATATGTGACCTTCCTATGCAAGCTACCAGCACCATTCTCTACGAGAGTGCACCTAGGATGGTCTAAGGTATGTACCAACTCTGGTCGGCCAGCTACCAAATGAGAAGGCTATGAAACTGGGGCTGAGGTCTACAATACTAAAACCACTACCATCAACTCCTCTACTTTCTTCTCCATCCTATCAATGTGGTCATCCTTCTACCTGAGCTGGTGGAGGAGGTACTGAGTCGAGTGAGAAGTTTCACCATCCTTGAGCACAACACCTTCCTGACTATACTGATCCCACTGTAGGGACCCCCGTGTGTTAACCATGTGGATCTCGGTGTGTCATCCAACATGGCATCCTCATCAAGTTCAAATCAGACTCTATGATCCTCCTGATCTGAATGGTCACTCCCAAGAATTTATTTCTTCTCGAAAAAGTAGCTTTCTAAGATGTCATCTAATGATCGATCTACTATGACTGACTGGACCAGCACAAACACTCACTGATGGATGACCGTACAACTATGCTCATCTAACTCTATGCATCAGATACTTCCTACTGAGAAGACACTCTCACTGGGAGGATCAACTATCATGGGTACTATGTATGTGTCCCCTCCCCTCTCTCCCTCTGTCTATGGTGGAGGTGGTGCGACCATGACACTCTTGGGTCTCCACTCTTGGGTTGCCACTCCTTCCTAACTACAATCGAGGCAGGGGATCGAGCAGGTGAGCTCAATCTTACCTCAATAGGTGGAATGGATGGAGTGGGATCCTTAGGCTGTAGCCAGATCACCAATGGGATGGTCTTACCCCCCGTATGGGGGCTTTTGAAGCTTGGCAAGGGTGGTAGATACTTTAAGCTGAACGGGTGATGGTGGATGGAGAGTGGAGTAGTATGATGGCAACACCGACTGCCTCTCAGCTAGAGATCTACTCCTGCATCAAATTGTGCTCATGGGAACAATGTTCTCTGAATGATTAGCCTTGATAGAGCGATGATCAGGGAAGTCCATTAGGGTCAAGGCCTCTGATTCCCTTGCATACCTTCATCCCTCTCTCTTGGCCACTTGGGCTGATTCTTGAGGCTCAGTGTCTCTCTCCCTTCAGATCTGGTCACTAACACTCCTGGGAATCACATATCTTAAGTCAAATAATGCTCCAAACTCTGAGTGTCTATAGGCTCTGCCCACTTGATGAAGAACAATCATAAGACCGATATAAGGACTCCTGCGCTCCCTAGCCAGCATCTCAAAGTGTGCTGGTGGTGGAAATAATGCAATGATCCTCCTGTAGTCCTCTCCATATGAGGCTGAGAGCAGGAGAAACCTGCTGCCACTCAAGAGTGGAGAGGTCTCACAGAGAGAACCCTCCTCAACAGCATGGGAGGCAACATCGATCTCCCTGGCTGCTCGCTCATGGTGCCGCTTGACCTTCCAATTTTTGTTGTAGCACTGGGTATGGGTGAGCAAAGTAGAATGACATCTGGAACCTACCTCGAAGGTAGAGGAGACTATCTTAGAAGCCAACATACCCTTCCCCTTTGGGGTGACCAAAGTGGAGGTAGTAGCTCTCACGGGAGCTATGGCAGGGGGCAACTGATTGAACTCATGCTGAAGCAGTTGGTACTGACACTAACATTGATCGAGGTGTGGGAACTACGACAACCTTCCTCTTTAGTGATGGGAACTCAGAGTCAGACGAAATGTCGAAGCGAATAAGTGGTGTCTGTCCCGCCACCTCCTCCCTGCTAATAATTGTGAGGGTTGTCCCCTCACAACTAACTCCCTCAAAACCATGACCAAAGTAAATCAGATGTGTGGCAGCGATCATGGTGAGATTGGCTTAATCTAAAGCTAGATCCACACTAGAAGCGAAGGAGAAAACAAACTTGCTAGAAGCCATTATAACTACACTGACTGAAGGCTGAAAAGACTGACTGTGCTGAAATCACTGCATTTGTTGAAATATAATTGAGTCAGACCCTTGCTTTAATATTTATCTTCAATCATTGACTTCTAGATTGGATTTAAAATTTGAACCTACACTTAACAAATTTATATATGCTAAGTGGGTTTCATTAAATTTTTGCTGAGATTTTTGATATTTGGAAGAGAGACTGTCATATAATTTCAATTTAGAACCTATACCAACAAATTTAAGTATATTGAGCAGGGTTCAAATTTTTTGGAGAGACTTTGGAGATATATATGTTGTATGTATTGTTTGAAAATTTGATTTTGAAAACCTTTACTTAGCAAATTTAGGTATGCTAAAAGGTTTTCAGTTATATGTTTGAAAATTTTATGAAAACATCTTTGTTTATGATGATGGTTTGTTATGTGCATGATATATGTTGATTTGATTTAAAAGTGAGGCTCTTACTTAACAATTTGGTATGTTAAGTAGATGCCAAATGTGTTTGATATGTGGTGATTTGAAAATGATGCTCTTACTTAACAAATTTAGTATGTTAAGTAGGAGCCAAGTGTGTTTGATATATGTTGATTTGAAAATAAGGCTCGTACTTAACAAATTTGGTATGTTAAGTAGGAGCTAGGTGTGTTTGATATGTATTGATTTGATTTATCTTTTTGAAAAAGATGGTAACTCTTTATTTGACAAATATGGTATGTCAAATAGAGTTCAAATGTGTTATGATTTTGAAAGAGGGAAATCTATTTAACAAATTTAGGTGTGTTAAATAGAACTCAATTTATTTTTGATTTTGAAAATGGAACACTCATTTGACAAATTTAGGTATGTCAAATGGAGTTCAAATGTGTTTTTATTTTCAAGACTTTGGAAAAGAGGAATTCTACTTAACAAATGTGGATATGTTAAATAGAATTCAATTTATTTTGATTTTCCAAAAAGAAAAAGAACTCCCATTTGACAAATTTGGGTATGTCAAATGGAGTTTAAATATGTCTTGATTTTATGTGTGATTTTTTCATTTAAAAAGAGGAAAACTCCAACTCTAGCACATATGGACTATGATAAGTGGAGTTTTAATTTTATGTCATGATTTCATTTGATGATAGAATCTTTATTCAACAAACTTGGGTATGTTGAATGGAGATAGCTAAAAAATGTGCTTTTGAAGAAGGGATTTTAAAATTATTGAATTTGATTTTGAAAAGAACACACATGTAATAATTATGGGAATTGTTAAATGAGGTTTGGTTATTTTTATGCTTTTTTGAAAACTTCTTATGAATTTTATGCAAATCTTTTGTTATGAGAATTTTGAAAAAGTGCTTTTGGAAAGTGCCATTTTGTAAAAAGGTTTATTTTCTTAAGTATAAAATGAACCTTGCCTCACCAAGCTAGTGGTAAAAAGGTTCTAAACTTTATTCATCTCCTTTCATTAGTTAATTTCATCTTTCATCTATCAGGGGACCCAATATGGGTTTCAAGACAAACAAGGAGTGAAGTCCTAAAACCTAAAGAATGTTGGCTAGCTTTGCTTAAGGATGAAATAAGCTAAGTGCCAATGAAAAGAAAGATAATCTCAAACTTATATAAAATATAAGTCCATTATCGATGCTTGGAGATAATAATTGTCTACTAAAGATGGAGAGAGGAACCATCCCGAGCGGAGTCGCCAGAAAAATCTGTGGTGTCTATTTTTGGATGTATGGGTGGGGGGGATACCACGCAGATCTAAGGGGGTACTTATTGAAGTGATCGGGAATGACATTGAGGTATGAAGTACTATCTCGAAAGATAGAGACGTCAGCCTACAATGGACCTAATCACCTAATAAGCATTCTAAGGCATGATGGGTCTTTGAATATACCGAGATTTTTTTCTTACTTTTCATGGATGAATAAAGTAAGGTTTATATTAAACTAAGTTCTAAAGATCCCTATGGGGGTAAGCCCCCATAGTTAATTACATCCTAAGGAAGGCAAATTATTTAGGAATACTCTCGATTAAAGTAGGCAATTGTTGTCTCCAATGATTTCAAGGATAAGACTATCAAAGGATTAGTTATATTTGGAAAAATCAAATGGGAAAGATCAAGGATAAGACTTATTTTGGAAGCCAAAGAAGATGAGTAAGGACTGCTCATTATACTAGGAAACCTTGTGAGCATTCCAATATATCCTATGGTTGGGCTTTATATGTTTGAAGTTGAAGAGATTTATTTTGTTTAGAGTTGAAATTTTATTAGATTACTAAGGCTTATAATCCAACAACACAAAGTTGTGAAAATGCCTAAGAGCTGAAGATTTATGCTTGTAGTCCAAAGGAAACAGGTATCTTGGATCCTAAAATTTAAGGAGCTTTGGTATAAGCCAAGGCACAACCTAAATCTAAGCGAAAGTGGGTATATGGTTTACTTCCATAAGAGAGAGTAAACCACCCGACTGCTCGACTTATAACCACTAGGAGTGGCAGCCAGCTACCTCCTCCTATGCTTTAAAACCATGTAAGCAAGTCATATGATTTTGCAAGATAGTTGGGTTGTTAATTATTTATAAAGAGACTAAAGTCTTTAAACCCACTACCTAAGAGACTAGAGCATGAGTGATATGAATAATGACTTAATCTACAAATGCAAATATTTTTGAATTTTATTTAATTTTGACACTTCATTTTGACCAAGTCCATAGGATTTTCATATGTCTAAATGCATGATGAAAAGAGTTATTAGCTAAATTAGTAGGAAAAAGGTATTTTCCAAAATAGAGGAGACACTCAAAGGTCAAGTCTTCCCCTAGCGTGCAAGGATGGAAACCCTCTCTTAGCAAGAGTGAAGTAATATGCATGCATGATGTGAGACATATAACATTTAGCTAAGCGTTACTAAATCTTTTAATTATCTTGATTTAATGCCTAGGTTTTATATGAGGTTATGAGTTATTTAAAATTTTAGTTATGAGTTGTAGTTGTGGTAGAAAAATTAATTTTTCCCTAAGAGCCTAATCGCATCCAGGCCATACAACAAACACCAATCATAAAGAAATTATATGAAGAGGCATACAATTTCTAATGCACAAGCTAAATATAACATCAAAAATTTTATAGCTACCATAAAAGAAAAAAAGGTCGGTGTGGTCGGGTACTGTCGTACAACCCAAAAATAGAAAATGGGTAGCCGAGTTTTACCCTTATACAACAGAATATGAAAGAATAATTACAATTTACAAATGAATAAATGTTATGGAGGGTCTTCTTATCTTCATTCTTCATGCCTCATGTCTCTTCCATTTTCTTTAATTTGGATGTGCTTGCTTCAAAGGCATTACATAGTCTCCCAAGATAAAGCCTTCTTGCCACTGCTCATCCTAATCCCCCATAATACTAATCCTAATTCCTAATGAAAAATTACATTAAAAAATAGGAAAAGTAAATCTAACTACACATGCAAAATAAGTGTAAGCTAAACTCACCATACAACCCAAGCAATTATATATATAATTTAGACTTAGCACCCTCCATATGGATAATGAAGCCCACCTATCCTAATTTGGATTATGCTTAGGAATTTGAGCAACCTACTAACAGAGCAATTATATTTATTTTAATCACCCCTTAAGCATAATTCCTTGCAAAAATATGATTAGGCTAATATCGACCTAACATCCAGTCTATGAAACATACACCCTAACATCCAATCTAAAATAATACTTCATAAAACCAAACATACATCATACCATGAACCGTCCTAACATAAGGCTAGAAGTGATGACTTAGTTCAAATGTGTGTGTATTAAGGCTTGTGTGGTATGTCTTAACTAGGCATTAAGGTTAGATTTTCTAAATGTGAAAGAAGTTTAATCATAAGAGGTTAAATTCACTTTAAGTGGTTTAATTGGTTTGAGAATTTATTTAGTGTTTTATTTTATTTCCTTTGACCTACACTTAGAAACTAAGTGTTGTAAAGAGAAGAAAAAGAGAGGATTACCCTCTTTCATCCCTACCTTAAGTCACTTCTAAAGCAAGTTAATTAGCCCTATTCTCTTTAGTGAATGAATTATTACATATTTTAAATTAATCTTAAGTTTAGGTTCACTTTAAATAGTCATATTCAACATGAAAGACATCTTAAGATTAATTTGATTGACTTACTATCACATGACACATGTTTAATCATTTTTTCCATCATATGTAATATGCATATGATTAAATTTTAGGTATACCTACACATACAATATGTTTTAGCAGACTTAAATGATGGATATGAGTATATATATTTAAAGTTTATATTTTTCATTTGATTGAATTATCTTATCATTTTGATTTAAAGCTCTATCTAAATTCTTATACAAAAATACATAGGGATGAAATTAAATAGGTACATGTTATTATTAATTAGGGAAGTGAGGTAAACAAATTACTTCCTTCGGGATACTTAAAGCTTCGTATTCCTGGGATGTCCAGAATAAATATCATTACATTCAACCATATGTAAATTTGTATACATGAATCATAAGTAAAAGAACTCCAAATCACATGACCAATTAATTCAATCACTTGAACAATTGTAAATGCATGTATTTTTGATAAAAGAGAAGGGGTTCTAATTCCATAACTAAGTACACGCACACATGTATAAGAGACATAAGCTAGTACATGTCATTATTAACTAGGGAAGTGAGGTAATCAAATGACCTCCTTAGGGATAACTAAAGCCTCATTATTCTGATTGATACATTAAATATTTACTTTTCTAAAATACATATGGAATGCATGAATGAATAAGGAAGTAAAACCATGCAGATTATATACTTGATTAAATATTTATGCATATGGATTAAAGTTCTTATTCAAATTTTAATAGAAATACATGTAAATGAAATCAAATAAGTATCATTTAATAAGTGAGGTAATCAAATGACCTCCTTATAACTAAACTCATTATAATTAGCCATATACATTAACATTGAATGCATGTAAGCTAATGAATCAAAGAAAAGAGAGCTTCAATCCATACACTTAAAGTATAGCAACATCTCTATGTATTTATAACTAGCATTCATAGCAATCTTTCATTATAAATTTAAAAATACATTTGTATTTAATAGTGATAATACATATATCAAATTAAATCAACACATGCAATGACATAAAGAGACATTTAATTTAATTAATTGTAGATGAATACATGAATAGATATGATTGGAGAGGAATAAATAAACATAAGCATATGATTTGATTCAATCAACTTAATTCATAAGGCCAATCATATCAAATATAATTATTTAAAGCAAACCAAAGCTTTTTTATGTCACTTTTAACTTGATGTTTAACTTGATTTAACAAAAAAAGAGAGAAAAAGAGAAAGAGGATTGCTAATCTTAATCCCATCCCACTTTTGTAGGTTAATTTGATTTAATGAGAAGGTAATTAGGTTGATTCTATGGATTAATTAAGTTAAAGTATGAATTAAATCAATTAATTAACCCATACTTATGTTACCTTAAAGTAATTATCCAAATAATTATGAACCAATGTGATATGCAAATGAATTGAAAAGTAAATTAGCAGTGGTCTTATGAAATGAAAGGGCCTAATGCAATTGGCTCACAATTAATGGTTAATTAAGTTTAAGGAACTTACTTAATTACTTTTATGATTTTTCTACACATATGGACAAATCATAATTTCATTAAACCTCTTTAGGCTATTGAACACCTAAAGATCTACCCATGAATTAATTAAGTTCAGATATATTTTAAAATTTAATTAAACTAATTAAGTAATTAATTAATCCATTAATCCTTAATTAACTCTCTTGGAAAAGTGAAGGAAATTTAGAGAAAAGATCAGGAGAGGAGACCCATTCCAACTTCCTAAGCCTCATCACTATTAAATAGTGATGAATGACCCAATTAATTAAGAAAGTTACTATTCATATGGTTAATTATCACTTAATTAAGTTAAAAAGGTAATTAGGGCTTAATTAATCAATTTCTCCAATTAATCAATGAATAAATCCCAAAAAATAGGGGAAGTAAAGGTCATCCACCTAAATAATCTCAAAAAATTTGAGGTTAATTAGTTAATTAATTAGAGAGTAATTAGGATAATTAACTTTTCAATTAAATCTTAATTAAGCCTAAATTACTATTCAAAATCAATTAAGGATAATTTTAATGTATTCCTCTCTAAAATACCTTTAAAATGAGTCGATCTTTGTATTTTTGAATTTTTTTATAATTTATTCTAAATTATGAAAGTTTCAGCCTTAAAAACTAATTAATTAGCCTTAATTAGGCTAAATCCCATCGGCTCCATGTGACGCACTGACATGGTGTGCTTTCCATGTGGCACCGCGGGATTGGCTATTTAAGTAGTCACATCTATGACTCGGATGGCTGCGGGATGCGCTTTCCTGTGGGTCATCTGATCTAAGATCGGATGGCCGTGATCAAGCCCATGGCTAAAGAAGGATTAAATGGATTATCTAGTGTGATCTAATCATGGCCATCCATTCCAATCAAGTGAAACTGATGGCCCGTGTTCTCTCTTCCTGTGACAAATAATGGGGACCGTCCACCATGGATCGCTTGATCCGAGCTCAACAAAGCTCAGATTCATTCCAAAATAGCCTCACACCTTCATGCGATGGATCCACAAAGATCCAACAGCAAGGATCGGCTCACATGCAACTTTTCTTCACAAAGTTCCAAAACTTTTTTCTCCCTAGAGCTCAGATTGAAGCAATTACCTCACCGGAGCTAAGACCGGTGGCTCGTACGCTTAAGGTAGCTTCATCTAGTAGAGACAAAGCCCTGTTGAGCGATAATTGAGTTAATTCCAAGTGGTTGGCTTGGGTGACCATGATTTCCCCTTTGGATGCTCTACTTTAATAGAAGTTCATCCTCCGATTGATTTGGAGCTCAGGAAATAGCTTGGGTAGCTTTGACGAGGTGTGTGGAAGGTGTGTGCAAGAGAAATTGGGTTTTGATTAAGAATTGGAGAAGCTGGAATCAGAGGTGAGCTCCCTTATTTTGGCTTCACACTGGAAGAGAAAATTCAAAGTGGGGAGGGCTTGGAATCACTTAAGAGCTTGTTATGGAGTTTCGTTTCTCTCTTGGGAGCTCAGACGAAGTAAATCGTGTGATTTCCTGTGAGAATTAAGGGAATATACCCCTCAATTGGCTGAGATGGATGAACGGGATTGGTTCTCCAATTTTGATCGGCTAGCCACCATTAAAGCACTGGAGGGGTTGCAATTGAGTCCACGTGGTTTAGTTTGAGTGGAGGAATGCATGGGAGGTGGCTCAAGGCTTGATGTGGGCTAATGGCTTCTCCCCTGATCCTTTGGTTCTTAGCATGGGAGAGAGGTGAGTTAACTCACCTCCCTTTAGTCCATGGGAATCCTAGCCCACTTAGGGTGGGCTATGTGGCTAGGTAATACCCCATTTGGGTGCTTGATGGCTGCCAAGAATGATAGGAGAGTAGACTTCGCTAATTTTGGGAAAATATCACATGAGAGGCATATCCAAGGGGGATTTGCCTTGGGTTTGGCTCCAATTAGGTTTGGGCTAATTTTGAGCTGACCTAGGATGGGTTTGGGTCAATTTAGGTCAAGTTACAAGATCCCATGGGTTGGTTTCATGGGTTTGGCTTAATTTGGTCAAATGGGTCAATTTGGGTCATGTTGGGTTAGGTTGAGTAATTGATCAAATTGGCTCAAACCAAGGCTTGGGTTAGGTTCAAATGATGATTTGAAGAGTTTTAGTTCAAGTGGTTTCAATCAATTTGGCCTAGCTTTGATTTTGGCTCATTTGAATTAATATAGGTCAAATGGGTCAAGTTGACCAATTTGACCAATTTGGCCAAATTGGCTTGGGTTGGGTGTTGGTTCAAGTTCAATTGGTTAATTGAAAATTATTGTAGGCTTTGGTTTGGTTCAATTTAGATTTAATTTAGATTTTGGCCAATTTGACCCTTTAGGTCAATTTGTGCCAAGTTGGGTTGGGTTGACCAATTGGTCAAATTAGGCTCAATTATGGCTTTGGTCAAGTTCAGAAATCAATTAGGAATGAACTTGAGCCATTGATTGCAATCAATTTGGGTTGGATCATGATTTGACTGATTTTAGCCTTTTAGGCCAATTTGGGTCAACTTGGATCAAATTGTCAATTGGGTTTGGTTTAGCTCAATTGATGGTCAAGTCATGTTCAATCATTGTTTATGGGTTGGTGTGAATCTATGGTTTCAATCAATTTGGTGTGTGATAGGTTTTGGCTAATTTGGGTTTCATATGGGCCAAGGGTTGACTTGGCAAATGACCAAGTTGACATGGTTTGACTTAATTTAAGGAAATTGATCATCCTAGGGTGATCAATGATCATGGTATGAGGTTTGGATGTGCTTGGTTCAATCCAATTTGGGTTGGATTAAAATTTGGTTCATATGGGTTTTTTAGGCCACTTCAAGTCAAGTGGACCAAAATAGTTCAATTGGCTTTGTTTTGGTTTTATTAAGATTTAGTTGGATTTATAAATGAGTTTAGGATTAAAATAGAAATCCAACTGCAATCAATTTGGGCTATGATAGGCTTTGGTTCATTTGGAATTTTCAAGTCAAAAGGGATAAGTTGGGCTTGACTTGGGTTGATTTCAATTTGGATAGATGATTGTAGGTTTCATTTATACTTGGATAGGTGATTGAAGTAATGATTGATTCAAGAGAAAATTCATTAATTTTAGCTTGATTTAGGTGGGTTTTGGCCAAGTTCAAGGATTTGGCTTAAAGGGTTTTAATTAGGTTTTGACTTCATTTTGGATTTGGTTTTGGCTACTTGAGTTTATATTTCATTTATATTTATGAATATAATTGAAGATATAAATGACTTAAGAAAATCATGAAGCATTTGGAAGCACAATGAGTCTTTGATTAAATAAGGGTATTATGCTTTATTATTTTAGTTTTGATTTAGTGACTTTATTGATAGTGGATCATTTGATATTTATATATAAATGAATGAATATGATTTATAAAGATTGAGAATCATTATTTGGGTTGATTTGAATGGATTTGGCATTTGATTAGCTAATGGATAAGAAAATTATTTTAGTTTGATTTAGTTTTGATCATTGGAATGTGGGATTCATTTATATTTGTAAATATAAATGAATGAATAATTGATTTATAAAGAAATCAATTGAGTTTGGGTTGATTTGAATGGGATTTGGCTAAGCTCATGGAGGTATATCCATATGGATTAGCTTGGGATTTAATTGGATTTGTATTTAGTTTGAATTGGTTTTGATCATTTGGGTATGGATTTCATTTATATTTGTGAATATTAATGATGGAATAATTTATTTATAAAGAAAACAATTGATTTTGAGATGATTTGAAGGGGATTTTGGCTAAGCTTATAAAAGTGGATCATAAGGCTTAAGAAGGATTTGGGAGTTGGATTTGATTTTGGGTTTCAATTATTTGATTTGGATTTTGGATTTTATTTTGATAAATGATTGAGGGATTGACTTTATCTTGGAGAAAATCAATTGAATTGAATTGAATTGGACTTGGCTAAGAGTAAAGCCATGGAATTCAATCATAAGGTTCATGGTAGATTTTGATTTTGGATTTGATTATAGGTTTCAAATCATTTGATTTGGAGTTTGGATTTGGACTTGGTATTTGAATATGAATTTAAGGTTTGGTTTGAGAAGGAAAGCATGGATCGAGTTTAGGTTATAGGGTAGGCAAGTCTTCCTAAGTCCCTAATCTCTATAAGTGTCTTAAAGCTTAGGAACTCTTAATATCTATAAGAGTCCTAGATATATGATGAGGAGGTTGAGAACTCACTCTAAAAGTGATGTAGCCCTAGAACTTTTTTCAAGTATGAGAGCTTATTTTAGTTCTAAGGAGACCAATTGTTGCCCATCACAAGATGGGAGGCAAGTTTGAACCCAATTGGGAAGACCCTTCTACCATAGAGAAGGCCTACCAAGGAGGATCTTGTCAGCTTATTAACCACAAAGGAGAGTGCCTGATGCTTCCAATCAATGGGCTTTACTTTAAAAAATGTTATCCATAAATTCATGTTTAAAAATATTTATCATCAATGAAAATTCCTCTTCAAATCAAATCTTTTCTTCTTTGAAAACATCTTTATTTTTGAATCTACCATGATGTGTTTAGGATAAGTGTAAGAGAACCCAAGCAACATCCTATTTCCTGCTACACAACACAAACACATAAACAAACATATATCCTTTGTCTCGGGCTACTTCGAGTTGGGATAACTTCAAGGTACTTCTCGAGTGCTACCCTGGTAGTGTTATGGTCTTCATTCTTATTTTGGAGGATGTAAGTCTGTTATGCTTTCCTCCATTACTTGGCCACTACACACTGACAATGCCTTGTTAGTATGGTATACTTTACTACGCGACCGGTAAGCTACCTATGAAATCTTCATTTAAGAAGATATAAGCCTTCTACACCTTCTTCTTAAACTAGCCATCATGAATTAACTTGGTCAATTATATTTGAGGATTAGGGTAAGTCCCCCAATGGCTCCTTTCTTTTTGACTACATCAAGTCTATGTTTAGTCTTTTTTTGTGACTCCCAACTTAGTAGTCGCCCTTAGGTCAGGTCGGTCTGTTGTGCCAACAATGGGTCACCCCAGCAGTTGTTCCTTGCTTTGGAAGATGTAAGTATGCTACGCTTTCTTGTTAGCACAGTCATTGTACATCGATGGGTAGCTCTAAGTTGGATAGCTCCTATCAAGTTTACGATGACAGACTATCTCGATGATCAGTTCGCTTTAGAGAGATATAAGTCTACACGCCTTCTTCTTAGACTGATCATCGCACACCGATGGGCACCTTAGGTTGGCTAGTGTTCGCTATGCTAACAGTGACCCACCTAATGAATACACCACTCATGATAAATGTAAGTATGTTATGCTTTCTCATTAAGTTGGCCAGCATATACCTACAGACACTATTTTCTTCAGGGATCAGGATAGCGGCACCACCCCTGTGGGTGCTCTATTTGGATCATGTCCTTTACGACCCTATTTAGACATTACCTGGGTTACACTTGGATTGGACAGTCCACCTTTTCTAATAACCTCCCCTGTTGTTGGAGATTTTATTCTGCAGATGCGTAGATTCTCCCTTGGTCCAGTAAATCTAAGATAGGTTAAGGCTGACATAGCCCCTTCTCAGTGTGGTCCCTCACACACCAACAAGGTCCACATAAAAATATAAACAAATAAAATATATATCAACTTGTGGATAAGGAGAACACCCCAATGGCACCTTTTCAAAACAGGCATCCTATCTTTAAAGCAATGTCAGCAAAACTCCCTATAAGAATCGTCTGACTACTCTTGAGTTGAGATAAGTCTCCAGCAGCACTCTCTCAGCAGCCGCCCTTAAGTCGGGTTTGACTTGTTGTGCCACCAACAGGTCACCCCGACGATCATCCTTGCTTTAAGAGATGTAAGTCTGCTATGCATTCTTTCCAGCACGACCGTTACACACCGATAGACATCCCTAGGTCGGGTTCGATTTGTTGTGCTATAAACAAGTCACCCTAATGATTGTTCTTTGCTTTGGAAGATGTAAGTCTATTACTCTTTCTCCTAATACAATCTTTGCACACTAAAAGGCACCCCTTAGGTTGGATAGTCCTACCCTTCAGCCTGTAGACTACCCCTTTGGATCAGTAAATCTAAGATAGGCACAGGCTCTCGTAGTCCCTTCATAGTGTGTCCATCACACACTGATGAGATCCATCAAATGAAATCAAAATAAATGAAAATGAACCAAATCAAATTAAAATAAATCAAATGAAATTAATCTTGACTATTTTTGAGCTAACGTAAGTCCCCAGAGACATTCACTCAGTAGTCATCTTAGGTCTAGTTTCATTTGTTTTGCTACCAACAAGTCACACCAGCGGCTGTTCTTTGCTTTGGAAGATGTAAGTCTTCTGCGCTTTCTTCCTAGCATAGCTGTTGCACACCGAAAGGCAACCCCTTAGGTTGGATAGTCCTACCTTGTGGCTGGTAGACTATCTCTTTGGATTTGTAAATCTGAGATAGGTCAAGGCTGACATAGTACCTTCTTAGTGAGTCCATCGCAAACTGATATGGTCCATGAATCAAATCCCTCACATTTAACCGAGTTCACATCCCCAGTGAATGTGTCCTCAATTCAAAACCATCCTCCCCAGTGGATCCATAATAAATTAAACCAACTCCCCTAGTGAGTCTAAATCAAAGAAATCCAACCAAACTCTTATCCCCAGCGGATACATCCCCAAACAAATCTATAAAATCAAACTCATAAACTCTTATCCTCAACGGATAGCCCGAACCTGCTTCCCTAGTGGAAGGTTCATATTTCCAATTCCTAGCAGATTCAAGTCCATATACCTAGCGAATATGCCTCCACATAAATTAATATAAAATAAATTGAAGATAATTCGATCTTCATCCCTAGCAGATTCCTCCTTCTATGCCATCGGCATAAACCTTTAACATGTCATGTTCAATGCATGTGTGATCCCTTAGCGGATCCTCTTTCATGTCTTTGATTGGCATAAGTTGAGTTGCACTACACTAAGATTGTGATTTTATCTACCTCTCGGGTTTAGGTATAGATCATTTTCGTTAGCTCTTGCAACCCTTTGGATGTTATTGAATGTATCGGTTAACGCCAATACATGTAGTGGGCCTTGTCAGTTACACCACACCTATTGAGGGTTCTTTGGTTAACCTCACTTTTGGAGTGAGTTCTGAATCTCCTCTTCTTAGACTTAGGAGTCTTCTAGATACTAGGACTCCCTTAGTCATAAGACACTTCTACCAATTAGGTAAACAGTTAACCCAAGCCTAAAGAATTAAAAGGGTTAACCATAGGATTAGGTCATGCCTTAGGACTTAAGGAGATCAACTTACCCTACAGCATAAACCTAATCCATATTCACCTTCTGAAGCCAAACCTCAAATTCAAGTTCAAATTTAAATACCAAATCCAAATCCAAACTCCAAACCAAATAATTGTAACCCATGATCAAATCCAAACTCAAAATCAACCTAAGCCCAATGAGTTTATCTTATGGACTAAGCCTTAGTTGAATTCAAATCAATCCAAACTTAATTGATTTTTTTAAACATCAATTCAACCCTTCAATCAATTTATCAAATTCAATTCCAACCCCAAATTGCCAAAATCTAAAATCAAACCCAAATCCTTCCTAAGTCCTTTGAATCAATTTCATGAACTTAGCCAAAATCCCATTCAAACCAATTCAAAATCAATTGATTTTATCATAATCAATTCATATCATCAATTATCTTCACAAATATAAATCAAATCTACATTCAAATGATCAAAACTATATCAAACTAAATCAAATCAAATCAAAACCCTTCCTAAGCCATATGAATCAACCTGCATAAGCTTAACCAAATCTTAGCCCAAATCACTTCCAATTTAATTGATTTTCTCATGAATCAATCATATCTTCAATCATCTTCACAAATATAAATAAAATATACATTTAAATCATCAAAATTAAATCCAAACCTAAATCTAAACCCTTTAAGCCAATTTTATGGACTTAGCCAAATTCCATTCAAATTCAAACTGAATTCAATTGATTTTCTCACAAATCAATTATTCTATCAATCACCATTCTAAATAGAAATGAAATATATAATCATCAAGTCAAATCAAAGTCAACCCATGTTAAACCCAACTTAGCCCATTTGACTTAAAATATTCAAATGAACCAAAATTCATTTGAACCCAAATCAATTGAAATTAAATTTATATATCAATCCCAAATCCATGTATAAACTCAACTAAATCAAACTCAAGCCAACTAAATCCACTTGGCTCACTTGACCCAAGTGACCAATTTAACCTATTTGAACCAAAATCTAATTCAAGCCAAATTAAAGTGAATTAAGCTAATCCAAACTTCATGATATGATTGTTGATC
Source organism: Cymbidium sinense (assembly GCA_021442155.1). NCBI lineage: Eukaryota > Viridiplantae > Streptophyta > Magnoliopsida > Asparagales > Orchidaceae > Cymbidium > Cymbidium sinense. The sequence goes on along the minus strand of CM038218.1, from coordinate 86,336,950 downwards.
ATCCTAAGTTAATTAATTATCATAAATTGGGTCAAACCAAGTCAACCTAGCCCTTTGACAAAGTCAACCCGTTAACCCATATGAACTTAAACTAGCCAAATTGCAACCTAAGCCAAACCTCTTGAAACCAATGATTCATACCAACCCAAAATCAATATTTGAACATGACTTGACCTTCAATTGAGTCAAACCTAATCCAGTTGACCCTCTTGACCCAAGTTGACCTAATTTGACCTAAATGGCCAAAATAGGTCAAATTTAAATTTAAATTAAATTGATTGCAACCAATGGCTCAAGTTCATTCTAAATTGATTGTTGAACTTGACCAAAGCCTTAATTGAGCCCAATTGACTCACTAGACCCAAATGACCTATTGAACCCAACTTGACCTAAAGGGTCAAACCAACCTAAAACCCCATCAATTCCAAAATGAACTCAACAAAAGCCCACAACATATTCCAAATGATCATCTAAACCAAAACCAAGCCATGACCTAAGCCAATTTGGTCAATTGAGTCAAATTGGTCAACTTAACCCATTTGACCCAAATGAACTCAAATAAACCAAAATCAAATCTTAACCAAATTGAACCAAACCAATGACACCAATACACCCCAAATGATCATATGAACTTGACCCAACCCTTGGTTTGACCTAATTTGACCAATTGGTAAACTTGACCAAACCCAACCCAATTTGACCTAAATGGGTCAAATTGAGCCAAATCAAATCAAATGAACTCCAAATCACTTGAGATTTTGGCTAACCCACCTTTCACTAATTTCAAATATACCCAATCAAATCCAATACTAAATGACCATCCTACCCTTTGGCTAGGGGTATCACATGAGGCAAATCACTCATGTAAGTGATCATTTCCATTCTTTAACCATCCCATTAGTCCACCTAGGCTCCTAGGACACTAACTAACCTAACCAAAAGGTGGTTGGGTCATCCATGACCCAAGGTGAGGTAAAATCACCTCACCTTCCCCATTGGAGCATTAGAAACCACCAAGGATACCCACTATCCCCCTTGGCAGCCACCTCCCATGCCTTGGCCACTCAAACCGAGCCACCTTAGGAGAATCCCCACAATTCCTAACCACCACCGATGGCCAAGTATCCATAAGAAGCCAAACTATCCTAAGCCATCCGATCTAAGGGAATGGGGAATACACCCCCTCATTTCCACTCAATCCCACACACTTGCATTCTTCAGAGCCCTAGCTACCCAAAATGAGCTGCTAGAGACCTTCCCTAAGCTCCCAAGCTCATTCGACATTCCCCACTCTCAGCTTTCTTTAAACCAAAATAGAGGAGCCACTCTATCGATCCCATTTTCTAAGGCTTGACCAAAGTACAATTCACTTTGTGCACACCACCCTTAGAGGAAGTCAAGCAAGAATGAATCGCCTCCCAAGCTTCCTGACGGCCGAAGGGTGGACTTCGATCAACACCAACCACCTACACCTCGTGTGTTGGCCTTCCGAGCTATCCACCTCAAATTGGAGCTTGTACTGATCAGCAGGGCCTCATTTCTACTAGATGAAGCTTTCTTAATCGGATTTGGCACCGATCTTGAGCTCCGATGAGGTATGGAATTTAAACCAACCTTAGAGTAAATCTTTATTAGAGATTTTTGAAGGAAATGTTCACCCCACCTGATCTTGACCATTGGATCCCTTTGGATCCTTTGCATGGTGTGCGATTGATTTGAGATCGATCCAAGCTCGGGTGAGCTCAGATCACGCGAGCAATGGCGGACGGACTCAGTTCTCCCTCTCTCACGTGATAATAGATCATGCACCATCCATTCCTCATGATCAGAATGGATAGTCATGATTAGATCCGATAGAATTATCTGATTTTAACCTTTAGCGCCATGATTTATCATGGTCGTCCGATCTCAGATCGGACGGTGTACGAGAAAGTGCATTATGCTGCCGCCATGCAAGCGCTAACAAGGATAAGCATAACAAACCAATCTCGCGATGCCATGTGGAAAGCGCGTCACATGGTGTCGATGGGATTAAGGTTTAATTATGCCTAATTAATGTGTTTTAATGGCTGAAACTTCCTAAAATTATAACAAATTGTAGAAAAATCATAAAAATATAAATAAATACTTATTTTAAAGGTATTTCATAGAATAATTTATTAGAAATATTTCTAATTAATTTAAATAGTAATTAGAGCTTAATTAAAATCTAATTAAAAAATTAATTAGCTTAATTACTCTTTAATTACTTAAGTAAATCATCCCAAAATTTATGGGTTAATTTAATGGGATGACCTCTACCTCCCATAATTTTCTTGAGATTTTTTGCTTAATTAATTGGGAAATTGACTAATTAAGATTTAATTGCCCTCTTAAGTTAATTAGTCATTAATTAATCACATGAATAGTGGAATGTCAATTAATTAAGTGGTTAATCACTGCTCAACAGTGAATAAGCCTATGGGTATGGGATTGAGGCCTCCTCCCCAATTTATTTCCCCTAAATTTATTTCATTAATCAAATTAATTAAGTTTTAATCAACTAATTAAATGGCTTGATTAATTAAATTGGAATCATAATCACATCCGAACTTGACAAACCCTTGGGTAGACCCTTAGGTGTTCAACAACCTAAAGAAATCCTAAGGAAATTATAGTTAGCCTACATGTGTGGGGGAACTATAAGAGTACTTAATTAAGTTACTTAACTTAATTAACCATTAATTGTGAGCCAATTTCATTAGGCCCATTTCATTTCTTAGGGTCATTGCTAATTTAATTTTCAATGTATGTGTATATCATGTTGGTTGATAATTATTTGGGTAATTATGCCAAGGCAAAATAGGAAAGGGTTAATTAATGAATTTAATACATATTATAACCTAATTAACTCATAAAATCAATTTAATTATTTTTATATTAAACCAAATTAATTAACAAACATGGGAATGGGTTAGGATCAGCAAACCTTTTCTCACATCCCTAAATCAAATCAAAATATGAAATCAAAATGACATTAAGGAAGCTTTGGTTTACTTTAAATTATTTTCTTTGATTTGATTGTCCTTGGGAATTAATATTATTGGGTCAAATCATGTGTTTATGTTTATTTATTCTTTTCTAATCATGTTAAATATTGTATGTCATTTGAAATCATATATTCATCTTTTCAAAGTTAATTAAATCAAATGATTTTTTTTATGAAAGCTTGCATGTGTTGGACTAATTTACAATATGTGTGGCTATTATCACTAATAAATTTACATTATTTTTCTAAAGTTTATGAATCAATTACATTGATTCGAGTGATAATAGTTATGAATATATGTACATAGGTTTGCTTGTGTTTATAACTTAAACATGTGAAATAAAACTTTATTTTCCTTAATTCATATGTAGTTTTACATGTATTTGAATGTTAATAAGTATATAATCCAGACATCTGAACATGAGGCTTTAGCTAGCACCAAGGAGGTCATTTGATTACCTCACTTCCCTGGTTAATAGAGACACGTACTTGTTTGATTTCATTTACATGTGTTCCTACATTAGAATTTAGATAGAACCTTAATCCACATATATAAATGCTTCAATCAAATAAAAATATAATCTTTGTATAGTTTTCTTTCCTTTATTTATCTTTACTTCTACATGTATTTGAGAAAACTAAGTGTTTAGCCTAGACATCCAGGGAATATGAGGCTTTAAGTAGCTCCAAGGAGGTCATTTGATTACCTCACTTTCCTAGTTAAAAATGGCATGTACTAGCTTATGTCTCTTATACATATGTGTGTGTATTTAATTATGGAATTAGAACCCCTCTTCTTTTATCGAAATTACATGCATTCATAATTATCTAAGTGATTGAATTAATTAGCCATACCATTTGGAGGTTTCTTTCCTACGTTCATGTATATAAATCTACATATGTTTAAATGCAAATGGGCATATAGTTTGGACATCCTGAGAATACGAGGCTTTAGTTAGCCCAAGGAGGTCATTTGATTACCTCATTTCCCTGGTTAATAATGACACATACCTAATTAACTTCATCTAAATGTATTTTTGTATAAGAATTTGGATAGAGCTTTAAGTTAATATGATTAAATAATTCAATCAAATAAAATAATATGAACTTCAAATACATATCTATATTCATCATTTAAGCATGCTAAAAACATATTGTACGCATACACTTAGGATTAAATCATATGCATATTACATGTGATGGAAAGGAATGATTTAGCATGTGTCATGTTAAAGTAATTTAATTAGATTAATCTTAATAAACTTTTCACATTGAACAAAATTACTTAAAGTGAACCTAAACTTAGAATTAATTAAATTATTTAAAAATCCATGCACTAAAGAGAAATAAATCAAATTAATGTGCTTTAGAAAGTGGCTTAAGGTAGGGGTGAAAGAGGGAAATCTTCTTTTCTTCTCTTTATAACACTTAGTTGCTAAGTGAAATCATATGAAACAAAAGAAAACACAAATTAAAATAAAATTTGAAAATATTTTGCATTAGATTAAGTCATTATTCATACCACTCATGCTCTAGTCTCTTAGGGAGTGGATGTAAGGACTTTTAGTCTCTTTCTAAATTAATAACAGTCTTGGCTATCTTGAAAATTCATAAGACTTTCCTACATGGATTTAAAGTATAGAAGGAGTTAGCTGGCGGTCACTCCAAGCAGTTGTAAGCCCAAAAGTTGGACAGTTTATTCTCTTGTATGGAGGAAAACCCTTATATCCACCTGTTGCGTAGATTTAGGTCATGCTTTAGCTCTTACTAAAGCTCCCTAGATTTATGATCTAAGGTAGCTATTTCCTTCAGGCTACAAGTATAAATCCTCACCTCTTAGGCATTTCCATAAATTTAAGTTGTTGGATTATAAGCCCTAGTAATCTAATAAAATTCAACTTGAACACATAAATCTCTTCAACTTCAAAGTTATAATGCCCAACCATAGGATAGGTTGGAATGCTCACTAAGCTTCCTAGTATCTTGAGCATTCCCTTCTTCCTCCCTTTGGATCCCAAAAATAAGTCTCTCCATTTGAACTTTCCCAATTAATTTTCTAAACATAACCAATCCTTTGATAGTCTAACCTTAAAATCTTTGGGGACCCTAATTATCTACTTTAATTGAGAGCATTCCTAAGAAATTCACCTTCCTTAGGATGTAATTAATTATGGAGGCTTCCTTCCAAAGGAAACTTTAGAACCCAGTTTAATATAAACCCTGTGTGGTGTTTATATTTTGGAATGCATATGGGGACACCACGTAGATCTAAGGGGATACTTTGTAGTGATCGGGTACGACATTGAGGTATGATGTACTATCTCGAAAGATAGAGGCATCACCCATCAATGGACCTAATAAGGGCTCCTAAAGCATGATGGATCTTCGAATGTATCAGAGATTTTTCCCCTACTTTACATTGATGAATAAAGTAGGGTTTATATTAAACTGGGTTTTAAAGTTCCCTATAAGGGCAAGTCACCATAGTTAATTACATCCTAAGCGTTCAGTTACATGTGCTATTTCGATTAAAGCAGACAATTATTATCTCCAAAGATTTTAAGCATAAGACTATCAATAAATTGGATATATTGGATAATCAAGTGGGAAAGATCAAGGAGAAGACTTATTTTGGAAGCCAAAGGAGATGAGTAGGGAATTCTCATGATACTAGGAAATGTTGGCTCAATGAGCCTCATGTTCAATCTGATCAATTTTGATGATAACAAATGAATGCTTGGATATTCTAATGTATGTTTTATATGTTTCAGATATATTAATTGCTAATTACACATCCAATACATCTCACAATATGTTTGAGAAAATTACAAGAATAGAAGAATGAAAGATAGATCAAAATGGATAATGTGAAGCTCAAGATACAATATTTTATGCTATATGAATTTATAATTATCTTAGAAATTCATATCAGTTCATTGGCATGAATCAATTTGCTCACAACTTTACATATTATTTTTATTTATTTTAAATAATGATAAAGAGGTTAATTTATATAAATCTCTATCTAATTAACATTCAATTATATGTTTCATACATAGCATTTGAATTGTCAAAATAATAAATGATAATAAATTATGACTACAAAGTGTAATTATTTTATTAACTTAATATAATTAAATATTTTAATTTAATTTGAAGGTTATATGATAACTAACATATGTATGATTATATATAAATTATATCATAATATTTAAACATCATATTTCAAAATTAACAAAAATATGTGAAATTTTGTATTTTAACCAAAGTCATTTTATAATCGAGAAATTTATATCTGATTTCATCTCCAATGGATTCCTTAGATTTTTTTCTTTAATTTGATAGGTTACATGATCCATGTTTGATTAAAATTGAATTTAATATGATTTTTTAAACATTAGCTGATTTTAATAATGAATACATGATACATGCTTTGAATATATTAAGAGCCATATTTGATTATTTTTGACTTGCCCATGTGAATAGCCAAATTTTGGCTGTTTGAATTTAATATTTATTTAATATAATTTATATTTTTATTAAATATTAAATTATCATATGATAAAATGATGTTTGAATAATATTTTTTTTGAAATAATTCAAAATGACATTCTTTCCTATAAATAACCCTCATTCTCTTTATGAAAGCATTCCTCATTCAAATTCAAAATCCCTCCAGCAAATCTAAGAGAAAATTTCCTAGATTTTCCTTCCAAGTGTTCTCCAAATATTGCAAGATCAAATCCTTGGTTTGGAAGCTTCAACATCCACAACTAAGCAAGCTTTCTCAAATTAATTGAGTTTGTTTTCTTGATCTTAATCCCTTTTTAGTTATTCATACTATTTTCACCATCTATTTATTCTTTCCTATTTATACTTTTTAGTGGATTAGTCTTTGGACATCAAAGTCTAAGCTTTTCACATCAAAGTTTCTTCAATCATTTTTTTGTGAAAAACTCTTGTGATAGTTTGTAGGATTTATTTCAACTTGTTAAAATTTTTAACATCCTACAAATTTCTTTTGGTTTCTTGAAATATTTCTTCATTAGTCTTATTTTGAAAGATCATTTATTCTTAGATCTATTTTAGAAGTATATTTTAAGTATTTTAGATTAAATTATTGTGCTGAAATTATTTTCATATTTGCTAGATCTCTCTTTTTAATTAAAAGCTTACTAGCCTACTTAGATCTATCATATACTCATTTTATTTAAGTATTTTGTGATCATTTGCATTAATTGAAAGCATCATTTTTATTAAAATAAATTATTCCTTGCTGAAATTTATTTTATTGCGCAAAAGAATATTGTGAATTTATTTTAAAATTATTTTTATATTAATCTACAAATTATAATAACATAAATATCATAGTAAGATTACTTTAAGATATTTATTTTATTATTTCTTATCAATATTAAGTGAGCATTTTATCTTGCCAAAATTTTAAATTGTAGAGTGATCATTTATAAGTTGTGAGATCATTTTTTTAATTGGATAGCTTCGTATATTTGTGAGAGATTTATTTTATCAAAATTTATTATTTTTTATTTTTCTTTTTTGTCTTTGTAAAATTTATATTGGGGTTGTTCTCGACCCTTTGTAGGAGAGTACATATTATTGTAGGGGTTGTACTCTCCCCATTATAGGAGAGTACTATTTATAAGTTATTTTGCATTTAGTGGATTCTTAGGCAGGGATGGCTAGGCGTGGACGTAGGTCGATTTTAGAGTTTGGTCAAATCACGTAAAACTTATGTGCCTATTGTCTCTCTTTACTTTACTGTATTTTTATTTTTGCTGCATTAAGAATTGTATCTTGTTATTATAAAATCAAAAAATAATATAAGATTTAACTTCTAAAATTTTTAATATCGCCCAATTCACACCCACCCCCTCTTGGGTGCTATAGTGACTCACAATTGGTATCAGAGCCTAGGCTCTTTTATTGGCTTAACATCCAAGAGTAAATCTTTTCACTATGGTACAAGGTTTCCCAAAGGGTTCACTACCAGAGGATAATCCACTCATAGACCTCCACTTTTAGATAGTGTACCATTTGATTATTGGAAAAATAGAATTAGTACATTTTTAAGAGGTCAAGATGCACGCATGTAGTATATGTTGGCACATCAATATCATACAACCATAGTAGAAGTAAATGGCATTAAAGTAGAAAAACATTTTGAGGAATGGTCTATAGCTAAAAGAGAACTTGATGAATTAAATGCTAGAGCTTGTAATACTTTATATTGTGCTTTATTACTTGATGATTACATGAAAATTTCTATGTTAAGTACAGTAAAAGAAATATGGGATAAATTCATCATAACTTATGAAAGAACTAGTGAAGTTCAAGATGCTGGCATAAATTAACTTGTTCATGAATATGAGTTATTTCATATGTCTCCTTCTGAATCTATTTATGGTATGTATACTAGATTCATGAAAATAATTAACACATTGCATTCTCTTGGAAAAACATATAGGAATCAAGACTTAGTCTATAAGATTCTTAGATGTCTTCTAAAAGAATGGGAAGCTAAAGTAACAGCTATTAGTGAAGCTAAGGATTTATCTACTTATCCACTTGATCAGCTTTTGGGTTTTTTGATAGCACATGAATAGGTTATTGCTCAAAGGGATAAGATGGATAACTCAGCAAAAAGGGAGGAGAAAAGAAAAGCCATTGCACTATAAGTTGATGATAGTGATGAGCATAACACCTCAAGCTCGAATGGTTATAGTGATGAGGTGGTCATGCTATCCAAAAGACTTGGGAACTTGCTAAGGAAGAAGAATCAAAGGTATAAAAAATCTAAAAACTATAAATTTCAAACTAATAAAGTCCCTACAGGTGAAGGGATCATTTGCTACCATTGTGAAAAACCTGGGCACATAAGAGGTGATTGTCCAAAACTTGCTAAATCAAAGAAGAAAGAGATTGATGTGGAAAGAAGAAAAAATATGAAGTTGAAAAAGTACCATAAGAAGAAGAAGACGGCTTTATGGGCCAATCCAGATTCAAATGAATCAAGTACTTGCTCATCTGATGAAGAGGTCAACATATGTCTTATGGCAAATGGAGAAGCTGACTTAGATTCTCAAGAGGTATGTAATGATATATCTTATGATGAATTAGATGATGCTTTTAATGATTTAGTTATTGAATATAAAAAATTAAAAATAAAATACAAAACCTTAGAAAAAAGAACATAAAAATTTACATATGCATTTTTGTGATTTTAAAAATGAATGTGATAATTTAAAAAGTAAAAAATAATTCATTATTAAATTGTTCCTTGCTTGTATGTAAACTTGAAAGAGAGAATATCTTGTTAAAATAAAGATTAGAATTATGTTTGAAATCACAAGTTCATTATAATGCTTCATCAAGTAAAACATTTAATAAAAATTATTTACATCATACACATACCACTCATACCTTATAATTATCATGCTAAGCCATATGCAAACACTAATGTTTGGTGCAACTATTGTGATAGAAAAGGGCATATTTCATTTGATTTCTATACACGTAAATTACAAAACACTAAGCAGACATCTTATGTATGGGTACCAAAAGGTACAAGCACTACACAAACCACACATGCTAGATATCTTGCTTCAAATTTAGAATGTGGACCCAAACATGTTTGGTTTCCAAAAATTAACATGTGATTTCCTTTTATAGGAATGCCTTCAAAGAAAAATTAAAGAAGGCATGTGGTACTTAGACAGTGGATGTTCAAGACATATGACGGGAGATAAACATAAAATCACTACTTTAGAATCAAGTGATGGAGTATTTGTTACATATGGAGATAATGCAAAGGGAAAGATCATTGGCGTTAGTTCTATTTGTAAGAATTCTATCACTTTAGATAAAGTTTTTCTAGTAGAAGGATTAAAACATAATTTAATTTCTATTAGTCATTTATGTGATAAAGGTTTTAATGTAGTATTCCATGCATCATATTGTATTATAAAAAATAATGAAAATGTTATGTTAATAGGACAAAGACATAAAAATATTTATGTCATTGATTTAGATAGCTTTCATGATATGAATTTGAATTTACTTTGTTTAAAAAGCACTCATGATGATATATTGTTATGGCATAGGAGACTATGTCATATTAGCATGCACACACTCAATAAAATTGCTAAACTTAATTTAGTAGTTGGATTGCCTAAATTAAATTTTTATTCAAACTATGTTTGTGATGCATGTATTCTTGGTAAGCATTCTAGAAGCTCATTTAAAAGTAAAAATATTGTTCCTACTTCTAGACCTCTAGAATTGTTGCACATGGATTTATTTGGCCCAATTTGCACCACTAGCTTAGGTGGAAAAAATTATGGTTTTGTGATTATTAATGATTTCTCTAGATATACTTAGGTTTTGTTTGTAACTTACAAGGATGATGTTTTTGGTGATTTTAGAAAGTTTTCTAAATATATTCAAAGAGAACAAGGCCTTTTAATTAATAGGGTTCAAACTGATCATGGTGATGAATTTGAAAATAAATTATTTGAGGATTATTGTGATGAGCATGGGATTAAACATAATTTTTTTTGCACCTAGAACTCCCCAAAAAAAATGGAGTGGTAGAGAGAAAAAATAGAATATTAATTGAATTAAGTAGATCTATGCTTAATGAGTATAAATTTCCAAAATATTTCTGGGCAGAAGCAGTAAATATGTTATGTGATGAATAGGATATATTTTAGACCAATTTTGAAGAAGACACCCTATGAATTATTTTTTGGAAAGAAACCTAAGATTGAACACTTTCATGTATTTGGATGTAAATGCTTTATTTTGAATAATGGAAAAGAGCATTTAGGTAAGTTTGACTATAAATCAGATGATGGTATTTTCTTAGGATGCCCTCTTTCTAGTAGAGCTTATAGAGTTTTCAATAAGAGAAAAATGATTGTAGAAGAATCAATACATGTTATTTTTTATGAAAATTTAATTGATCCCATTAGAAATCAAGTGATTGATGAAGAGATTGATAATTTTAAGAAAATATCTTTAGAAGATAATGTGGATGAGTCATTGCCTAAAGAATAGAAATATAATAAAAATCATCCATAGCAACTGATTATAGGAGATCCTTCAAAAGGAGTTATGACCAGGAGACATAGTAGAGAGGTTGTAGATCATTCAACATTTTTATCTAAGGTTGAACCTAAAAATTTAGAAGAAGCATTAAAAGATAATTTTAGGATTATTTCTATGGAAGAGGAGTTAAATCAATTTGTAAGAAATAATGTTTGGGAATTAGTCCCAAGACCCCAAGATCAAAATGTCATTGGAACAAAATAGGTCTTTAGGAATAAGCTAGATAATTCATGTTGTATTTTTAGAAATAAAGCTAGGTTAGTTGCACAAGGGTACACACAAGTTGAAGGTACAGATTTTGAAGAATCTTTTGCACCTGTAGCAAGACTAGAAGCTATTAGGTTACTCCTTGCTTATGCTTATTTTAGGGATTTTAAAACTTTTACAAATGGATGTCAAGAGTGCATTTTTGAATGGATTTATTAACAAAGATGTATTTATAGAGAAACCACCTAGATTTGAGAGCCTTGATTGTCTAAATCATGTGTATAAATTAAAGAAAGCCTTATATGGTTTAAAATAAGCTCCTCGTGCTTAGTATGATAGGTTAAGTAACTTTTTGATAGATCATGGATTTAGAAAGGGCAGAGTAGATACCCCGTTATTCCTTAAGAGCATAGATGATGATTTGATTGTGGTACAAGTGTATGTATATGATATATTATTTGGAAGTACAAATGAATCTTTGTGCCATGAGTTCTCATCTTTGATGTCTAAAGAGTTTGAAATGAGTATGATGGGAGAACATAATTTTTTTCTTTGGTCTTCAAGTGAAGCAACAAGAAAATGGAACATTCATCTATCAAACTAAGTACACAAATAAATTGCTTGAGAGGCTTTACATGAAAGATTTCAATCTAGTAAAACTTCTATGAGCCCATCTACAAAATTTGATTTAGATGAATTAGGAAAATCTACTGATCAAAAACTTTATAGGAGTATGATAAGTTCACTTTTATACCTTACTGCTAGTAGGCCTGATATTGTGTTTGTTGTTTATTTGTATGCTCATTTTCAAGCCAACCCAAAAGAATCTCATTTAATAGCAGTCAAGCGTATCTTTCGGTATTTGATAGCCACTACTAGGTTAGGTTTATGGTATCCTAAAAATTCTTTATCATGTGATTTGGTTGCTTATTTTGATGCTGATTTTGTGGGATGCAAAGTAGATAGAAAAAGCATATCAGGCACATGCCAATTTTTAGGATCATCGCTTGTGTCTTGGTCATCTAAGAAACAAAATTCTGTAGCTTTATCTATTGCTGAAGCTGTGTCGATAGTTGTGTTGCTCAGGTATTTTGGTTAAAGCAACAATTAAAAGATTTTAGTATTAAGCAAGATCACATTCCAGTTCAGTGTGATAATATTAGTGCTATTAGTTTGACCAAAAATCCTATCCAGTGCCCACGAACCAAGCATATAGAAATTAGACATCATTTTATTAGGGATCATGTTTTGAAAGGTGATGTCAATATTCATTATTATTGTTTTGTAAATTGCAGATATTTTTATAAAACCATTACCAGAAGAACATTTCTGTACTTTAAGACACATGCTTGGAATGTTAGACCCTAATATTTAAAATTATATGTAGTTTGTTCTCACTTTTTGATGTTGTCAAAAGGGGGAGAAGAGTAAAATGTTGGTTAGTATTAAGTCTATTTCATGCATACATTTAGGGGGAGCAATACTATTCATCTCTTGTGCAAAAAATTTTTTATAAGAGAATTTTTTTTCAAAAATTATGATGAAAGGTCAATTTGCACCTTCATCAAAATCAATACCCAACATTAGTTTGTCATCATCAAAAAGGGGGAAATTGTTGGCTTAATGAGCCTCATATTCAATTCGATCAATTTTGATGATAACAAACAAATGCTTGGATGTTCTAATGTATGTTTTATGTGCTTCAGATATATTAATTGTTAATTACATATCCAATACATCTCACAATATGTTTAAGGAAATTACAAGAATAGAAGAATGATAGATAGATCAAAATGGATAATGTGAAGCTCAAGATACAATATTTTAGGTTATATGCATTTATAACTATCTTAGAAATTCATACAAGTTCATTGGCATGATTCAATTTGCTCACAACTTTACATATAATTTTTATTTATTTTAAATAATGATAATGAGGTTAATTTATATAAATCTCTATCTAATTAACATTCAATTATATGTTTCATACATAGCATTTGAATCGTCAAAATAATAAATGCTAATAAATTATGACTACTAAGTGTAATTATTTTATTTACTTAATATAATTAAATATTTTAATTTAATTTGAAGGTTATATGATAACTAACATATAATTAAATATTTTTATTTAATTTTAATGTTATATGATAATTAACATATGTATGATTATATATAAATTATATCATAATATTTAAACATCATATTTCAAAATTAACAAAAATATGTGAAATTTTATATTTTAGCCAAAGTCATTTTATAATCAAGAAATTTATATCTGATTTCATCTCCAATGGATTCCTTGAATTTTTTTTCCTTTATTTTGATAGGTTACATGACCCACATTTGATTAAAATTGAATTTAATATGACTTTTCAAACATTAGCTGATTTTAATAATGAATGCATGATACATGCTTTGAATATATTAAGAGTCATATTAGATTATTTTTGACTTGCCCATGTGAATAGCTGAATTTTGGCTATTTGAATTTAATATTTATTTAATATAAATTATATTTTTATTGAATATTAAATTATTATATGATAAAATGATGTTAGAATAATATATTTTTTGAAATAATCCAAAATGACCTTATTGCCTATAAATAGCCCTCATTCTCTTCATGAAAGCATTTTTCATTCGAATTCAAAATCCCTCCAGCAAATCTAAGAGAAAATTTTCTCGATTTTCCTCCCAAGTGTTCTCCAAGTATTGCAAGATCAAATCCTTGGTTTGGAAGCTTCAACATCTTCAACTAAGCAAGTTTTCTCGCATTACTTGAGTTTATTTTCTTGATCTTAATCCCTTTTTAGTTATTCATACTATTTTCACCATCTATTTATTCTTTCCTATTTATACCTTTTAGTGGATTAGTCTTTGGACATCAAAGTCTAAGCTTTTCACATCAAAGTTTCTTCAATCATTTTTTTGTGAAAAACTCTTGTGATAGTTCGTAGGATTTATTTCAATTTGTTAAAATTTTTAACTTCCTACAAATTTCTTTTGGTTTCTTGAAATATTTCTTTATTAGTCTTATTTTGAAAGATCATTTATTTTTAGATCTATTTTAGAAGTATATTTTAAGCATTTTAATTTAAATTATTGTGCTGAAATTATTTTCATATTTATTAGATCTCTCTTTTTAATTAAAAGCTTACTAGCCTACTTAGATCTATCATATACTCATTTTATTTAAATATTTTATGATCATTTGCATTAATTGACAACATCTTTTTTATTAAAATAAATTATTCCTTGCTGAAATTTATTTTATTGTGCAAAAGAATATTGTGAATTTATTTTGAAATCATTTTTATATTAATCTACAAATTATAAAAACATAAACATCATAGTAAGATTACTTTAAGATATTTATTTTATTATTTCTTATCTATATTAAGTGAGCATTTTATCTTGACAAATTTTAAAGTTGTAAAGTAATCATTTATAAGTTGTGAGATCATTTTTTTTGAATTGGATAGTTTCGTATATTTGTGAGAGATTTATTTTATCAAAATTTATTATTTTTTATTTTTCTTTTTGTGCTATAAAATTTATATTGGGGTTATGCTCGCCCCTTTGTAGGAGAGTACATATTATTGTAGGGGTTGTACTCACCCCGTTATAGGAGAGTACTATTTATAAGTTATTTTGCATTTAGTGGATTCCTAGCTAGGGGTGGCTAGGTGTGGACGTAGGTCAATTTTAGGGTTTGGCCGAATCACGTAAAAATTGTGTGCCTATTGTCTCTCTTTACTTTACTGTATTTTTATTTTTGTTGCATTAAAAATTGTATCTTGTCATTATAAAATCAAAAATTAATTTCTATAGTATCTCACAAGAAACCTAGTGAGCACTCCAATATATCCAATGGTTGGGCTTTATATGTTTGAAGAGAATTATATGTTTGAGTTGAAATTTTATTAGATTACTATGGCTTATAATCCAACAATATAAGATTATGAAAATGCCTAAGAGGTGGGGATTTATGCTTGTAGCCTGAGGCGGCTATCTCAGATCCTAAATATATGGAGCTTTGACATAAGCCAAGGTGCAACCTAAATCTAAGCAAAAGTGGGTATATGGTTGACCTCCACAAGAGAGAGTAAATCACTCAACTTCTCAATATATAACTGCTTGGAGTGGCAGCCAGCTAACTCTTCCTGCAGTTTAAAACCATGTAGGCAAGTCATATGATTTTGCAAGATAGTTGGGTTGTTATTATTAAGAAAAAGACCAAGGTCCTTAAACCCACTCCCTAAGAGACTAGAGCATGAGTGGTATGAGCAATGACTTAGTCTAATGCAAATCTTTTTAAATTTTATTTGATTTTTGACACTTCATTTTTGACAAAGGTCGTAGGATTTCTTATGCCTAAATGCATGTTGAAATGAGATTATTGGTTAAATTGGAGAGAAAGAGATGTTTTACACTACAGAGGAGACCCTCAAAGGTCAAGTCTTCCCCTATTGTGTAAGGATGGAAACCCTCTCTTAATAAGAGTGAAGTAGTATGAATGCATGATATTAGACATACAACATTTAGTTAAGAGGTTGTTAAATCTTTTAATTTTCTTGATTTAATGCATATGCTTTATATGAGGTTCTGAGTTGTAGAAACTTTTAGTTATGAGTTGTAATTGGGGTAAAAAAATTAATTTTTTTCCTAAAAGTCTAATCGCATCTAGGCCATACAACAAGCACTAACCATAAAGAAACTATGAAGAGGCATGCCATTTCTAATGCATAAGCTAAACATAATATCAAACATTATTATAGCTCTAACGCAAAAGACTAAAAGGTTGGTGCGGTTGGGTACCATCGTATAACCTGAAAAGAGAAATGGGTATATGAGCTTTACCCTTATACAACCTAGAATATGAAAGAATAATTACAATTATAAATGAATAAATGCTATGGGGGTCTTCTTTTCTTCATTCTTCATGCTTCATGTACCTTTCCTCCTTTAATTTAGATGTGCTTGCTTCAAAGGCATTATAGGGTCTCCAGGATAAAGCCTTCTAGCCACTGCTCATCCTAATCCCCCATAACACTAATCCTAATTTCTAATGCAAAATTATATTAAAAATAGGAAAAGTAAATCTATCCATACTTGTAAAACAAGTGTTAGCCAAACACACCATACAACCCAAGTAGTTATATTTAAAATTTGGACCTAGCATCCTACAAATGGATAACCAAGCCCACCAGTCCTAATTTGGATTATGCTTAGGGGTTTAACCAACCTGTAAAGAGAGAAATTATATTTATTTTAAGCATCCCTTAAGCATAATCCCCTACATAAAATATAATTAGGATAATCACGGCCTAACATCCAATCTATGAAACATACACTCTAACATCCGGTCTAAAATAATATATCACAAAACCAAACATACATCATACCATGCACCACCCTAACATAAGGCTAAAAGTGGTGACTTAGTTCTAAGGTGTGTGTTAAGGCTTGTGTGGTATGCCTAAACTAGGCATTGTTATGATTCTCTAAGTATGAAAGGGGTTAAATTATAAGAGGTTGATTTAACTTTAAGCGGTTTAATTAATTTGGAAATTTTACTTAATATTTTTTTTCATTTGACTTACACTTAGCAACTAAGTGTTATAAAGAGAAGAAAATGAGAGGATTACTCTCTTTTATCCCTATCTTAAGCCACATCTAAAGCATATTAATTAGTTTAATTCTCTTTAGTGAATGGCTTATTACATATTTTAAATTAATCCTAAGTTTAGATTCACTTTAAATAATTCTATTCAATATGAAAAGCATCTTAAGATTAATTTGATTAAATTACTATCATATGACACATACTCAACCATTCCTTTTCATCATATGTAACATTCACATGATTAAATCCTAAACATACATACACATACAACATGTTTCTTTTAGCACACTTTAAATGAAAGATACATAAGTGTATTTTGTAGAAAAATGGGATTTTCACTCATTAGCTAGATACACATTCAAATGTATAAAGGTTTTAAGCAGGTACTTTGCCATTGTTAAACCAGGGGAGTGAGGTAAAGACCTCCTTATGGCTACTTAAAGCCTTGCATCCTCAGAATGTCCAGACTAGATATACCCATTATTCTTGAATACACATGAATGTATAAGTGACTACAATAATGGAAAATTATGGAAAAATTGTATTTCTTTTAATTGAATTATTTATTCTTATGGAGTAAAGTTGAAAAATAGGATTTTCATTCATTAGCTAAATGCGCATACAAGTGCATAAAAGTTTAAGTAAGTACTTCGTCATTGTTAACCAAGGGAGTGAGGTAAAAACCTCATTGGGGCTACTTAAAGTCTTGCATCCCCGGAATGTGCAGACTAGATATACCCACTATTCTTAAATACACATGAATGTACAAGTGACTACAATAATAGAAAATCATGCAAAAGTTATATTCCTTTCAATTGAATTATTTATGCATGTAAGCTAAAGTTCTATCTAAATTCTAACGTAGAAATACATAGGAATGAATTCAAACAAATATTGTTTCCTTTTTAAATGGGTAATACACTTGCTAACATTCAAACTTTATGTAAATCCATATAGATTAAAGAAAGAGAACTCCATATCACATGCTCTAAGCCATGGACATATGCATGCGTATAGAAATTATAACTAGTATCACTCCAAATATTATAGTTGACTTATAAACTTTTGAAAATAATCATGCAAATTTGACATAAAGAAAACCATATGATTTAATTAATTTTGCAAAAGATGAATGCATTAAAATGACATTGTTGACCTCATTTTTAGGATGAGCTCTCAACCCCTCCATCTTAGACATAGGACTCCTCTTAGACATTAAGAGATCCTTAGTCATAAGACACATCTAGTGATTAGGTGGACACTCAACCAACCCAAGAGACTTAGAAGAGTTAGCCATAGGAATAGGTCATGCCTTAGGGGTGTTAGGAAAACTTGCCTACCATATAACTTAACTCACATTCCTCACCTCCTTCCATCAAATCAAACTCCAAATCAAATCAACATCAAACTTAAATTAGTTCCAGCTTAATTGATTTCCTCCAAACTCAAATCAATTCCAAATGATTGAAATCCATGATCAACTCTAAATGATTGAAGCTTATGATTGAAATTCCAAGATCAAAATATTTCCTAAGTCCTTTGATTCCCTCTTAAGGACTTAGCCTAAATCTAATCCAAATCAATTCAAAGTCATGAAATTTTATCATAACCTATTTATATTCTCATTTATATTCACATATATAAATGAAATATAAATTCAAGTCAATCAAACTAAATCTAAAATGCAAATCCAAATCAAAAATCATTCCTAAGTCCTTTGATCCCCTCTTATGGACTTAGCTCAAATCACTTCAAATTCATGAAATTTTCTCATAACCCATTTATATTCTCATTTATATTCATAAATATAAATGAAATATAAATTCAAATATCCAAAACAAAATCCAAAGATCAAACTCAAATTCAACCAAAATTCAACCTAAGCTTTTCAAGTCAAAATCTTGAACTTAGCCAAATCAATTTTAAATCAAGCCAAACTCTTGATTTTTCTTCATGATTCAATCAATCCTTCAATCATGAATCCAAATATAAACATAAACTTCAATCACCAAATCAAAACTCAATTCAAAGGTCAAACCCAAGTCAAACTCTTGTTCACTCCTTCAACTTGAAATTGTCAAATAAATCAAAACCCATTTGACTTCAAACCACTTGCAAATGGATTTATATTTCAATCATAAGTCCATGTGTGAGTTCAATCAAACTCAAACCAAGCTTTGACCAAGTCATTTGACCCACTTAAGCTCACTTGACCCAAAGTGACCTAAAGTATCCTTTATGAGCCAAATTATAATCCTAACCAAGTTGGATTGAACTAAGCCCACCTAAGTCTCTCATCATGATCAACAATCATCATGAGATGATCAATCACTCAAATTGGGTCAAACCAAGTCAAACCTAAGGGTTGACCAAGTCAACCTTAGCCAAAATGAAACCCAACATAGCCAAAATCCACCATAGGACAAATTGATTGAAACCATTGATCAAAACTCATTCATGATCAATGTTTGAACTTCACCAAGTCAACATTTGAGCCTAACCTAGCTCAATTGGCCACTTGACCGAAGTTGACCCAACTTTACCTAAAAAGTCAAAATGTGTCAAAACTTGATCTAAGATAAATTGATTGAAACCAATAGGTCAAGTTCATTCCAAAATGATTGTTGAACTTGATCAAATGTCCAATTGGCCAACTAGACCTAACATAGCTCAATTGACTATGAACCCAACTTAACCTAAAAGCTCATATTGAGCCATCAAATATAAACCAAATTGATTGGAAACAAAGATACCAATCTATTTTATATGACCAACCAAACATGAACCAGCCCATGACCTAACCCAAATAAGCCAAATGGGTCAATTTGGTCAATTTGACCAATTTGATCAAAATGAAATCAATTGAACCAAATTCAAACCTAAACTAAATTGAATCAAACCAAAGCAACCAAAACATGTCAAATGGTCATATGAACTTGACCCAACCCTTGCTTTGACCCAATTTTGACCAATTGGCCAACTTGACCCAAGTTGACCCATTTTGACCTAAATGGGTCAACATGAGCCAAATCACATCGAACCAACTCCAAATTCAGTGAAACTTGGCCTAACCCATTTTTCAATCATACCAAACATGCCCAAACTAAAATCAAGATCAAATGACCATTTTACCCCTAGGCCATAGGGTAACCAAATATCAAAACCACTTAGAATTTGGTCAATTCCTTTTCATGGACACTTGGCATCCCTTTAGTGGACCAAATGGTCACTAATGGACCTAGTGCACATGACCCAATGGGTTTGGGTTAGCCAAATACAACCCATACCCAAAACTGACCACCTCCTTTGAAAGTGGCCACGTGGAATCCCTCCTCCACCTGATTTAATCACATGGGAGCTCCACTACTCCACTCCTTAAGCCAAACCGAATGCAAGGACACCTCTAACAGCCTAACAAACCCATTCAAGGAGCTCAATTGGATAAAATGGCAAGTGAAGCTTGGCCATCTGATTGCTCAAGGGGGAGATATACTCCCCCTAATTTGAATTCATTCCAACAGTCCCTAATTCGATTGAGTAAGAGGAAGCCAGAGAAGTCATTTCCCAGCCTCCCCAAGCTCTCTCAAGCAATTCCCATTTTCCATTTTCTCGATTTTCATAGCTTGAAAATAGGGGAGCTCCACTTGAAATCCTACTTAGCCAATACTTTAAATCAAGCCAATTCACTTTGTAAGCTCCATCAGGGATCCCAATCAAACTTGCCCAAGCCTTTTCCCAAGCTCCGAAGGCAAGCGAGGTGCTACCTTGATCAAGACCGAGCTCAAGTCAAAGTGGAGTTGGCCTCTAGAAGGATCTACTCAATTTCAATACCTCCAAACTTCAACAAAGCTTCGTCTCAACTATACGAAGCTTCTCCAAGGGAATCGAGCATCGGTGATCACCTCCGGTGAGGTTAGCCATTAAACAAAGCACATTTTTAATATCATTTGGAGCTTTGTGAAGTGGATTTTCACCCCATGAGATTCTAGCCATTAGATGTGTTATCCTTTATGCTTAAATAGTGTGTGTTGAGTTTGGGGTCAATCTGAGCTCAATCGAGCTTGGACCATGCCCTAAAATATGGACGAATGTCCTCTCTCACAGGGAAATACAAGGATAGATCATGGGTTGTATGTCTGTGCATTTTGGATGGATGGTCATGATTTAAGACACGTAGATCTAACATTTCATCCATTAAGAACCATGGATCTCACCTGAGCCGTCTGATCTTTGATCGGACGGGTGAGGAGAAAGCGCGTAGCACTGCTGCGGACGTGGTACTACTATGTGACAACTTTAATATCGAATCCCATTGCACCATGTCGAAAGCGCATGTCACGTTAGAAGTCCACGTAGCGCCGACGGGATTAAACATTTAATTAGGTTATTAAATCACCTAATTAATCGTGAAAACTTCCTAAATTCATATCTAAACCTATAAAATAAAAAAAATTAAATAAATTGCATTGGATAGATAATTGAACATAAAATATTCTAAAAATGATTTCAATGGATTTTGAACATTGCTTTTCTCTTGATCTGGGTTTTATTAAGAATGTTATATTACTAATTACCCTCTAATTACTCCACTGATTAATCTTAAACTTCTTGTGCATAATTAGTGGGATGACTCCTGCCTCCCCTAATTTCCTTGGGATTTATTGGTGGTTGAATTAGAAGAATTGCTAGTTCATTCCTTAATCACTCCCTTAATATAATTAAGCTTAATTAAGGGTATAATTAGTGGTCTAACGCTCTGGTTGAGTCAATTAAGTTTGCTTAAGTGAATAAGAGGTTTAGGGAATAATTTTGGGATACTTTCCTTAAGATATTCCTTAAACCCCTTTTCTTCTTTAATCCAACCTTAATTAAGGGTTAATTCACTAATTACCCCCTTAATTAATTATTAACCTTATTATTAGGATGAGCTCTCACCCCCTCCATCTTAAGCATAGGACTCCTCTTAGACTTTAAGAGTTCCTTAGTCTTAAGACACATATAGTGATTAGGTGGACACTCTACCTAGCCCTAGAGACTTAGAATAGTTAGCCATAGGAATAGGTCATGCCTTATGGGTGTTAGAAAAAGTTGCCTACCCTTAGCTTGAACCATTCCTCACCTTCCTTCCTTCAAGTCAAACTCCAAATCAATCTTATTTGATTTTCTCCAAACTTAAATCAAATCCATGATTAAAATAAATGATCAAAATCCATGAATGAAATTCCTAAGTCTAAAAGCTTAAGTCCTTAATCTCTTCTTAAGGACTTAGCCAAAATCATGATCAAACCAATTCCAACTCATGCGATTTTCTCAAAACTCATTTATATTCTCATTTATATTCACATATATAAATGAAATATAAATATAAATCAATCAAACCAAACCTAAAATTTTCCTAAGTCCTTTAAGTTTCCCTTCATGGACTTAGCCTAAATCAAGATCAAACCAATTCCAACTCAAGGATTTTCTCAATACTCATTTATATTCACATATATAAATGAAATATAGATATAAATCAATCAAACCAAATCCAAAATTCAAATTCCAAATCTAAATTTTTATGAAGTCCTTTAAGTCATCCTTCATGGACTTAACCTAAATCATGATCAAACTAATTCCAACTCATGAGATTTTCTCAAAACTCAGTTATATTGTCATTTATATTCTCATTTATATTCACATACATAAATGGAATATAAATATAATTCAATCAAACCAAATCCAAAAAATCAAATTCCAAATCTAAAATTTACTTAAGTCCTTTAAGTCTTCCTTCATGGACTTAGCCTAAATCATGATCAAATCAATTCAAATTCATGGAATTTTCTCATAATTCATTTATATTCTTATTTATATTCACATATATAAATGAAATATAAATATAAACCAATCAAACTAAACTCAAAATTCAAATTCAATTCATGAAATTTTCTAAGTCCCTTAATTTCCCCCTTAATGGACTTAGCCTAAATCAACTCTAAATCAATTCAAATTCATCGAATTTTCTCAAACCTCATTTATATTCACATATATAAATGAAATATAAATATAAATCAATCAAACCAAACTCAAAAATTCAAACTTCAATCTCTAAAAATTTCTTAAGTCTTTTAAATTCCCTTTAATGGATCTAGCCTAAATCATGATCAAAACACATCAAATCCTTGAAATTTTCTCATGATTCATTTATATTCTCATTTATACTCACATATATAAATGAAATATAAATTCAAACAATCAAAACCAATTCCAAAAATCACACTCAAATCCACTCAAAATCCAACCTAAGCCTTTCAAGTCAAAATCTTGAACTTAGCCAAATCAACTTCAAATTAAGCCAAACTCTTGATTTTCCTTCATGATTCAATCAACCCTACAGTCATGAATCCAAATATAAATAAAACTTCAATCACCAAATCAAAATCCAATTCAAAAATCAAACCCCAAATCCTTTCATGTTTACCCTTTAAATATGAAATTGTCAAATGAATCAAAACCCATTGGGCTTCAAACCACTTGCAAATGGATTTATATTTCTATCATAAGTCCATATACATGTTCAATCAAACTCAAATCAAGCTTTGACCAAGCCATTTGACCCACTTAGGCTCACTTGACCCAAAGTGACCTAAAGTACCCTTATGAGCCAAATTTTAATCCTAACCAAATTGGATTGAATCAAACTCACCTTTGCCTCTCATCATGATCAACAATCATCATGGGATGATCAATCAACCAAATATGGTCAAATCAAGTCAAACCTAAGGGTTAACCAAGTCAACACTTTGCCCAAAATAAAACCTAACTTAGCCAAAATCCACCATAGGCCAAATTGATTAAAACCATTGATCTAAGTTCATTCATGACCTATGTTTGAACTTGATCAAGTCAACATTTGAGCCTGACCTAGCCCAATTGGCCACTTGACCCAACTTGACCTAAAAAGTCAAAATGTGTCAAAACTTGATCTAAGCCAAATTGATTCAAACCAATGGGTCAAGTTCATTTCAAATCACTTGTGGAACTTGACCAAAGCCTCAATTGGCCAACTAGACCTAACCTAGCCCAATTGATCTTAGACCCAACTTGACTTAAAGGGGTCATGTTCAGCCAAATTCAAACATAACCAAAATTGATTGGAAAGAAAGATACCAATCCAGTCCATATGACCAACCAAACCTAATTCTACCCATGACCTAGCCCAAATAGGTCAAATGGGTCAAATAGGTCAACTTGACCCATTTGACCTAAATGAAGTCATATGAGCCAAATTCAAAACTATACCAAATTGAATCAAACCAAATCCACCAAAACATTTCAAATGGTCATATGAACTTGACCCAACCCTTGGTTTGACCCAATTTGACCAATTGGTTAACTTGACCCTAGTTGACCCATTTTGACCTAAATGGGTCAACATGAACCAAACCTTATCAAATGAATTCTAAATCTCATGAAACTTGGCCAAACCTAGTTTCTCCACATAACCAACATCCAAATTAAAAAATTAGCAAAATGACCATTCTACTCCTAGGCCATAGAACAAATTTTGGCTTAATCCATGGGTAATTTGGTCATCCCCTCTTCATATCCACTTGATACCTTCTTAATACCTCAAGGGGACCTAGTGAAGTGTGGTGCACCCAACCCAATGGGTTTGGGTCAGCCCAAATGGATCCAAGGCCAAAATGGAACCCATGGGTCAAATTGGCTAATTCAAAATCCTTCCTCCACCCAATTTGATGCACATGGGAGGTTGGCAATCCACTCAAGACCTCAAACCGACCATGTGCAAAGATCTAACAGCCTAAACAAACCTTTCCATGTGGTCAATTGGATCAAAATTGCAAGGGAGGTGTCGGTCATTCGATTGTCATAGGGGGAGATATACTCCCCCTAATTCAATTTGAAATCATCATTCCCACATTCGATTGAAGCCTAGAGAGTGTTAGGAAAGATCAGAGAGCCATCCTAAGCTTTCTAAGAAGGATTTGAAATAGTTACTTCTCGATTTTCTCCATTGAAAAATATGGGAGCTCCTTTGAATCTTCAACTTCCTCTTCACTCAAATCCATCCCAATTCCTCTTGCATACTCCTTCAGAGGATCAAATCGAGTGCACTCAAGCTCTCATTTGAGTTCCCAAAGTAAGGAGAGCCTCAATTGGATCAAAGCTACAAAGGAGGTGAAGTGGTGTTGGTCCATAGGAAGATCCACTCAACCCCAAGGCTTTCAAGGCTTCATCTCCACTAGACGGAGCTACCTCATTGAGCTCGAGCACGGTGATCACCTCCTGTGAGCTATGGAATTTTTTGACCACTTAGCTTAGGAGGTGTTGGTCTTTTGTGAAAACAATTTTCAAGTCATGAGAAATCCATCGTTGGATAGGCTTCTCATTAGCTTTAGATGGTGTGGGAACAATCTCATTCCAATTCAAGCTCAATCGAGCTCAGATCTTCCCTAAGATCATGGTCGGCCTCTGTTAATCCTAAGGGAATAACTCGGGTGATCCTAGCAATCCATCCGTGCATTTTGGATGGAAGGCCACGATTATTCCCATGTTTTAGAAATGAATTATCCCTTTTAAAATTGTGGGGTGATCCCTGGTCGTTCGATCCTTGATCGAAAGGTAGGAATCAAAGTGTGTCCCGCCACCGCATCGCCATTTGGATGTGACAATTAAGTCAGTAGCTCACGACGACCGCGTGCATCGCCTCCGCTGACGTGTAATGAGGGATTAGTTAATTTAATTGTTAATTAATCTCTTGATTTTCAAAAATAAATATCTCCTTCAATAAAATTCAAAAAAAAAGAGGTAAAATTTTATGGAAAGATAATTCAACCCAGAATATTTTAAAAATAATTTCAATGGATTTTGAATTATCCTTTTCTCTGATTTTGGGTTTTATTGTAAACTTTATTTTGCTAATTATCCCTTAATTAATCCTCTGATTAATCCCAAATTTCTTAGGTATGTTTTAGGGGATGACCTCTGCCTCCCCTAATTTTCTTGGGATTTATTTAAGGCTTAATTGGGGGAATTGCAAATGTGTTTCCTAATTACTCCCTTAACTTAATTAAGGATAATTAAGGTTTAGATTAGTGTTTTAATCCATTATTAAGGTTGATTAAGGTTAGATCCAATAGATAGGAGGTTTAGGGAATAATTTTGGGCATTACCCCTAAGCAATTTAAACCCCCTTATCTTTCTTTAATCCTCTCTTAATTAAGGGTTAATTCATCAATTATGCCTTAATCAATTTCTAAAAATTATAAAATCTTCCAGAACTTAATTAATCTACTTTGGATAGATTCTTAGGTATTTAATAGCCTAAGTTCAACTAAGGAAATCAAAACCCAATTCATATGTGTGAAGGGGTGTTTTGAATCTAAGCTAAACCCCTTAGCTTAATTAAACATCAATCCTGAGCCAAATTGCATTAGGCCCTTTTCTTCCTAGGTGCATCACAAGTTTAAATTCCTTGTGAGTTTTTTATGTCATCTCATTGGCTCATAATTACTTGGTTAACTATGCTAAGGTGGTGTAGGTAAGGGTTAATTAACTTGCTTAATTCATACATTGACCTAATTAATATATAAAAATGAATCTAATCATCTAAAAACTAAATAAAAATATCAAACACATGTGGGAATGGGTTGAATAGAAAACTCATTCTACATTTTCAAAATTAAATCAAACTTAAGATCAAACCAAAATCATATGAAATAAACTTTGATTTATTTTAAACTTTCTTATTTAATAAGAATATCTTTAGGATTTAATTAAAGTGAATGTGTTTGCATGCTTTCATTGCATTAATTCTTTCCCCAACATGTTAAATTTGTATGTCATGTTGTTTCATGCATTCATATTTTTCAAAATTTAAATTTAAAATGAAATTGTTTACATTATGTCAAATTTGCATGAGTTGGCTAAAGTAGAAATATGAGTGGCAATTATGACTACTAAATTCAAATTTATTTTAAATATATATGAATTAAATGCCCTAAACTAAAAGTGTGCTACTTATATTTTAATTATACACTTGCAGGTGAAGAAAATATAAAGATGTGCTTAGCCTAGGTTTCCCTTCTCTTTTATGTTAGTATAGTTTTGAATAGGGGTTGGTAAGATGTATGGTTCATTTGAAAAGAACCTAACACTTACCTAATTCCATATCCTATTCATTCCTATGCCATCACTTAATAAGGTTACCTATGCTTGCACATATAAATTGAATAAACAAGATGAATCAACTAATACAACTTTTGCATTTCTTCTTTTCCAATTTATTTCTTTTGTACACATCTTTGTATTTAAGGAAAGTGATATATTAGTCTAGACAACCCTAAGGTTGTGAGGCTTTAAGTAGCCCAAAGTAGGTCTTGTACCTTACACCTCTGGTTAATAATGGCGCTATACTCACTTATGCCTTTCTTACTTTCATGTGTGCATGTGAAAAACTGGATAAAGAAACCCTTTTCTACTTTTAAAAAAAAATCATGCATCTTAAACTTCTAAATTTTCTTAAATGAATTACTTAGCATGCACCATAAAGTGTGTTAAATATTCTCATTTGTATGTATATGTATTCTTAAGATTTATTCATATGCATGTTATACATGTTGGGAAAGAAATGAAGTGATGTATGTTTTATGAATTTGATTCATTTTATTTAACCTTAAAATGCCTTTCTTTTTGAATAGGTTTGTTCAAAGTTCATCTAAACTTAGGATTAATTAAAAGATTTAATCAAAGCATTTACTAAATAAAACTAAAATATTAATCTACTTTAGAAATTACTTAGGTTAGGGAAGGAAAGAGAAGTTCTCTTCTCTTTCCCTCTCTTTATAACTTAGTAATTAATTGTAGGATTCACTTGAACCTAATCAAAATATGAAATAAAATCAACCCAAAACAATTAAACAACTTAAATGAAACCCTCCTCACACTTAGAAAATTCTAACTTAAAGCCATAACTAAGCATACCACACAAACCTTCAAAGCACACACATTAGCCTAAGTCACCACTTCTACCATTAGGTTAGGTCGGTGCATGGTTTGATGTTTATTTTATTTTTGATAAATGTTTTAAACTGGATGTTAGGGTGTATGCTCATAAAATGAATGGTATGGTGATCTTAGTCTAACCATTTATTTTCTACAGGAGATTGAGCTTAAGGGGTGCTATCATAAATAAAAAATATAAATACTTTTACTTGCAGGTGCTTTATACCCCTAAGCATAATCCAATAGGCCAGGTGGACTTAGTCACTCATGTGTGGGGTGATAAGTCCAATATATATGCTTAGGATTTGGTGGTTTGTTTATCTAACCTTTATCTTGCAGGTGTTAGCTAGATTTACTTTTCCTTTTCATGTAAATTTATGAAATTACAGTTTTGGAATGATTATTATGGGGATTAGGATGAGCATTGGTCATAAGAGCCTATCTTATACACCATGTGAATCCTTGGAGCATCTACCTTCCAATAATCCAAAAGAAAGAACCAAAGTATAAAAGAAGAACAAAGAAGAAAGAAGAAAGAAGAAAAAAGAAGAATGAAGAATGAAGCTTGAAGACCCCCATAACAATGAACTCCTTGCTTAATTGTAATTTAATTCATTTGTAATTTAGGTTGTATAAGGGCAGAGCTCAGCTACCAACATTTATCTTTTTGGGTTTGTGCGATGGTGCCAGACCACAATAGCCTTTTATTCTTTTTGCAATTAGCTTTATAAATTGATTGATGATTTGTTTAGCTTTTGCATTAAGTGGCATATTTTCCTAGTTTCTTTCTTGCTTTATGTATGGCCCATATGTAGATTAGCCTCTTTAGGAAAAAATAAATCTTTTACCAAACTTGACAACTCAAATTAAAAATAAAGAACTCATAACCTCACCTAAAGCTTAGGTTTAAAACCAAGATAAAAGAATTAGCAACCCCCCTTAGCTGGATGAGTATTTCTTTTACAATATCATGCAAAATGCATCTTATTTCACTCTTGATTGGAGGTCTTCCACCTTTGCCAAAAAAAACTTGGTTTGACTTTTGAGAGCCATGGTGGAAACACACCTCCTCCCTTCTCGCTGATTTTGGCCAACAACTTCATTTCTCATGCTTTAAGCATATGAATCCTACTAACCTGAGTCAAAATAATTATAAAAATATAAATAAAGTAAAATGAAATTTGAATTGCATTAGATTTAGGTCATTTAAATCATGTCCTTACATGATATAGTCTCTTTAGGGAGTGAGTTTAAGGACATAGTCTCTTTCTAAAATAAACAATAGCCTAGATATCTCATAAGCATAAAGACTTGCCTACATGTATTTAAAATGGTAGGAGGAGTTAGTTGGCAGCCACCTCCAAGCAGTTGTAAGTCCAAATAGTCCAGTGGTTTGTCCTCTCTTGTGGAGACAAACCAAATACCCATTTTTGCCTTAGATTTAGGTTGTGCTTTCAGCCCTCGCCAAAGCTCCCTAGATTTAGGTTATAAGATTGCTTCTCCCCTTCGTGGGTCATAAGCATAATTCCTCTTCTCTTAAGCATTTCCTTAATCTTGTGTTAAGGAATCATAAGTCCTAGATTTCTAATGAAAAATTCAACTCAAATAAACTAAATCAATTTCAAAAATGTAAAGCCCAACTATTGGATAGTTTGAGATGCTCGCTAGATTTTCTAGCATCGTGGGCATCTCCTACTCATCTTTCTTTTGGCTTTGATAATAACTCCCTCCATTTGATCAATCCCATTTGATCTTCAAAAATGAACTAATCGATTGATAGTCATTTCCTATTGAAATCTTTGAAGATAATGATCATTTACCTTAATCGAGAGTTTTTCTAAGGAATCCTCATTGATGTAATTAACTATGGAGGATTGCCCCTATAGAGAACTTAATGAACCTGATTTAAAATAAACCCTGCTTTACTTTTCCATGTAAAGTAAGGGAAGAATCTCAGGTACATATGCGAACTCATCATCCTTAGGAGTCCTTATTGAGGTGATTAGGACCATTAAAGGGTGGTGATTTCTGTCTTTCGAGATAGTACACTATTCATTGATGACATACCCGATCACCTGAATAAGCACATCTGCGAATCTACGTGACATCCTAAAAAGATGAATTTATATAGTCTTTCCACTCTTTTCAACCAACAGATTTGAAAGGAGACTCTATAAGAAATTTAATCACCACATTAATCTCAAAAAATTTTAAAACCTTCCAGAACTTAACTAATCCATCTTGGATAGATGCTTAAGTGTTCAAGAGCCTAAGTACAATTAAGGAAATCAAAATCCCACTCACATGTGTGAGAGGGGTTATGAAAGTACTTAAGTTAAACCCCTTAGTTTAATTAATCATTAACTATGATCCAATTGCATTAGGCCCTTTTCTTCCTAGGTGTATTGCTGATTTAAAATCCTTGTGTGGCATTATGCCATCTCATTGGCTCATAATTATTTGATTAAGCATGCTAAGGTGGTGTAGGTAAGGGGTAATTAATACACTTAATTCATACCTTAATGTAAGAAACATTAAAAATCATTTAATAATCCTAAGAATAAACTAAATCAACAAACATATGTGGGAATGGGTTAGGAGCTGCAAACTCACCTCACATTTCTCAAATTAAATCAAACTCAAAACAAAATCAAACCTTCCTTAAAAATAACTTTATTTATTTTAATATTTCTTATTTCATAAGATTATCTTTATAAATTAATTAGGGTGAATGTGTTTACATGCTTACATCACTTTAGTTCTTTTCAAACATGTTAAATGTGTATGTTGTATTAATTTCATGCATTCATGCTTTTCTAAAATCAAATTAAAAATGAAATTTTTTTTATGTCAAATTGCATGTTTTGGCTAAAGTAAAAAATATGAATGGCTACTATCACTATTAAATCCAAAACTATTTTCAAAATCCATAAATCAAACATCTAAAATTGAAACTGTGCTACTTATAATTAGTTATAAGCTTGCATGTGGATATAAATATGAAGATGTGCATAGTATACTTTTCCTTCTCTTTTCTTTTAGCATAGTTTTGAATAGGATTTGGAAAAGTGTATAGTTCATTTGAAAAGAACATAACACTTACCTTAACTCCATTCCTACTTATTCCTATGCTATTACATAAAGAAGGACATCCATACTTACACATATAAATTGCATAAATAAATCAAACAAACAAATACAAACTTTTGCATCTTTCTTTTTCATTCATTTCTTTTGTACATATTCTTGTACTTAAGAAAAGTGGTATATTAGTCTGGACAACCCCAAAGTTGCGAGGCTTTAAGTAGCCCCAGGTAGGTCTTATACCTTACACCCCTGGTGCTAACAATGGCATCGTACTCACTTATGCCTTTCATACATACATGTGTGCATTTGAAAAATGGATAATAAATCCCCTTTTCTACTTAATGAAAAATCATGCATCATAAAGTATTCCAATTTTCTTAAGTAACTCACTTAGCATTCATCATAAAGTGTGATAAATATTTCCATTTGTATGTATAAATATGCTTAAGATTCATTCATATGCATGATATACATGTTGGGAAAGAAATGAAATGATGTATCTTTTGTGATATCAATTCACTTTACTTAATATTAAAATGCCTTTCTTTTTGAATAGGTTTATTTAGGGAAAATCTAAACTTAGGATTAATTAAAACATAGAATAAAACATTCACTAAATAAAATCAAACATGAATCTATCTTAGAAATTACTTAGGGTAGGGAAGGAAAGAGAAGTCCTCTTCTCTTTTCCCTCTCTTTACAACACTTAGTAATTAATTATAGGTTCACTCAAACCTAATTAAAACACAAAATAAAGTAAATTAAAACAACTAAACAACTTAAATGAAACCCACCCTCTAAGTTGAATATCTTTACACTTAGAAAATACAAATCTTAAAGCCACAGCTAAGCATACCACACAAATCTTCTAAAGCATACACATTAGAATAAGTCACCACTTCTAGCTTTAGGTTAGGGCGGTGCATGATTTGATGTTTTCTTTTATTTTGTGATATTTTGTTTTAGTCTGGATGTTAAGGTGAATGTGTGTAGAATGAATGGTAGGACAATTTATTCAAATCATTATTTTTAGCAGGGCATTATGCTTAAGGGGCGCTGTAATAAAAATATAATTGCTTTTACTGTGTAGGTGCTTATATCCCTAAGCATAATCCAATAGGCTAGGTGGACTTGGTTACTCATATTTGGGATGCTAAGTCCAATATACATGCTTGGGATTTGTGTGGTTTGTTTAGCTAATCTCTGTTTGTAGATGTTAGTTAGATTTACTTTTCCTTTTTGTGTAATTTTGCAATTAAGAATTTTGAATGAGTGTTATGGGGGATTAAGATCTATATTGGTCATAAGATCTCATCTTATGTATCATGTAAAGCCTTTGGAGTATCCACATTCTAACCATCTAAAAAAAGGAACCAAAGAAGAAAGAAGAAAAGAATAATGAAGAAATGAAGAATGAAGAACCCCATAACATGAATTTCTTTACTTTGTTGTAAATTAATTCATTTATAATCCGGGTTGTATGAGGGTAGAGCTCGGCTACCCAATTTGTTTTTGGGTTTGTGTGGTGGACCCTAACCACAGATGGCCTTTTATTCTTTTGCGTTAGCTTTATAAAAATGTTTGATCTTTTATTTTTCTTATGCATTAAGATGGTATGTTTTCCTAGTTTCTTTCTTGCTTGACGTATGGCCTGGATGATGATTAGGCTCTTAGAAAAAAATAAATCTTTTACCAAATTAATCAACTCAAAATTAAAAATAAATAACCCATAACCTTATTTAAAGCTTAAGTTAAAATCAAGATAAAAGAATTAGCAACCCTTTAAATGGATGAGTATTTCTTTTATAACATCATGCATAAAAACATATTATTACACTCTTGATTGGAGGGCTTCCACCCTTCCCAGAGAACTTGGCTTGACCTTTGAGAGCCATGGTAGAAACACACCTCCCCCTTCTTGCTGATTTTGGCCCATAATCTTTATTCTCATGCATTAGGCATATGAATACTATCAGCCTAATTCAAATGATTGTCCAAAAATAAAAATAAAATGTAATATATTTTGCATTAGATCTAGGTCATTTTTTATGCTCTTACATGATCTAGTCTCGTAGGGAGTGAGTTTAAAGACTTAGTCTCTTTCTAAATAATAACAATCTAGCTATCTTGTATAAAGCATATGACTTGCCTACATGAATTTAAAATTATAGGAGGAGTTAGTTGGCCACCCCTAGGCGGTTGTAAGTCCAAGCAGTCAGGAGGTCTGTCCTCTCTTATGGAGGCAAATAAAATACTCATTTTTCACCTTAGATTTAGGTTGTGCTTTTGGCCCTCGCTAAAGCTCCATAGAATTAGGTTCTGAGGTTTCTTCTCCATTCTATGGGCCATAAGCATAAATCCTCACCTCTTAAGCATTTCCATAACCTTGTATTATGGAATTGTAATCCCTAGTACTCTAATAAAATTCAACTTAAATAAATAAATCAATTTCAAAAATATAAAGCTCAACCATAGGATAGTTTGAGATACTCGCTAGGTTTCCTAGCATCATGAGCATCTCCTACTTATCATCCCTTGGCTTTGATCTCTTTGATCAATCCCATTTGATCTTCCAAAATAAACTAATCATTCATTTACCTTAATCGAGAGTATTCCTAAGGAATCTTATTCCTTAGGATGTAATTAACTATGGGGGCTTGCCTTCATATGAAACTTAACAAACCCATTGTCCTTAGAAGTCCTTATTGAGGTGACTAGGTCTATTATAGGGTGGTGACTTCTATCTTTTGGGATAGTACACCTCTCTTTAATGTCATACCCGATCACCCTTAATAAGAACATCTGCGGATCTACGTGGTGTCCAAAAATGCATAAAAAGAAGTATATTTCTATCATCATTTTATTTTGCATAGAGTGAAGATGTAAGTATACATTCTTTAGAAATTTCTAATATTAAAATTTCACCATAGATTTTTCTGGTGACTCTGCTGGGGATGGTTCCTCTCTCCATCTTTGGTAAATGATCGTTATCTCTAAATATCGATAGTGGGTTTGTACTTTTGTATGAATCCAAGACTATCTCCATTTCTGTTGGCACTTAACTTATTTCATCCTTAAGTTAAGCTAGCCAACATCTTTAGGTTTTAGGACCTCACCCCGTGTTGGTCTTAAAATCCCTGTTAGGTTCTCAAATGGGTGAAAATAAAATTTCAATGAAAATAAACTATTTAAAACTTCATCCCTACCATTTTTATGGTAAGGAAGTGTTCATTCTAAAATAATAAAGACAAAATAAATCCTTCTTAAAAATCTTGCTTTTCAAAAAGCACTCTTTCAAAATGCACATAAAAAAATGTTTTACACAAAAATTATCATAAATAACCTCATCTAACAATCTTCATGATTGTTATATGCAGGATCATCTTTACAAAAATAAAATTCCAACAATCACATTTTTTAAAAGCACAAATGAGCTTCTTCTCTCAATTCATTTTGATGAAAACCTCATTTTCAAAAATAAAATTTCAACAATCATGTTTTCAAAAGCATAAAATTTGAAGATGGGCCTTTCCATTCAATACATCCAAATGTGTTGAATGGATATTACATCTTCAAGCAAAATCATAACTTTGAAATTCCACTTAACACATTCCACATGTGTTAGGTTGGAATTTTCATTTTCAAAAAGCACATATGAAACCTCTTCATTCAATATATCCACATTTATTGAATGGAGGTTTCATTTTCAAACAAAATCAAAAATAAACTTTTAAAAAGGACATATGAATATCTCCATTCAATATACCCAAAATTATTAAATTGGAAATTTCATTTCCAAATAAAATAACATTATTTTGAAATACCACTTAACATATTCCATATATGATTAGGTTGGGATTTCCTCTTTCAAAAAGCAATAATCACACACAAAATATACATCTTTGGAAAATGAAACATAATTGATTTCCATCTTACATACCCAAATGTGTAAATGGAAATCTCTTTTCAAAAATCAACAAAAATAAAAATTTTCAAAACACATTTGGAACTTCAATTTAGCATACCCCATTTGCTAGACTAAAGTCTCCCTTTTCCAAAAACAAGAATTTAAAACACATCTTTGGAATATCGTTTAGCACACTCAAATTTGCTAAGTAAAATCTCAATTTCACAAAAAAATTTCAAAACACATTTGGAACTTCATTCGAGCATACCCCATTTGCTAAAGTGAAGTCTCCCCTTTTCAAAATCCAAAACAAAAATTTGAAACACACTTTTTGGAATTTCATTTAGCATACTCAAATTTGCTAAGTGAAATTTCCATCTCACAAAATTTTCAAAAAACACTTTTGGAACTTTATTTTAGCATACCATATTTGCTAAAGTTAAGTCTTCATTTTCAATTAAAATCAAAATCAAAATAAAAAAAACACATTAGGATTTCCTTAGAATACTTAAATTTGCTAAGGATCTTACTTTTCAAAACCAAATTAAAATCAAAAGAAACACATTAGGATTCCCTTAGCATACTTAAATTTGCTAAGGATCCTACTTTTCAAAACCAAATCAAAATCAAAAGAAACACATTAGGATTTTTTTAGCGTACTTAACTTTGCTAAGAATCCTATTTTCAAAATCAAATCAAAATCAAAAGAAACACATTAGGATTTTCTTAGCATACTCAAATTTGCTAAGAGTCCTATTTTCAAAATTTTCCAAAAATAAAACACACTTTGATTTCCTCATTTAGCATACCCAAATTTGCTAAATGAGAAACTACATTTCTCTTTTCAAATCACAAAAAGATTCACAAAATAAAGCAAGCAAAGAAAGAAAAAGAAACAACTATTTTCAAACACCTCACTTAGCATACCCAAATTTGCTAAGTGAACAAATTCCAAAAATTACAAATTCAAAACAAAAAGCAAAATGACCCTTTACTTTAACATACTCAAATTTGTTAAATGAAGGATCGCCAAATCAAAACAAAATCAAAATTCAAATATGAACCTATGGAAGAATCTCTTCAAAAATACTTGAAGCCATTCTCAACATACCCAAATTTGTTGAAAATGGATTCTACATTCTAAATTCCTCTTTCCAATCAAAATCTCAAATCTTATCTAAATCATTTGAGCTCGACTTAATATTTTCAAAATGTTGAGTATGGATTCAAATTCTAAAAATTTGAATTCAAAATCAACATAAATCTGATTCAAGTTTATTTTCAACATTGTAGACTCTCATTCAGTGGCAGTTTCAGTTTCAATGCAGTTTCAATTTTTAGTTAATAGAAATGCCAGCACCCAAGTATGTTTTCAACTTTCCCCATGGGGTGGAGTTGACCCTAGATCAGGCCAGCCTTCCCCACTCTGATTACGCCCACCTCATTCATTTTGGATGAGGTTTTGAGGGGGCGAGGATTACTTGTGAGAGCACTCCCCTCACAACTATTAGCAGGAGCATAGTGACTGGGCAGAAGCCCATCATTCAGATTGACATGCCATCAGACTCTGATATTCCCTCATTGAAAAAGAAGGCAGTGGTAGTTCCTACAGTGTTAGCAACAATACCAGTGTCTGTGATAGCACCAATGCACCTAGTTGTTTCCCGTGCTTCCCCAGTGAGGGATAGTACCCACTCATTAGCACCTTTGAGGGGAAGGCTCTTCTGATCCTAAGGATTGTCTCCCCGCTAGCTCTTACTCTCCACCCACCAAGACTCATGCATGATAAAGGTATCATGTAGAGATGGAGGAAGCCTCACGGTCAATTATTGAGGAGTTGTCCACTCTGATTTCCTTGTTGGTTACAGCAAAGCCATTTCATCCTCTCTCTGGGTTTGACAGAGAGGATGCTAGGAGGATCCCTGCTTCACCTCCACCATCGATCGATTTCATCCCAGTTAGTCAGAG
This sequence comes from Cymbidium sinense, assembly GCA_021442155.1. NCBI lineage: Eukaryota > Viridiplantae > Streptophyta > Magnoliopsida > Asparagales > Orchidaceae > Cymbidium > Cymbidium sinense. The sequence continues at coordinate 86,299,987 of CM038218.1, read as the reverse complement.
TAGGAGGTCATATGCTAGCCTCTATTTAGTTCTATGCTAGGTTGGTGGAGCCTACGAATGATCTGAGTCTGGGGCTCAATTTTACTTGAGATCTGTTATCCCCCATAGCATGGGAAAGCATCTTTGGTAGGAGAGGGCCAAGGAGGCCCATACTACAGTTCATATCACTAGCCGAGAGAGGCGAAGGTTTGGTTGACAGTTAGCATCCTCTGCACTCATTAATTTTCTTGATCGGTGCACTACCCTCATCGATCACACAGATAGTATTCTACTTACGAGGACTACCCATCATAGGAGGAGAACTCCTATTTTGAGAGAATCTATGGTGTCTCCACCAAATCGCTCTACCCCCCATCCACCATTGCTCGTTCATGTTTTAGCTTCTCCAGTTCTGTCGAAGGTCATGAAGGCCACATCCGGGGAGAAGAGGACCTCGTTGGTGATCTGGCTATGGCCAAAGGATCATATTCCATCTGTGGCAAGGCTGAGCTCTCCTGCTCAACCTTCCCTAGTTGTGGTGCAAAAGGAATGGCGACCCCGAAGCATAGTGGTCATCACATTACCAACACCACCGTAGCAGACATAGAGATGGTTACAGCAGTTGTAAAGGGACTAGGTGACAACTCGGTTGCACCTATGATGATAGAACTTCCTAGGAGTGTCACCCCATACATAGTCAGTGACAGACAAGAGCGTATCTCTTCCAGCGAGAATAGTCCTCACAGGGTTGATTCTCCAGCAGCAGGGGAGGTCCGGTGCCTCACAGTACATGATGTTCATCCCACCACCAGTCAGCCGAAATCATTTATGTCAATTCTGATAGATCATTCTCTTGATGACATTGTAGCTCAGTATTTCATGGAGAAGAAGAAGATCCTAGGATATGACTGGTCTGATGAGGAGAAATCAGCTTTGATCCCAACAAAGATGATTTATTGGGAGACTCTACAGGGTTTTGCATGGTAAATACTAGAGGATCCCTCCTCAAAGAGCATCAGACTATGGAAGGTGTTGAAGATGAGCAGGAAGATAAATCCCACTCTGACCAGCACCTCCTAGCATAAATAAAGTAAAAGGATGAAAAGATAGATATGATGAAGATGAGGCTCAAGGATCTACTAGTAGTTGTCCTAACATTGCAGAACCAAGCCCCAGTAGTTCATCCTACCACAGCAGAGACTAGTCAGCCAAAGTTGGTGCATGTCTTAGACCCAGCCAAGATGTTACCTCTATTAGAGCAAGGTAGCACTAGCATGTATAGGTAGGTACTGTGGATAGTACCTCTATATAGAAAAAAAGATATCAAGTCCATGGTTGAGCAGTAGGTGAAGGAAGCATTGGCTCAAGCCCGAGGAGGATCATTAGTTCCAAAGGGTAGACCCTACCCAGGAATTTGATGCGATCCAATATCCTAAGGGTTTCGTGTCACCATCCTTCAAGAGTTTTTATGGCAGTGGGAACATGAGGCAGTACATCACGCATTTTAGAGCTAGTTGTTGCAACACTGGTGGAAGTGATGCTTTATTTTTTCATCTCTTTATCAGTAGCTTAGCGGGTATATCTTTTAATTTGTACGTTGAACTTCCTAACAGTTCGGTGAATACATTTATTGAGTTAGAGCAACTCTTTATCAAGAGGTTTGTTGGAGCTCATCAAAGGGTCACTGTGGGTGATCTTATTGTAGCTCAACAACACCTAGGTGAGTCCCTTGTTGACTACATTCTCATATGGTGTAACCTGAGTATGAAATATGAGCTGCAACTATCTGAACAGCATGCCATTGATATTCTTCTGAAGAATATCCATGGCTTCATTATCAAAACTTTTGAGAAGCTAATAAACAAAGTGGCTAGTCTACAAGGAGAGGCCAAACAATTGCATTTTCAAGACCAGTTGCCCAAGCCAAAGGCGCAAAAGGTATATGAGAAGAAGTCTGGAACGATGAGCAGTATACAAGTGGAATCAACCAGCTAGATATCAGTCTGAGAGACCATGACCTCAACAGCCTTCGCTTCCACCTCCTCTACCACCATCGAGGTAGCCTTATCGGCCGCGACAGTAGCTTCCATGGCCTACTCCACCTCCTCTTCAGCTACTTCAACAGCAACGGTACACATACCCGCCATCAGGTAGCTATGGCCCACCTACTCTTTTGGATAAACTTAATAATCCTTATTCATTTAAGAGGGAGATAATCATGAAGATCTTTAAGAATCTCTTAAAGAAGCCTGATTCTCAGCTACCTGAACCTAGGAGATCGGAGGAAGTGGGCAAAATTCATGATCCTAACTTTTGCCCCTACCACCATATATTAGGTCATGTTTTGCAAAACTGCTTCACATTTAAGGACTACTTGAACATAGCTTCAAGACCGATGCTATAGTTATCCCGAAGGAATATCTTATAGAACAACCATACAGTTCCATTAAGGTAATCCTTGGGGATACAAGCGATCCTTCCAAAACCAAAGAAGGTTGGGATATATCCTTATCCAAAACCTCTAAACAATTTATTCAGAAGATCAAGAAACTTTCCTTGCATGTGCCTGAATCAGCTCAAACCTCCAACACCAAGGAAGGTTTGCAAGTTGCCAATACTAACTCAAGAAAGGTGGGAGCTTCAGCGGACATGTATGCCCGGGGATAGCCCCAACCACAAGTCCGTCTCCAGTCCTTTGCACACATCATCTACTTCCTTTACTTCAGCTAGCTCTTCATCTTCTAGTAGAACTTTGCATCGATGGATAAGGGCATCAAATCCCTTACCCTACTTACTTTACTTGATTTCTACTTTGTACCTCCTATCAAATCTAAAAAATTGAAGAATAAAGCTAGCTTGAATTACATCTGTGTCACTTTTGATGGGTTATCTACTTCTATTCCTAATTATAACTCTTCAAGTCAAAATAATTATAATAACTCTGATCTTCCTCTTTCTGATTTAGAGTTGGACATTCCTACTCTAAATACTATGGGTTCACCTCTTGAGATAGACTTAGAATTATTCGATTCTAAGGGTCCGATAGGAGAAGCTGTAGGTGAGCCTGATGCATAGGTAGAATCTTCCATTACCTTGCCACAAGAGATCACCGAAGTCAACCTCCATAGTGGCAAGGTTCTACCTCCTAGGGTAGCACCTCAAGATAGAGGGAAATAAGTCATTGATACAGCAAATTGAGAAGCCCCTCCACAAGATGCTTCACCCTTGGATATGCTTGTGGAGGATCAGCCCAAGGTGGACTACAATGTCCTCTCTCATCTAAGGATGTTTCCATCTAACCGAAGCATATATGATGCCCTTGTCTTATCCAAAGAGATGAGGGAGTCATTAATCAAGGCTCTCCTTGATCCTGAGATATGCTTAGCTCAGCTGACCGCTAATGGTGAGGAGGCACATTATACAAAAGAAGCCCAGGGGATCACTTTCACAGATGAAGACCTTCTTCCGGGGGACTTGGAGAACAACCGTCCCCTCTACATTAAAGTTGACATGGGAAGATTCATACTTGCTAGAGTTCTCATCGATCAAAGTGCATCGGTGAACATTATGAGTCTATAGACCCTTGCCTATTTGAGGATCAACATCTACACACTCCGAGGAGATTGGATGATGCTGAGAGGATTCAATGAATAAGGCGAACGGGCTTTAGGTTCCATAGTGTTACCTTTGGAGATAGATGATTGGAAGACTGAAGCCAAGTTTTACAAAATTAATTTGAATACTCCATTCACTGCTTTGCTCGATAGGCCCTGGATACATCAGAACAAGATAATTTCATTCTCCATCCATCAGTGCATCAAGTTCAAAAAGGATGGGATTGAATACCATGTCAGTGGTGATGAAAAGTCATTTTCAATTAAAGAGGTTGAGATTTATGAGGATGCGACCTATTATCTTTCTTAAAACACCCTTTGAACTTGGACAAAATTCAAAAACAAAAGAAAAATAAAATGAAAAAAAAAGTGCAAAAGAAAAGGAAAAGAAAAATGAAAATCTAAGTGAACAAGAAAGGGGAATTGAAGAAGAAATAGAGCCACATATCATATTCCACCCACAATCCATTCCATCATATGGACATGTGGGTAGGATGACTCAACCTCCACCAGGCAAAGGTAGAGGTAGAAACAAAGGCAGTTCTAGAGGTGGAAGGCCGCCTGGTTGGCCATCAGTCAATAGGGATTATGTTCCGATTCACAGGAGTACCCCTACTTTTGACATATACTTGGAATCCAGCTCAGAGGACAAGTCTAATGTGATTAACATACCAGCTAACCCCTCTCAGTGAGTTCCATTGGAGGTGACTTTCGATCTAGATAGCGACCAAGACCAGGCCTCCAATTAAATCAAAGTATTCAAATCAGGTTTATGTGAGACTATTAGGTAGTAGCTTGGAACCTTATCTCTAACCTCACTTTCATCTCAAAAAGTTGAAGGTTTAGTAGTTAAGGAAGCCCCTAAGTCTTCCAGTAATATGAAGCTGAAGAGATTCTTTTTGGGATCATCATCCTCAAGTCCTGAATTTGATGTAGAATTCAAGGAGGATTCATTTAAAGAATTAATGGAATTAGTGTTTGACTTTTACTCGCCTTGTGTTTATAATCTTATACAGAAAGGTTTGGTTCTCATACATGGTCACAAGTTAGAAATATAGGAAGGAAGCACAATCAAGATCAAGATTAGATTTTGTACAATGGGTCAATGGGGTAATACATTCGAGTTGTTACCAATCATTTGGAGTCTGATAAGTTCTTTCACACAACACCAATTCTTATGAAAATGTGTGTTTAGAAACCTCAGATGATCCAGATGATCTTGAAATCAAGGATGCACCTCCAGAGTTTGAAGAGGAGATCCATTCAACAATTGACAAGCTTAAGGAAATCAACCTCAGGATAGAAGAAAATCCACGCCCGACGTGCATCAGTTTGTTGTTGAATGAAGAAGAAACCAATGACTTAGTTAGGCTATTAACTGAGTTTAAGGACTACTTTGCATGAAGTTATGCATAGATGCCTGGATTATCTCCTGACGTAGCAGTCCACAAACTAGCAATAGATCCTAGCGCTAACCCTATCAAGCAAGCTCCTAGACGCATGCGATTAGAAATCGAATAACAGGTCATTTTTAAAGTCAAGAAACTGAATGATGTTGGTTTCATCAGGGAAGAAAAATACCCTACCTGATTAGCCAGTGTCATACCGGTTAAGAAAAAGAATGGCCAAATTCGCATTTACATTGATTTCAGGGACTTAAATAAGGCATGTCCTAAGGATGAGTTTCCTCTTCCTATACCAGAATTAGTGGGGGACATCGCCTCGTCTCATGCAGTGTATTCTTTCATGGATGGGTCATCTGGCTACAACCAAATCAAGATGTCTCCTGAAAATGAAAGAAATATCATTTTTTGAACCCCGATCAGAATCTTTTGTTATAGGGTCATGCCTTTTGGCCTTAAAAATGTTGGAGCTACATACTAACGGGCCATGACTAAGATCTTCAATGAACTCATCCATCATCAGGTTGAGTGTTATGTTGATGATCTTGTAGTCATGAGTAAAAAAAATGAAGACCATCTCTTTGACTTGAGAGTAGTTTTAGAATGATAAAGATAATATAACCTCAAAATGAATCCCCTGAAGTGTGCATTCGGAGTAGCTTTAGGGAAATTCCTTGTGTTTGTTGTACAACACCGAGGAATAGAAATAGATCCTGAAAAGATTAAAGCTATCTTAGAAATGCCACCTCCTAAAAGTTTAACTCAATTCAGATCTTTCCAAGGATGGTTGGCGTATCTGAGATGCTTTATCTCCAACCTATCGGGGAGATGCAAGCCATTTTTAGCACTTATCAAAAAGGATGCCAAGTTCAAGTGGGATGATAAGTGTCATCATTCCTTTGAAGATATCAAGCAGTATTTGGTAAATCTGCCAGTTCTAACAGCCCCTATCCAGGGCAGACCACTCATCCTCTACACTGTTGCATTTGATGACTTTTTTGGTGCTCTACTGGCCCAAGCCAATGATGAAGGGAAGGAGAGTGCTCTCTACTACCTCAGCTATCATCTAATTTCTACTGAAGTGAACTATCCACCTATTGAGAAACATTGCTTAGATTTGATCTTTACATCTCAGAAGCTATGACACTATATGTTTTCTCATAAGATGAACTTGATTTCTAGAACCAATCCACTGCAGTATCTCATGACATGGTCAATGCTATCTGGATGTTTGGCATAATGGTCCATGATTCTCTCACAGTTTGATATTAGATTCATACCCTTTCATGAGGTAAAAGGACAAGCACTAGTAGATTTCTTAGCAGCGCACCCACTTCCTGTTAATTCCCCGCTTAGTGACGATCTCCCTGATGAACAAATCATGAACTTTGGGGAGGTTGACAACCACCGAAGGGAGATGTATTTTGATGGTACAGCTTCTTTTCATAAAGGGGAAGCACCACAATCTACTCTTCCAAGAAAGGCAGGAGTAGGAATAGTTCTCCTAACTCCAGACCGTGATGTGATGAGATTCTCATACTATCTTTCCAACACCTGCACCAACAATGAAGCTGGGTATGAGGCTTTGATTGTCAGTCTGGAGTTAGCCATCACAATCAGTGTAAATAGCTTCAACATCTTTAGGGGTTCTCAGTTGGTCATCAACCAGATTGTCAAGTCCTACAAGGTTCTAAAACCCAAGCTTCATCATTGCCATGAAGTTGTTGGCCTAAATCCCTGAAGTCACCGTCTACAAGGGCATGGTGTGGTCCTCCACCAACCACCCAACATTCTACACCCTACATTGGCCTCATGGCCATTTGAGTGTTGGGGTATCGACATTGTGGGTCCGATCGATCCTCCTTCTTCCAAGGGTCACTGATTCATTTTAGCTGCCACCGACTATTTTTCCAAGTGGGCGGAGAAAATCCCACTTAGAGAGGTCACAGCTCAACATGTGCTTCAGTTTTTTAGGAATCATATTGTATATAGGTTTGGAGTGCCTCGATGAATTATATTTGATAATGGAACTGCATTCAAAAGCACAAAGATCAACAACTTCACTAGAATACATGGTATAGATTGGAGATACTCCATCGTCTACTACCCTAGAGCAAATGGCTTAGCAGAAGCGTTCAACAAAACTCTCATCCAAATACTAAAGAAGACTCTTGATGATAATAAATGATGGTGGAATGAGTAGTTCGTTGAAGCCTTGTGGGCCTACCGCACCACAGATCAAACTCCAACTCAATCTATCCCATTTTTTTTAGTGTATGGATCAGAAGTCATTCTACCTTTAAAAGTTCAACTCCCATCACTAAGGATAGCATCAGGTAGTAAGATCACTATAGAGCAGAATGTGAAGTTGAGGTTAGAAGAGCTCGAAGGTTTGGAGGAGGTAGCCTGCAGGCTGAATTACAAGGCCAATTCCCTTTCCAAGTGAAAATGGTATTTTACTACCGAAAGATGGGAGGCATGTTTGAACTTGGGACATATCCCCTACCAGATTGTAAAGGAGAACACCGATGCTTCCAATTAATGGGATCTATTTGAAGAAATATTACCCATAAAATCATTTTAAAATTCTATCAATCAACAAAATCTAATTACGTTTCATAAAATCTTCTCTTCAGCTTGTTTTGACATTATTAGAATAGTCATGAGAGAACCCATGAGGCATCTTATTTCTATTATCACAACTAAGTTAGGTGTAAGAAAACCCGAGCAGCATCCTTTCTTAGTGGGAAATCCCGGTTGCCATCGATGGCACCATTTCATCAAACTCCCTAGTGTGTTTAAGGTAGGTGTGAGAGAACCCAAGCGGCGTCCTATTCCTTTTAACACATGCACAAAAAATAAACACAAATCTTTTGTCTCAGGCTATTTTGACGTCAGAGCACTTACTTATTAGCTGCTCTAGGTTAGGTCTGCATACTACCTCGCTAGTATGTTACCCTAGTGGTCATTTATTGGAAGATGTGAGTCCTCGTGCTTTCTTCCTAACTTGATCATTGCAAACCAATGAGGGCCTTGTTAGTATGGTAGACTTCACTTCCTAGTTAGTAAGCTACCTTATGTTGACTTTTCTTAAGAATATGTGAGTCCCCATGCTTTCTTCTTGAACTAGCCATCATACACTAATTAGGTTGAGTATATTTGAGGTTTAGGATAAGTCCCCCAAAGGCTCCTTTCCTCTTGACTATGTTTAAGTCGATATAAGTCCCCCAGTGGCATTCAGTAGTCATCCTAGGTTGGATAGCACCTGTCGAGCTGAAGATAGACTATCCCAGCAATCAGTTCTACTATAGGAGGATGTAAGTCCCTGAGCTTTCTTCCTAGGCTGATTGTTGCAAACCAAAGGGCACCTTAGGTTGGTTGATATTTTCTATGCTGATAGTGACTCACCCAGTGAGTACACCACTCTTGGCATATGTAAGTCCTCAAGCTTTCTCCTTGAGTTGGACACTAAATACTTATTTGATATGACTGGCCATTTCATCTTCTCCAGGGTGTTAGATTAAGCCCTTAGCAGCCCCTCTTCCTGCGGGCATTCTATTTGGATCACTTTCTTAATATAATTAAGCTTAATTACGGGTATAATTAATGGTCTAACCCTCTCATTGAGTCAATTAAGTTTTGTTTAAAAGAATATGAGATTTAGGGAATAATTTTGGGATACTTTCCTTAAGATATTCCTTAAACCCCTTTTCTTCTTTAATTCAACCTTAATTAAGGGTTAATTCACTATTTACCCCCTTAATTAATCTCATAAAATTTTAAAACCTTCCAGAACTTAACTAATCCATCTTGGATAGATGCTTAAGTGTTCAAGAGCCTAAGTACAATTAAGAAAATCAAAATCCCACTCATATGTGTGAGAGGGGTTATGAAAGTACTTAAGTTAAACCCCTTAGTTTAATTAATCATTAATCACGAGCCAATTACATTAGGCCCTTTTCTTCCTAGGTGCATTACTGATTTAAATTCCTTGTGTGGTTTTATGTCATCTCATTGGCTCATAATTATTTGATTAAGCATGCTAAGGTGGTGTAGGTAAGGGATAATTAATACACTTAATTCATACATCAACCTAAGCAACATATAAAAATCATCTAATAATCCTAAGAACAAACTAAATCAACAAACATTTATGGGAATGGGTTAGGAGCAGCAAACTCACCTCATATTTCTCAAATTAAATCAAGCTCAAAATAAAACCAAACCTTCCTTAAAAATAACTTCATTTGCTTTAAGCTTTCTTATTTCATAAGATTATCTTTATGAATTAATTAGGGTGAATGTGTTTACATGCTTTCATCACTTTAGTTCTTTCCTAACATGTTAAATGTGTATGTCATATGAATTTCATGCCTTCATGCTTTTCTAAAATCAAATTAAAAATGAAATGTTTTCTTTATGTCAAATTGCATGTTTTGGCTAAAGTAAAAAATATGAATGGCTATTATCACTACTAAATCCAAAACTATTTTCAAAATCTATAAATCAAACATCTAAACTAAAATTGTGCTACATATAATTATTTATAAGCTTGCATGTGGATATAAATATGAAGATGTGCATAGTGTACTTTTCCTTCTCTTTTCTTTTAGCATAATTTTGAATAGGATTTGGCAAAGTGTAGTTCATTTGAAAAGAACATAACACTTGCCTAACCCTATTTCTATTCATTCCTATACTATTACTTAAAGAAATACATCCATACTTATACATATAAATTATATAAATAAATCAAACAATTAAATACAAACTTTTGCATCTTTCTTTTCCATTCATTTCTTCTGTACATATGCTTGTATTTAAGGAAAGTGGTATATTAGTCTGGACAACCCCAGAGTTGCGAGACTTTAAGTAGCCCCAAGTAGGTCTTGTACCTTACACCCCTAGTGCTAACAATGGCACCGTACTCACTTATGCCTTTCATATATACATGTGTGTAGGTGAAAAATGGATAAAAATCCCCCTTTTCTACTTAATGAAAAATCAAGCATCATAAAATATTCAAATTTTCTTAAGTAACTCACTTAGCATTCATCTTAAAGTGTGCTAAATATTTCTATTTGTATGTATAGATATGCTTAGGATTCATTCATATGCATGTAATACATGTTGGGAAAGAAATGAAGTGATTTGCATTTTGTGATATTAATTCACTTTACTTAATCTTAAAATGTCTTTCATTTTGAATAGGTTTATTTAGAGAAAATCTAAAGTTAGGATTAATTAAAACACATAATAAAATATTTATTAAACAAAATCAAACATGGATCTACCTTAGAAATTACTTAAGGTAGGGAAGGAAAGAGAAGTCCTCTTCTCTTTTCCCTCTCTTTACAACACTTAATAACTAATTCTAGGTTCACTCAAACCTAATTAAAATACAAAATAAAGTTAACTGAAATAACTAAATAACTTAAATGAAACTTACCCTCTAAGTTGTACATCTTCACACTTAGAAAATCCAAACCTTAAAGCCACAGCTAAGCATACCACACAAACCTTCTAAAGCACACACATTAGACTAAGTCACCACTTCTAGCTTTAGGTTAGGGCGATGCATGGTTTGATGTTTGCTTTTACTTTGTGATATCTATTTTTAGTCTGGATGTTAGGGTAAATGTGTGTAGAATGAATGGTAGGATGACTTAGTCTAATCATTAATTTTTGTAGGGGATTGTGCTTAAGGGGCATTATAATAAAAATATAACTACTTTTGTTGTGCAGGTGCTTATACCCCTAAGCATAATCTGAAAGGCTAGGTGGACTTGGTTACCCATATGTGGGGTGCATAGTCCAATATACATGCTTGGGATTTGTATGATTTGTTTAGCTAATCTCTGTTTTGTAGGTGTTAGTTAAATTTACTTTTTCTTTTAATGTAATTTTATAATTAGGATTTTAGAATGAGTGTTATGAGGGATTAGGATGAGCATTGGTCATAAGATCTCATCTTATGTACCATGTGAAGCCTTTTGAGCATCCACATTCCAACCATCTAGAAGAAGGAACCAAAAAAGAAAGAAGAAAATAAGAAGAAAGAAGAAAAGAAGAATGAAGACCCATATAACATGAATTTCCTTACTTGATTGTAAATTAATTCATTTGTATTTTGGGTTGTATAATGGTAGAGCTCGGCTACCCAATTTATTTTTGGGTTTGTGAGGTGGTGCCCAAACACAAATGGCCTTTTATTCTTTTTCGTTAGCTTTATAAAAATGTTTGATTATTTGTTTAGCTTGTGCATTAAGATGGCATGTTTTCTTAGTTTCTTCCTTGCTTGATGTATGGCCTGGATGATAATTAGGCCCTTAGAAAAAAATAAATCTTCTACCAAATCAATCAACTCAAAATTAAACATAAACAACTCATAACCTCATTTAAAGCTTAAGTTGAAATCAAGATAAAAGAATTAGTAACCCCTTAGCTGGATGAGTGTTTCTTTTATAACATCATGCATAAAAATATATTATTACACTCTTGATTGGAGGGCTTCCACCCTTGTCAGAGAACTTGGCTTGACCTTTGAGAGCCATGGTGAAAACACACTTCCCCCTTCTCGGTGATTTTGGTCCATAATCTTATTTCTCATGCATTAGGCATATGAATCCTATAAGCCTGAGTCAAATGATTGTCCAAAAATAAAAATAAAATATAATATATTTTGCATTAGATCTAGGTCAATTTTAATGCCCTTACATGATCTAGTCTCATAGGGAGTGAGTTTAATGACTTAATCTCTTTCTAAATAATAATAGCCTAGCTATCTTTCATAAAGTATATGACTAGTCTACATGAATTTAAAATCATAGGAGGATTTAGTTGGGGGCCACCCCCAGGCAGTTGTAATTCCAAGCAGTCGGGTGGTTTGTCCTCTCTTATAGAGGTAAACCAAATACCCATTTTTGCCTTAGATTTAGGTTGTGCTTTTGGTCCTCGCCAAAGGTCCCTAAATTTAGGTTTTGAGATTGCTTCTCCCTTCTATGGGCTATAAGCATAAATCCTCACCGCTTAGGCATTTCCATAGCCTTGTATTATGGAATTATAAGCCCTAATACTCTAATAAAAATTCAACTCAAACAAATAAATCAATTTCAAAAAAATATAATGCCCAACCATAAGATATTTTGAGATGCTTGCTAGGTTTTCTAGCATCATGAACATCTCCTACTTATCTTCCCTTGGCTTCGATAATAACTCCCTCTCTTTGATCAATCCCATTTGATCTTCCAAAATAAACTAATCGATTGATAGTCCTACCTATTGAAATCTTTGGAGACAACGATCATTTACCTTAATCAAGAGTATTCCTAAAGAATCTCATTTTTTAAGATGTAATTAACTATAGGGACTTGCCTCCATTGTAAACTTAATGAACCTAGTTTAAAGTAAACCCTACTTTACTTTTCCATGTAAAGTAGGGGAAGAGTCTCTGATACATATGCAGACCCATTGTCCTTATGAGTCCTTATTGAGGTGACTAGGTCCATTGTAGGGTGGTGACTTGTATCTTTCGGGATAGTACACCTCTCAATGCCGTACCTGATCACCCTCAATAAGAACATCTGTGGATCTACGTGTTGTCCAAAAATGCATTAAAAGAAGTATATTTCTATCTTCATTTTAATTCCTCATAGAGTGAAGATGGAAGTATACATTCTTTAGAAATTTCTACTATTAAAATTTCACCACAGACATACAACATTTAATATGATTAGATAGAAACAAATAAACATAATCATGTGATTTTATTCAACCAAACTAATTCCTAAGGATAATCATATCAAATAAAATTATTTAAAGAAAACCAAAGCTTTTTAATGTCACTTTTAAATTGATGTTTAACTTGACTTAGGGAAAGAGACAAAGAGGTTTGCTAATCCTAATCTCATCTCATATTTGTAAGTTAAATTGATTTAATGAGAAGGTAATTAGGTTGATTTTATAGATTAATAAAGTTGAGATATGAATTAAATCAGTTAATTAACCCTTACATATGTTACCTTAAAGTAAGTAACTAAATAATTATGAGCCAATGTAATATCCAAATGAATTGAAAAGTAAATTAGAAATGGTCCTATGAAATGAAAGGGCCTAATGCAATTGGCTCATAATTAAAAGTTAATTAAGCTTAAAGAACTTACTTAATTACTTTTATGATTTTTTCACACCTATGGACAAATCATAATTTCATTAAATCTCTTTAGGTTATTGAACACCTAAAGATCTACCCATGAATTAATGAGGTTCATATGTATTTTAAAATTTGATTAAACTAATTAAGTAATTAATTAATCCATTAATCCTAAATTAATTTCTCTTCAAAAACTGAAGGAAACTTAGGAAAATGATTAGGAGAGAAGCCCAAATCCAATTCCCTAAGCCTCCTCATTGTTAAACAGTGATAGATGACCCAATTAATTAAGTTACTTTTCATATGCTTAACTACCACTTAATTAAATTAAGAAGGTAATTAGGACTTAATCAATCAATTTCTCTAATTAATTAAGCAATAAATCCCAAGAGAAATAGGAGAGGTAGAGGTCATCCCCTACATAATCTCAAAAAGTTTGAAGTTAATTGGTTAATTAATTAGTGAGTAATTAAGGTAATTAACTTTTCAACTAAACCTTAATTAATCTTAAATTACTATTCAAAATTAATTAAGGATACTTTTAATGGATTCCCCTCTGAAATACCTTTAAAATGAGCCCTTGTTTGTATTTTTTAGATTTTTCTACAATTAGTTATGAATTATGGATGTTTCAAACTTAAAAACTATTAAATTAACCTTAATTTAACCTAATCCCATCGATGCCATGTGGCGCACTTTTCGCATTGCACCATGGGATTGACTATTTAAGTAGTCACATCTATGGCTGAGTCAGCTGGTGATAGGACGCAGTATTGATCTCCGTCGTCCGATCTCAGATCGGACGGTGTAGTTCAAACCTGCGGTTAATAACAACTCGAATCAATGGATCTAGTGTGGTCTGATCAGAGATGGTCCGAGATCTCTCTTCCTATGAGCAATAATTGATAGAGCCCATCCTCCATGGATCACTCGATCCGAGCTCACCTGCACTCAGATTCATTCCAAAATAACCCCACACCTTCGCGTAAGAGATCCACGAAGATCCAACGGCTAGGATCAGCTCACATGCAAATTTCCTTCATAAAGCTCCAACACATTTTCTCTCTATAAGCTCTATTTGAAGCAATTACCTCACTAGAGCTAAGGAGCAATTTGCATGGGGAAGCTTAGTCTAGAGAGGGAGGCCACGAGACAATTAGCTTGGTTCCACCCGGATTGCTCGAAAGGCTAAGGATCGAGCTTTGGGCATTCGGCTTTGATCAAAGTCCATCCTCTGATGGCTTTGGAGCTTGGGAAATGACTTGGGTGGCTTCGACGATGTGCATGGAAGGTGTGTGTAAGAGCAATTGAGTTTTGGTTAAGAAATGAGAAAGTTGGAATCAAGGATGAGCTCCCTTATTTTAATTTCACATGATAAGAGGAAATTCGAAGTGTGGAAGGCTTGGAATTGCTCTAGGGAGTGCTAGGGAGTTTCAAAAATGCTTGGGAGGCTCAGGAGAAATGAATTGTGTGATTTCTCGTGAGAATTTAAGGGGTATACCCCCTCAATTGGCTGAGGCAGACGGATGGATTGCCTCCCATTTTTGGCTGGCCAACTATCATCAGAGTGTCAGAGGGGACACAATCGAGTCCACGTGGCTCAGTTTGAGTGGAGGAATGCATGGGAGGTGGCTCGAGGTTTGATTTGGGCTGATGGCTTCTCCCTTTGTCCATGGGTTCTCAGTTTGGGAGGGATGTGACTTAGCTCACCTCCCTTTGGTCCATGGTAAACCTAGCCCACTTAGGGTGGGCTAGCTAGCTTAGGTGATACCCTATTTGGGTGCTTGATGGCTTCCAAGGATGATAGGAGAGTGAATTTTGCCAATTTTGGCAAAATACCACATGGGGAGGCATATCCAAGGGGGATTTACCTTGGGTTGGGGCTAATTTTGGGCTTACCTAGGGTGAGTTTGGGTCAGTTTAGGTCAGGTTACAAAGTCCCATGGGTTGGTTTTATGAGTTTTGGCTTAATTTGGTCAAATGGGTCAATTTGGGTCATGTTGAGTTAGGTTGAGAAATTGGTCAAATTGGGTCAAACTAAGGCTTGGGTTATATTCAAATGATGATTTGAAGTGTTTTAGCTCAAGTGGTTTCAATCAATTTGGTCTAGGTTTGATTTTGGCTCATTTGGATTCATATAGGTCAAATGGGTCAAGTTGACCAATTTGACCAAATTGGCCAAATTGGCTTGGGTTGGGTGTTGGTTCAAGTTCAATTAGTTAATTAAAAATGATTGTAGGCTTTGGTTTGGATCAATTTCAATTTAATTTGGATTTTGGCCAATTTGATCCTTTAGGTCAATTTGGGCTAAGTTAGGTTAGGTTGACCAATTGGTCAAACTGGACTTAATTATGGCTTTGGTCAAGTTCAATAATCAATTTTGAATGAACTTGAGCCATTGGTTGCATTAATTTTGGTTGGATCATGATTTGAACTTTTTGTCTTTTAGGCCAATTTGGGTCAACTTGGATCAAATGGCCAATTAGACTTGGTTTGGCTCAATTGAGGGTCAAGTCATGTTCAATCATTGATAATAAGTTTGTGTGAATCAACAGTTTCAATTGATTTAGTGTATGGTGAGTTTTGGCTAATTTGGGCTTCATATGGGCTACAGTTTGACTTGGTTTGACCTAATTCAAGATAATTGATCATCCTAGGAAGATCAATGATCATGGTATGAGGTTCGGATGGGCTTGGTTCAATCCAATTTTTGTAAGATTAGAACTTTGCACATATGAGTTTTTTAAGCCACTTTGGGTCAAGTGGACCTAAATGGGTCAATTGGCTTGGTTTTGGCTTGATTAAGGTTTGGTTGGATTTATATATGACCCTAGGATTAAAATATGAATCCAACTACAATCAATTTAGGCCATGATAGGTTTTGGTTCATTTAGAATTTTCAAGCCAAAAGGTCTAAGTTGGGCTTGACTTGGGTTGATTTCAATTTGGCTAGATGATTGCATTTTATTTATATTTGGATAGATGATTAAAGGAATGATTGTTTCAAGAGAAAATACATTAGTTTTGACTTGATTTGGATGGGTTTTGGCCAAGTTCAAGGAATTTGCTTAATGGGTATAAATTAGGTTCTGATTTGATTTTGGATTTGGTTTTGGCTATTTGAATTTATATTTTATTTATATTTGAGAATATAAATGAAGATATAAATGACTTATGAGAAAATCACTTGAGTTTGGAGTGATTTGGAAGCAAATTCGACTAAGCTCATGGAGGTAGGCCAAAAGGGCTAAGAACGAAATTGATTTAGTTTGATTTGATTTTGATCATGGAAATATGGGTTTCATTTTTATTTGTGAATATAAATGAATATATAATTGATTTATAAGGAAATCAATTTATTTGGGTTGAGGTTTGGTTAAGCTCATGGAGGTGGGTCCATATGGCTTAAGAAGGGTATTGGTTTGGTTTGATTTGGTGTTGGTCATTTGGGTTTGGATTTCATTTATATTTATGAATATAAATGATGGAATAATTGATATATAAGGAAATCAATTGATTTTATTTAGTTTAAAGGGGATTTTAGCTAAGCTTATGCAAGTGGATCATATGGCTTAAGGAGGATTTTGGAGCTTAAGTTTGATTTTGAGTTTCAATCATTTGGAATTGAGTTTGGACTTGAGTTTGATAAATTATTGAAGGATTGAATTGATCTTGGAGAAGATCAATTGAATTCGGATTGATTTGAATTTGGCTAAGGCTAAGGCTAACTACATGAGATAAAATCATATGGCTTAGGAAGGATTTTGATTTTGGATTTGATTATGGGTTTTAACCAAATGATTTGGAATTTGGATTTGGATTGGTATTTGAATTTGGTATTGGAATTGAATTAAGGTTTGGTTTGAGAAAGAAAGCATGGAATTGAGTTTAGGCTATAGGGTAGGCAAGTCTTCCTAAGTCCTTAAGGCATAACCCACTCATATGATTATAACTTCTAAGTCTATAGGTTTAGGTTAAGTGTTCACCTAATCACTAGAAGTTTCTTAAGACTAAGAGCTCTTAGTGTCTATAAGTGTCTTAGATTTATGATGAGGAGATTGAGAACTCACTCCAAAAGTGATATCAACACCTTGCTTTATTCATCCATGTAAAGCAAGGAAAACATCTTTGGTACATTTGAAGACCCATCATACCTTAGAAGTTCTTATTAGGTGATTAGGTCCATTGAAGAGTGATGCATCTATCTTTTGAGATAGTACATCATACCTCAATGTCATATCGATCACTTCAATAAGTACTCCCAAACACCACACTTACTAACAAAGTTATTTTGCAAAATAATTTGCATGAATATATGTGGCTCTTATTTATATTTAATTATTTATCTTCATTATTTTTTTAGTATAATTTGGAAGGCTTTGGCTATATTGAAAATTAATTTATTTGTTTACTAATGAGTGATAATAGGAAAGCCAAGAGATGGAAAATTATCTGCTATTTGGGAGAGAGATGTGAGGCTAATTTTTTGAGATATTTGTTTAAAGGAGGTAGAATTACTAATTGACCTACAACTCATTTTAGAAAAGAAGGTTGTTAAAATATAATTAAAAATTTTTGAGAGAAAACTGAAGGAGAATATAATAAAAGTCAATTAAAAAATAAATGAGACCGATTAAAGAAAGATTAGAAATTATGAAATAAATTGAAACGTGGATCAACAGGACTAGGTTGGGATCCTAGAAAGAGAACAATTGATGCTTCAGATGGTTGGTGGAAAGAGAAATTAAGGATAAAGTTAATTTACATTTTCCTTTCCTTTTTCAATTATTTAGTATGTATATGTCAATCCATTATTGTATTTTCTTCTCTAATATATAGGTTGCACCGAACGCTAAAAAATTCAAACTTTTTAGCATTGACCTAAAACTTGAAGAAAAGCTTGACCTAATGTTCGGTGGGGTCATTGCTACCGAAGCTCATGCTTATACCCTTGGTGAAGAAGTTCAGGTAAATTTGAGTCAGCATGGTGGGTCTTAATAGAGTGAGAGCTCAAATGAACCTGACAAAAGGTTTATACCATACTAAAAATGAACATACTAAATCTAGTCATACTAAGCCCCAACATTCTATAGAACCAGTACTTGGGAGAAAGAAGACAAGCAGAGCAAATTTTTTGAGAGATCAAATTTCAAAACTAATAACGACCTGTTCAAATTTATCTTCTAGATCAAGCACATTATATGTTTTACCTTTAATCTGTGAAGTCATCAAAATGCTTAAGAAGATAACTAAACTTTATGAAATATCCCACTATATATGTACTCCACCAAGTTGCTTAAAGACCCTAACAAAAGATAAATGTCTATGTCAATTACTGCCAAACAAAGGGTTCATTATTTGCATTTTTTTTATGAAAATCGTAGAGGTTGAAACTTTGTAATAGTACTTATGTATTGTGTTTTGGGTTATCAGTTTAGAATTCTTTCTAACTTATGAATAGCCTTACCTAATTTTTGTTGGACTTTTCTATATTCTCTTGTCTTTTACTAGAAAGGGCTTTTTTATATTGTTACATGATTTGTTATACTTTCAATGATTGTTAAACTTGTAAGTGTTGCTTGATAAATTTTTTTATATCGCTATAGTTATATATGACAACAAACATAAACTTTCCTAAAAGTGTTATAATTACTATTGTGTACATAATTAATGAGTAATACAAATCATACATCTATAAGACCCTTTCAATGACAACAACATTTATTGAAAATAAATGGATTAGGAAATTGCTTGTAGGAAATTTAAAGAGATTTCATAGCATGTTTCATATGTCACAAGTAGTTTATCTTGATCTCATGCAAGACTTATCACAAGATTAAAGGCTCTTCAAGAACAATAACAAGAGAAGTGTTAGCAATCACACTGAATATATTATTGCATAATGAGTCAACAAGGGCAGCATGTGAGCGATTCCTACATTCATCTAAAACAACTAGAAGATACTTTAGCATTGATTTTGATGTTCGGGTTAGTTTGTCATCTATGGTTGTGAAGCCCTTAGATTAGACCCTACTATTCAAAGTACACCTACAGAGATATCTCATGATTATTGATATATTTTGTACTTCAAGGTTAAATTTTATACATAAGTTTACATAATTTTTCTTGGTAACTTGAATGCTTAAAAAATAATAGGTGGTATAGGACTCTATTGGAGCAATTGATGGAATACATGTGGATGCTCATGTTCCTAAAGCTAAGAAGGTGGCTTATATTGGAAGATGTGATTCACCAACTTAGAATGTAATGCCAGTGTATGACTTTAAATGTGTTTTATGTTTCTCATGGCTAGATGAGAAGTGCACATGATAGCCGCATCTTCAAATTTGTAACATGTTCTCAACAATGCAATTTTCCAATGCCTCCTCCAGTAAAATGGTTATTTTACTTCTAGCATTTCTCTTTTTATAAGCTCTATTTTCTTAAAAAATCTGTACAATCCAATAGGTAAGTATTATCTTGTGGATGCTAGGTATCTAATGCAACGAAAATTTTTAAAGCCATTCCCTAAAACAAAATATCACATCTCAGATTTTAAAAGAAGCAGTCAAGTGATTAGTGATAGAAAGATATGTTTAACAAGCGACACTCATCATTGCGTGGTGTTATTAAAAGGACTTTTGGAGTTTGGAAGAAGAAGTGGGTGATTTTAAGGGACATGCCTGCATATTCTTTCAATAAACATGTAAAAATAGTAGCAGTTACAATGGCATTGCATAATTATATATGTCATACTTCAAAAATGACATTGAATTCAATAGTGTACAGAGAGATCACATTTATGTTCCATGTGAAGCTTATGCATACAGAGTTGGTCAATCAATGGTAACTATCGAAGATGTGGAAGACCATCAGATGCAAGACAGTGAAGATGCTGAGATGATGGTTAAGTTAAAGAAATAGATCACAAATGCTTTAGTTTATGAGTGAAATTTTATTGAGTGATTCCATTCGGTGATATGAGTACATCTATTATATTGTTAAAATTATCAATTTTTATTGAATCTATAACTTCTTCTTCTTTTTTTGCTAAGTTTGCAACTCATTATGTGGAAAAAATAAATTTATTATATGGATTCTTATTCTTTTTTAGCTTGAATGTTAATATTTGATTTTAAAAATAAAAGGAGAAAGATAATATCAATTTGGCCTTCATATTCAAGACGTTGCTAATTATAGAAAAAATTATTATTTAGAAATAATTAAATATAATGATTACTAAAATTTGAATGCTATAGGTACATTCATTAACAAATGTATATATGGGCATTTTAGTTTTTTATTCATAAATAGCTACAGTATAGTATAATTTTCTAAGCATAGATATTGCTTCAACAACAACTTCTTCCTAACAGCTGCTTCCTCTGGTAGCAACTTCATAGTTGCTTTTTCAAGTAGTTGTAGCTGTCCCAACACACACAAAATCATCATGATGAGTGATAAAGGAAAGAAGTCATTAGTGTGTTTCCTCAGACCACCATTCTTCTTCATTAATGATCCTTAAAGAGTTGCCTATGAGCAATGTTTCTATCCTTGTGTTCGAGCCATTAATCACAAATGCTTTAATTGATGAGTGGAATTTCATTAAGTGATTCCTGTGATATGAGTACATCTATTATATTGTTAAAACTATCAATTTTTATTGAATTTGTAACTTTTACATTTTTTTTTTTTTTGCTAAGTTTAAAGCTCATTATGTGGTAAAAATAAATATATTATATGAATTCCTATTATTTTACTAGCTTGAATGTTAATATTTGATTTTAAAAATAAAAGAATGAAGATAATATCAATTTGGCCTTCATATTCAAGACGTTGCTAATTATAGAAAAAATGTTATTTAGAAATAATTAAATATAATGATTATTAAATGTTGAATGTTATAGATACATTCATTAACAAATGTATATAAGGGTATTTTAGTCTTTTATTCATAAATAGCTGCAATACAGTAGAATTTTTCAAATAGAGATATTGCTTCAACAACAACAACTTCCTGACAGCTGCTTCCTCTGATAGCAACTTCACAATTACTTTTTCAAATAGCTGCAACTACCCCAAACACACGCTTAATCATCATGATGAGTGATGAAAGAGATGAAGTCATTAATATGTTTCCTTAGACCACCCTTCTTCCCATTAATGATCCTTAAACAGTTACGTACGAGCAATGCTTCCATTGTGTGTTCTAGCCATTAATCATGTGTTGCTAAATATTGAAATCATTTGAATTTCTAGCTTCTCTCACAACTTCATTTGGCTAATTTAAAATACATGCAATGCAATGCAATACTGTAATGTTGCCTTCCACATACACCATAGGAGAGCCTCATGCTCCTCAGAGCAGTCATATTATCACTATAAATAGAAGTAATAAGGTTACTATATATTTTAGTACTAAATTTTTTACAATAAAATAAATAATAATAGGTTCTCACAAAAAATTATTATCATAATCTCTCTCTCTCTCTCTCTCTCTCTCTCTCTCTCTCTCTCTCTCTCTCTTTGTCTTTCTTATCATTTGGAAGGTCTCTTTAGAATGTCTAAGATTACCCATCACCTATTTAATGCATATCCTTTGTGTCAATTAATAAACCTATAATTCAAAACAAAAACATATTTTTAACAAGATATACCTTAAAATACAAGTAAATTAAAATTATTAAATATAAAATTAACATTTTCTATATTGGCATATATAAATCTTTTTTTAATTCATTAAATTTAAAATTAACTTCTAAAATTTTTTTTATTTTTCTTCTTTGGCTTGCAAACCTCTCTCTCTCTCTCTCTCTCTCTCTCTCTCTCTACACACACACACACACACACATTTTGTTTGAAATTAATCATTATGCTATGAATAACTTTTAAATATCTCATTCACCCTTGGGTGAATTCTGTGCACAATTTTAGTCCAAAAAAACATAATTGATTAATTATAAAATAGGGCTTTTACATACACTATCATTCTATTCTTACATATTTGCAAATTAATCATCTTCAATATCAAAATTTTAAATTAATATTCAAATATTAAAATTCATAACAAAAACCCAACCTATATTTTCCGTTTTTGTAAAATTCTTAATGATTTGATTGTGGCATATACAAAAATCTTATAGTTCAAAAAACTGATGAAGGTGGGTAAATTATAAATATATATATTTTAGATAATTGATTTGTAATTATCCCTTATGAAATATATTAAAAATAGCTTAAAATATCAATATTATGTAAAAGGCTTAAAATGAAACAAATAAGGGGTTTACAAATTCATTGAAATTGAAGTTCATTTTGACTCTCTAAATACGTTGTGGAATTCTTAGCTCAAATTTTGAGCGTTTTGAAATGTTGATTTACATCAAAATTTGTATAGGATCTTATGACTTTTTTAAGAATCATGCATTTTACTCCAACTTCCTAGTATTAAAGTCTACAAACTCAAAAATACTCTGCACCTTGAAAAAAAATTTCTCTTTAAATATTAAGCAATAGTATACAACCTCATCACACACAACCGCATTATTAATTTTTAACCCCGACCAGACTGTAATGCTTCCAAATCCAAACTACAAATTACTATGCAGTCCGTAGACGCTTATATTTATATTTATATTTATATCACACATTAATTTTTAGATTATTATTTTTACTGTTCGGTTCCTCAATTGTGAAGGGTGAAAGGTCAAATGGAGATGTTGTACATGTGCAGGGGCAGCCTGGTCTCGGCTACAGCCACAGGCACCTTCTTCGGCGCGGAAATGCCGAAGATCTCATCCATGTTGAGTTCCTCCGCCTTCATCTCATCGGGAAGGCGCCAGATGAAGCCATGAAGGATGTTGGCGAGGCTGGATTGAATGACCTTTAGGCCGAGCGTTTATCCTGGGCACATCCTCCTCCCAGATCCGAAATGCAGTAGTTCGAAGTCATGACCCTTGACATCGATTTCCCGACCGAGGAATCTCTCCGGGCGAAGCTCGTCGGGGCCTTCCCAAATGGAAGGGTCCCGAGAGACAGTGAACATGTTGACGAGGATGCGTGTGCTGGCGGGAATGTCGTAGCCGTCAATGACGACGTCTTCGCGGGCTAGGCGAGGGACTAGCATGGGCGCGGGCGCTACAGGGTGTGGACGCATCGTCTCCTTGATGATGGCTTCGATATAAGGGAGGTCTTGCGCGTCCTTCTCCTCCATCCACCTTTCCCTGCCGATGACGCGCTCAAGTTCCTCTGCCGCCTTCTTCATGATGTAAGGCTTCCACAGGAGCTCCGAGATTGCCCACTCCACCGTCACCGCAGAGCTCTCTTTGCCGCCCGCGATCAGCTCCTGAAGCCAAATTTATAATTAGTGGGATTTACATACCTACCATTTAAAACATTACATATTACACCCTTATCACCTAAATATGTATATTTACAGCCTAGCCACCCTAAACATCTGATTCCCTCAAAATCATCACTCTCCATCTTTATACCTAACCCCATTCCTCAGCACAGAACTCCGTCGCGTACACTATGAAGCCCATCTACTCCGTCAAAATCATCGTTGCTTCCCTCCCGCGCTTATTTCTTGTATCTTCCTCTATTTTTATCTCATGTATTGAGCTCATGTATTTACATTTTCGTTACCCTCCGTCCCTATGCATTACTTCCTAGCAAGCAAATTTTTCGGCCCAAGAAAAACTCAGCTATGCTTCCTTATAGAAAGTTTTACAGATTGCATAACTAGCTGTCAATCCCAGCTCGTCTCCAGGTAAATTAAAAAAGAAGCAAATATACTAATCGATTTTGTTTGTCTATTACTTTTAGTTTAACCTGGTCATATTATCCAACACAGTTAAAAAAAAGAATATTTATGCTTATGTTTAGCATTAAAAAATAGAAGTTAATTACTAGACTTTGTGGGCGCCGAAAATTCGCCACCGACCTCTCAACAATTGATTGAATTGAAGAGAGTGTGATTGAAGTGTCGGTGTAATTTTCAGAAGGCAGATGGAATAGTAGATAAGACACTACCCAGAGATTTTGCTCTCATTTGGAGAGGACTTTAGATCTGGTTCCAGGTTTCCTATAGGCGCAAGCCCCTATAGTTAATTACCCCTCTCAATAAGTGAGAGAGAATTTTCGATTAAGACTAGTCATTAGATCGTTAAATGCATAGCGTATAGTAGCAGCATGTAGAATTTCAGAATTTAGATTACGAAATTCATCATTTCAGCTTAAACCGGATGGTTGGGGGAATGATGATGTGCCCGATCTAGATCCCATGGTTCTGTCATCCCGGGCCGTTATGGTCCCTAGTCTACTTAGTCAGATGAGGTAGTCGACCCAACCTGACAAAAGGATCCTCATTAGCAACACATGGGTTACGTCGCCCAAGAAATCCTTGTAGACCTGGGGTGATGTTTGTCTGAGGAGACAATCTTAAGTCTGTCTTAGCTGACAGAGGGTTGTTTTCCTATCAAGTATACCCTATGATTCACAACTCAAAGGGCATAGTCATTGGAGAGCATACAGGCTACAGTGATAATCGTAATATAATAGAGCCTGATTCGCCAAACCACCCGATCAGAGGACTCTGGTCATAACTGCTTCATATGTGGAGCCTACTAGCTAAGTCACGCAGTCATAGGACACGGGTCACGTCCTTACTGGCGTGAGATTGATTGAGAGTAAACATAGCAGAACACTTGATTTTACATTGGCTCCTTTGTGTGCTAGAGTTTTCTTAATTTATCACCCCCGACAAACTGTTGTGAAAGGTGGATGGATTGAGTTTGATTTAAGTTTTTAATGATAGAGTTTCATTTAAGCAGTTTCATATTGCTACTTAATTTGATTTGGAGAATTGATTAATTTGAATATATTTAAGAGCTTTATATCCTGTCAACTCTATTTTGCTGCTAATAGAGAATTAGATCTACTATCACCTGACAGAATCAATTTCTCAGATATTTCACTTATTTGAAACTCTTATTATAGGTTTTTAGATTTTATTAACCGACTAGTCTAAGACTAAAGCGGGAAGCAACCGTAGATTCTCGGACACTTGAATTTCAAAGATAGTGTCTGGGCCCATGCGGGTGTGTGTAGTAATTTTTTTGTAATTTTATGTTTGAATTATGTGATTGATTTTGTATTTTTTTTTGTTTATTCCAATTTATCCTAGCGCAGTCTTTTCAGACATTAAAATTTGTACTTGAAACCTCTATATGTCCGAGTACATGCAGGTATTTATGGCTTAGCTAATTTCATCTAATTAATGAAATCATTGATTTTAAAAATCACAATTATGATGAAATTTCTTGATTTTTGGTTGAAGGAAGCCCTATGATTTTATAGATTTTGATTTAGTATCGACTGCCTACTTGCAAAGAGTTACGATCCGTATTAAGAAAGTATTTTGATTTAGATTGTAGTTTAAAATATTACTTACACTTAGTTTACTTGTTGAGTTTTTTTAATTCTCCCAACTTGATTATGTTCAATCACTTTTGATAAGTTATGTCAATTTGTTTATTGCTTTTAGCCCCACTCATGTTATTAGCTAGCATAATAATCACCTCCATATTCGTATAAGAGTTATTAAACCCAATTTGGATTCATTCTTAGATTTTGAGTTTATTGCAAGTTTGTTATGAGTTTAACATTAGTCCCCTACTAAATTTCAAATAAAGCTTGTTTTAATTTTGAGAAATTTGAAGAAAAGAGAACTCACTTTACTTAATTTCCACTTTAATTTAAGCCGTAAAGAATTACAATTAAAGTTTGTGAGTTTAATATTAGCCTAAAGTTTGTGAGTTTAATATTATCCTCCCAAATTTCACTTAGATTTTAAATGAATGTTCTATTCTTTCCAAAATTTTCTTTAAAGGCTCCCCTTTTTTTCTCTTGTTTGATGCTTTTAGTTTAAAATTAGCTGCAGGTTTCCTTACTTAGCCTTCTTAAGTCATCATTTCCCTCCCTTTTTTCTAAGTCAAAAGATTTGAGCAATTTTGTCGGCCTCCTCGTCATCCCAATGTAAGAGGTGTTTGGCTTTACTAGACGCTCTATTGAGAAGCGTGTGTCTCATGCACAACTGATTTTTTCATCTCGTTGCGCCCTCTTAAGCATGATAAGGCTTTTAAACCTGAAAGAAGACATACAATGCAATATATATTCACCCCTCCTTTTTCTATGTCTAGAAATTAGATAAAATTTGACAAGATTTCGCCTAGGGAGCGACATCTAACAATGTTGTTACTGGTATCCACTTGAGCATAAGGTCTCTTAGACACCACAACGATTTTTCATCTCGTCTCCCTGAGCACAATGAGGTCTTCAAACCTGCAAAGAAACACAAGCATATATATATATATTCACATTCATATATCACACATTTATGCATTTTTTATACAATGCTCAAGGGAACAAGGTTGGCATTGGGAATGAAAGCAAGGAGTGAATAAGAAGAATTCCTTGATGATGTTCTTCCCGATTGCAATAAAGCAAAATGAAGGCTAAAGCGAGAGTGCGAAAAATTGAAGAAGAATTCACCTCTAATGATGTTCTTCCATTCAGAGACAAAAATTGAAAGATGTAAAGGAATGCGACAAAAAGAAGAATTCACCTCGACGATTTCTTCCGGTTGGGAAGCGAAATCGGCTATAATGAGGAATGCGAGAAAATCAAAGAAGAATTTGCTCTTGACAATGTTCTTCCCGGTTTATGAAGCAAAATAGAAGAAAAGTGCGGATAAAATGAAAAGAAGAATTCACTTGATAAATGTTCTTCCCCGATTGGAAGGAAATGGGACGATGGCTAAAGCGAGGAATGCATGAAATCGAAAGAAGAATTCCTGATGATGTTCTTCCCATGGGCAAAGAAGGGTGGTGCGGGGAAAAGGTCAGTGGCGCAGGCTTATGGGAGCTAAGAGCAAATGGGCCGAGTGAGCTGAGTGAACGGAGTGGAGGCGGTCACATGGAACCTGCAGTTGGTAGATGCCGGATGCGAACCGGATCCATGAGCGACGCGCAGGCTATTCTTGTGGGTCGAGGGATCTGAGCTGGAACAGGGATGAGGGCGGAGGCTGGGTAATGAGTGGGCCCAGGTCAGCTGGAATGGTCGGGGCTGATCGGAGGGATCAGTTCTGCGGTGTCAGCGAAAGCAGAAAAAGGGAGGAATGAGAGTGAAGTGAGCGGGGTGAGTCACAGAGAGGGAGGGGAGAAAGCTGGCTGGATGACTGGTCATGAGTCGGAGGGATCAGCCGATTTTATGGGTCACAGAACGATGGAACAGTGGCTCTATGGTCATGAGGCTGGCCTGCAGAGTGGGAGGCAACGACGGTATTGAGTGGATTGAGAGAGAGAGGGATTTAGAAAGACAAATTTTATGTAGAGGAGTTTTCTTCAATGAAAGAATGAGAGAGGAGAAATGGGAAAAGAGAGAAAGGAGAGAGAAGAAATCACAAAATGAGAGGAGTAATTTTTCTTTCTTTTCTTTTTTATTTCCACCAAAAAAATAGGGGAGAGGTTGAGCATGGGGAGGATAATTTAGATTTTAAATTAATTTTAAATTGATTAAATAGTTTTAATGTGGATTTCACTTAAATGCACATAGTCAATATATATATCAATTTAGGTAATTCAATATTCAATGCAATGATTTTTTCGATCGGAGGCCATTTGGTTCGAGTAAGCATCAAATTGAGTCCATTTCAAACAAAATGCACTCGACCACTCAATTTTGCAAATTGAGTGTGAATAGTATTACTTGATATATTTGAATATTTTGAAGCCAATGGCATGATCAATGTCACAAACGGAGGTCATTTGATCCTCTTCGGTGCCTCCTGACCTCGTTATACGTGCAGGCGCATTGATGACTCGAACGCTTGCTCGACTGATCATCAAGTCGTGCAATATTTATATCCTTACCAATTTTGACATTCTGAACATGACGGCGAAGTCCATTCGTCGATCGGAGTCATTTGAGTTGATTTTGGTGACGCCAGTGCGCCTCGATTTGTGCATTATCATTTCAAATCATTTGACATTTGCATAGACTCGTCTGAATTAAGCGTGGACAGTCTCATTTGATAGATTTTGATATTTTGAAGCCAATGGAATCATCAACTTTACGAACCGAGATCATTCGGATATCATCGCAGCTTCTCATCTTCGATATGCTTGTCGACACATTAATAGCTCGAGCGCTTAATCGATTGATCGTTAGATTTTGCAATATTTATATTCTAATCGATTTTGACATTTTGAACATAATAGTAAAGTTCCTTTGTCGATCGGAGGTCGTTTCGATCATTTTCGGTGATGTCCAGTGCATTTTGAGCCCTGATTTGCGCACTGTCGCTTCCGAAGTTCATCAATTTAGACTTGTGGGCTTGACTCGACTTATGGCACGTATGTGGAGGTCAATAAATGCCCCCCAACAAATATGATCCATACATGGAGCGAGTCACATTTGTTGAAAACTGATTGACCCTTTGGGCTGACCATAGAACTTAAATCATTTCAGCTTCGATTGCAATAGCTTACGGAGCTTTGATGGGATTTATCATTAGTATGCTGCCTTATTTAAGACATGCTAAATGACGGAGATTGACCAATTTATCAGAATTGATTTGTCGGATAGATAAGAGTTCTTGCACCATCTACTATCTGCTTCAATGGCTTTGCTAAAGATCTCTTTCTTTTATGTCATTGCATATTTGAGCCTCCTCCGATCCTTGCTTCATGCTTGGTTGGGTTTGATAGAGGAATTAGTCTACTTGTTTTGATGAAGGACTCCACTGGGAATCGATTTATCCATGTTTGATTTGAAATTCCTTTTGTCCTGGCTTTGAGCTTGACGGACATGATGAAGACTGACCTGATTTGTCCCTATTGACTTACCAGGAAGTGTATGCACTCCATGAACCATGTGCTTGCTACTTTGATGGATTCGTTGGAGGGTACATACAGATGACCGACCTTCGCTTAAATTATTCAATATTGAGTTATTAGTCTTGCAACATGTGCTTTAACTGACTGAATAATCACAAAATTCCTTTAGTTCAGCCATCAGCTTTGTTTGAACTATGGAATTGTTTCATCGATCCTATGCTTTCTACTTTGACGGACCTGATAAGGAGATTGGCTTTGATTTGTGCTTAGAGCTTGATCAGATCATTTGATAATAAATTGAGATATCACCTGCGGGTAATATATAGATTGATTTGAGATAGCCCTGAATTGAGAGTTTTCTCAGATTATCTTGATCTATCGATCAAGTAGAAAGATCTCTTGGATCCTGGTTTCTTGTAATCGCTAAGTTGGATCTAGTTTGAGATTGAACAGCTATCATCATTGGACTGACGAACATGGGCTCTTTCACTATGGCCGTTTCTTACAACTTGTTGAGTGAGGAGAGCATCAGCAACTCGATCATATTTGGGCTTGTTGAGTTCAACCTTTAGAACCTACTTGAGTCTTCGACTTAAGCTATAGTGGGTTGGCAGTTTTGTCACCAGACTGACGAATGGGGGCTCTTTCACTGCGGCCTTTTCTTGTGGCTTGTTGAGTGAGAAGAGCGTCAGTAACTCGGACATTTGTGGGCTTGTTGAGTTTGACCTTTAGAACTCATCCGTGTCCTAGACTTTAGGATATAGAGGTTGATGTTTCTCCAACTTAATTAATTGAAGCTTCCAAAATCAGGAGTTCTTTTGACTTGATCTCCAGAATTTGGCAAATCTGAAGCTAATTTCTTGACATTTAGGGTTGTCCTTTCATGCATAGAAATAGATTCATTTTGTTCC
Organism: Cymbidium sinense; assembly: GCA_021442155.1. Lineage (NCBI taxonomy): Eukaryota > Viridiplantae > Streptophyta > Magnoliopsida > Asparagales > Orchidaceae > Cymbidium > Cymbidium sinense. The sequence continues at coordinate 86,270,029 of CM038218.1, read as the reverse complement.
TGCAAGACTCTGTAACTTAACAATAACAATTATGGATATATCTTTCATGCTCGATGTCAACTAATAAGAATATATTTGAGGATCTCATCTTATGGCATATGTCAACTCAAATAAACTTCATAAACTCAAAAAAATCCCCCCTATCTTATAGGGGGACTTCTACAGTACAGTTAGAAGATTTTTCAAAATGAAAATAAACAAATACATCAATATTTGAATTGATATACTCTAAAGGGGATTTTAACATACATCATTGATTTCATATATATATATACAAATCTAAAATGCCCCATGTGTAACAGGAGAATTTTCATGGAAAAGTTCTTTATCTGGAGTATGTTTATTTAGAGATCTCGGCATGAAGCACGATGTCAACCTAAATAGATATACTAAAAAATGACCTATCTTGCGAGGATTTCTATTATACCTCGAGAATGTGGTCGCCATGTATAGTACTTTTCAAGTATCGACCATTAATTGGCGGCATCTTTCACCCTTTAGGTCGATGAGTTGGTATGTCCCTCCTTTGTATAATTTTTCAATGACAAAAGGGTCTTCCCAGTTAAGTTCGAATTTGCCACCAAATTTTTGATTGTGGAAAATTGGTCTTCTCAACACCATGGCCAATTCTCCTTTTTGGAATGTTCGAGGTTGCACAGTATGGTCAAAAGCCCTGGACATATTTGCTCAATAGACTTTCAGATTTTGATGAGCTTGCAATCTAACTTCACCAAGCACGTCGAGTTCCTCCATTCTCAGACGAGCATTTTGATCTTCAGTTAGATTGTATTGGATGGCTACTCGAAGTGAAGGCAACTCAACTTCAAGCGGTAGAACTGCTTCAGTTCCAAATACCAATGAATAGGGAGTGGCTTTAGTCGGCATCTTGTAGGTAGTTTGATATGCCCATAGTGCCTCTACTAGCTTGGTATGTCATTCTCTTTTATTTTTAGTGAGAATCTTCTTGAGCAGCTTGACTAATGTCTTGTTGAAGACCTCAGCCAAACCATTTGCTCTTGGATTATATATTGAAGAGTATCGCCAATTAATTTTGGGTCGATCGATGAATCTATAAATATTTGCACTTTTGAAAGCTGTGCCATCATCAAAAATAATTGTGTGGCACTCCAAATCTATAGACCACATAATGCGTAAAAAAGTTGATCACTCGATCAACAATAACTTCTTTAGATGGAGTAGCCTCATCCCACTTAGAGAAATAGTCAGTCGCTGCTATGATGAAGCGATGTCTAGCTGACGACGGTGGATCAATTGGTCCAATTACATCTATACCCCAACATTCGAATGACTAGGATGCTATTGTTGGGTGTAATGGATTTGGAGGTTGATGGATGAGATTCTCATGTATTTGACACTTATGACACTTCTTAGCGTGATTAGTACAGTCTCTCACCATAGAAAGCCAATAATAGCTCATCCTTTTGATTTTTACTATCATCTTGGGACCTGACTGATGTGCACCACAAAGTCCTTCATGAACTGCAACCATCACTTTGCTAGCTTCATCTACACCCAGACATTGTAGCCACATTTGTTCAAAGGATCTACGATATAAAGTGTTATTGATGAAAGCATAACGTAGCATTCTCTTTTCGATTTAAGCTGCTAGTGATTTATTACTTAGTAATTTGCCTTCTTTAAAGTAATGATGAAGGCTTGCCTCCAATCACATGACTCTTCTACAACAAATGTTTCATTTTCGAGGCAATGTCATTCTTAGCTCTTCTTAGTAACTTCTTATTAATTTTGGGGAGTATGAGCAACGGCTCTAGAACTCATCGAGAAATATGTCATTATGATAAATCACTATTCATACTTGTCATTTCCTTAGCTAATTTTGACAAACAATCGGCTTTGCTATTCTCAGATCGAGAGACTCGAGTTAGTGTGATATTTGGTATTTGCTTCATTAGTGTGAAAACTCGCTTGTGATAGAAAGCTAACTCAAGCTTGTTGATTCTATAAATGCTAAGTACTTGATTTATAATAAGTTGAGAATCACCAAAAATGTGCAGGTTTTAAATGCCTATGAAAATAGCTTCTTCCAAACCTGCAACCAATACTTCATATTCAGCTTCATTATTAGTTCTTAGCTCGTTCAATCCTTATGATCATCTCATTATCCCTCCTTCTTGAGTTATGAAGACGATGCTGATTCCTGCTCTTGCTCTTGGGAAATCTAGATATTAGACTTGTTTGATTGATGAGGCCCCATCAAAGTATATTTCCCAAATTTATGATTTTTCTCTTTCATGAATGAGCATAATTTGCTCATCGGATAAATTGTCATTAAGAGAAGAGTCCGCAGGGATGGAATGTGCAGTAAAAAATCTACTAAGACTTGTCCCTTCACTGCTTTCTACAAAATGTATGTGATATCAAATTGTATAAGTAATAATGCCCATCTCGCCAAGCGACCTGTCAACACTGGTCTTGTCATCAAGTACTTAAGCGGATCGATCCTCGAAATGAGGGTAATCTTGTGAGATAACATATAGTGATGGAGCTTTTGGACCGCAATGATCAATGCTAAATAGTGCTTCTATTGAGAGTATCTCATTTATGCTCCAATCAGCCTCCGACTGATATAATAAAGAGCATTCTCTTTATTTTCTTCATTGTGTTATGCCAACAATGCTCTGAGAGACACTTCTAATGCAGTTGTGTATAGAATGAGGGGCTTCCCAAGAGTAAGTGCTGCAAGGATTGGTAGATTTAACAGGTAGCTTTTAATACTATTGAAGGCTTCTTGGCACTCCTTGTCCCACTTGAATGGAGCATCATTCTTCATTAACCTTACAAACGATTGATAGCATCTTGATAAGTTTGATATAAATCAACGGATGAATGTAAGCTGTCCTTATAAAGAACGGAGCTGACATAAACTCTTCAGTGGAGGCATCTCCACAATTGCCTTGATCTTAGCAGAATCGATTTCAATATTCTATAACGATATAATGTACCCCAAGAATTTTTAGAATATCCCAAATGCACATTTTAGAGGATCCATCTTGAGATCATATTTTCGATTCTCTACGCTTCTCAAGTCTTCGAAGTAGTTTTCATGATTCAAGCTTTTCACCACCAAATCGTCGACATAACATTCCACCTTTTGATGAATCAACTCATCAAAAATATGTGTCATGGCTCTTTGGTATATAGCTCCAGCATTTTTCAGGCCAAAGGGCATGATTGTCTAGCAATAGATGCCAATAGGTATTTTGAAAGTGCCATTTTGATTTGGTTGTATCCCGATGATCCGTCCATGAATGAGAACATATCATAGTTGAAAGTGTTATCCACTAGTAGTTCTGATATTGGAAGCGGAAAGTCATCTTTTAGGCACGCCTTATTTAAGTACAAGAAGTCAATGCAGAGACGGATTTGGTCATTCTTCTTTCTGACTGGGACAATATTGGTTATCCAATCTGCATACTTTTCTTCTCGGATGAAGCCTGCTTCAATTAGTTTTTTAGTTTCTGCAATTACCTGTTGTTCAATCTCCAATCTCATTCACCTAGGAGCTTGCTTAGCAGGCGTTGCATCTGGTTTAATAACTAGTTTATGAACTGCTACATCAAGAGATAAGCTTGGCATTTCAGAATATATCCGACAAAGCAATCCCTGAATTCACAAAGTATCATTTTTAGCTCTTCAACTTTTTCATCAGGCAGAAGGGCACTAACGAAAATTGGATGGATCATCCTCAGCCCTTAGGTTGACTTCTTTAAGTTCATCCATAATAGCTATTTGTCCACCATCTTCAAGTTCTTCAGGTGCGGGCTTGGCTTCTACTTCTTCATCATTTTTAAGAAGAATTTCATAAGAATCATCTTCTTCATCACTATGAGTCTCGATCTCAGCTTCTATTATATTATAACATGCTCTATTTTGATGAGATTTACGGATGAACCTAAGACCTTTAGTGATAAACTTATCACTTATTCATGATGCTTGAGGACTTCTTTGGCTCCACATCTTATTAAAGACTTGATTCCTATGTTTAGTAGTTCCCATATGAATTATAAGCTTATGCATCATTCTTTGTAATTTATGTGGATAGTATATTAGTATTCTTGTTGGCACTACCTCATCATAATTTTCATGTTGAGCAGGCTGCTCAAAATTGTGCTGTTAAGACTCTTCAGATTTGTAAAATAGAGTTCCTATTCCACCACTCTCACTCAATGGAGGCACATAGAATATCATCAATTCTTCAATATTATGAACCCCCAGTGGACTGATTTCTTTGAAGCACTACTAAGGGATGGGTATAATTTTGAGTGAGTCATCTGACTCTGCTAAGTGAGCTATCCTCCTTGATGCAGTCATCTGAACTCTATTTTCATAAGTAGATTCAAAATCATAGTCTGAATCAGAATCACTTATTTTATACCCTACCTTTCTTGAGAGTTTATAAGTTCCCTTAGGTTTGACAGGCATATCTTCTTCTTCTTCTGTGTCACTCCCCAAATAAGGAATTGATTTGCTTGACCTAGGTGTAGAATCGAGTGCTTTAGGGAGAGTCGGCATTGCCTTCTTTCTTCCTCCTTGCTTTTGCTCTTTCACTTTGTGAAATTTCTTTTTAGTTCCTAAAGTGGATGCTACTGCTTCAAGAGGCTCTACTAGCTTAGGCTCTTTGAGGATAAAATATTTTGCATCTTCATAGATCTTTGCTTCATTGATGGAGAATGGTTATAGGTTACCAGGAATTATGAATTCTTCTTTATCTTTCAGATACTTCATACATTGATGTATAGTTGATGGGACCATGTCATACTCATGTAGCCACAGCCAGCCTAAGAGAGCTCTAAATGATGTATCAGCATCGATTACATGAAACTTGACTTATGTATATAAATCCTTGAACTTGAGTGGGAGAATAAAAGAACCTAGAGTTTTCTGCCCTTTTCATTGAATCCATGAACCATCAACTTGTCTCTCCCAAGATGTTGGATATCGAGTGATAATCCTCTTAATATCTTTAAACTCATAAGATTGATAGAAGAACCTTGATCAATCAATATTCTACCATATGTCATCACTCTGCATAACATATAGAGAACGATTGTGATGCCCCCAACATAAGATCTTCTTCAACAAATATGATTCTTGGGAGATCTTGAGTTTGCAATGCTTCAGCCATGCATTTTTTAGCAAAGTAAGTTTAACCTCCGATCTTTGAGAGCATGTATCAGAATTTCTCGGAGATCTTTTGACATCAAGAGAGCCTCGTACACACTTAATTATTCAGGGATCTTTCTCAGATGTGATTGAATATTATAATCTATCATCTCACTTAATTTAGGCTTTATCCTAGATTTTTTGAGAATGATATCCTCATTTACTTCAATTTGTTTGCATTTGTCTTTATTTGTATTTCCCTTCTTTAATGAAGGTGGTAAGACTTTACCACTTCTCAATTGAACTTGAATCACCTTATATTGCTGCATTCCTCTAAAGGTCATTTCTTCAAATTTTCTTCTTATTTTGGAAGATTGGCCAAAAGGGTTAGACTCATTTTTCAATGTCATACATTCCATACATGATGATATTGATGAGTCTGACTCTTCTCCGTCAAGAAAATATAGATCTTCATCTGAACTATTATTATCATGTTGAGTCATTAAACAAAATTGAAACATTAGTTCCTCAGGCTCTTCTTGCTTTCTTGATAAAAATTTTGATGGGTTGGTCGAGCTTGTCTAACTACCCTTGTCATCTCGAGTAATCGATGTTGAAGAATAGACATCAATGAGATGATTCGATGTCTCTATCGACAAGATTCATCATTATCTTCTTCATCCGATTCAAGAATGCTAAGTTTAGTCATGAAGTCGTGGCTAAATGGTGATACTCTCTAGATTGTTAATGATCTTTTGAGTTGTAGTTCTCTTCTTGATCTTTCTTTTTTTAAGCTTCTTTCATTTATGAGGTATGCATCTAATAGACTGCTTTCACATGTGATGAAGTAGCCTTATCGAATGCCACCCAGAAGTCAAATACTTAGTTTAGGCATCTCTCTTAAGTCCAATATAGGTTCAAGTGGTGATTTCCACTTAACACTAGGACATCTTTTAGCGCAAAGATCTTCACGGTCTTTTGGATACTACTATTTGCCATTCTTCGCCTAAATTTATTTCAACCGGTTTGTCTTTGTTGGATGATCTAAAGAGGAGGTAATCATCCTTATAGACTTTCTTGACTATACTATTGGATAGTATAAATTCACCTCATGATACTTCCTTTCTAGCCAATCTTTGAAGACATAACAATCTTCAATTGGATGACTAATCATTCGATGATAGGGATGGTAATTTGGATTGCTAGCGTGATCAGCTTTTTCAGGCCTTTTAATTTCTAATAATTGTAGACCGGCTTTGACTGCTTGCCGAAATAATTTAGCCAGACTGTCCCTTCTAAAAGAATATTTTTTTGTTCATCTTTTTCTTAAGAGATGATCGCATTCGCTCATCATCTCTTGTTGCTTGTTTTGGATGCTCCCCACCACTTGAAAAAGTCTGAGGCTTGTCATTACCTCTTAATACCAATCTTGGCTACGGATTAGATAAGTAGGCTTCTTTCCCTTATCATCATTGTACACCGGCTGCTTTCCTTTATCCACATTGTATATCACCCGCCTTTCACCATTTGAGCTATAGAAAGCGACATGAATTTCATTTCTTCTTGAGTCTGAAGGTTCATTTCTCTTTGCTTTATCCGCATAGAATTCAAACTTAGGGCGATTCAACTTTTCAAATTTAGCCACCTTATCGAGCAAGTCCTGGAATGTTGCAATTGACGTCATGCACAGAAATGATGTCATTTTATCATCCATATTGCCCATTAGCAATTGGATCGCATGTTCTTCTTCCAATTGTTGCTCGCACTTCATACTTAGGTTGCGCCAACGACTTATGAATTTTGTCACTGACTCATCTTTCCTCCTTTTCAGCAAGGCAAGGTCAGCGATTGTGATTTTCTCGATTGCACTAGTGAACCTCTTCACGAATATAGTTTCTAATTTAGCAAAGATTTTAACTAAATCATTTAACAATTCTGCATACCATTCAAAAGCAGCTGAGGTCAAGCTACTAACGAATTGACGGAAAAGCAGTGCATCGTTCCCTCTTGTGTTAGCATAAGTAGCCTTAAATTGGGCCAGATGTTGCTTTGGATTACCAAGCCCACTGAAAGTATTAAATTTTGGCACTGAGTAACCTTTTGGGTACGGTACTTGATCATATTCAGCTGGGTAAGGGTGACCCTTACTCACCAGCTTTTCCGCCTACTCTGAGGCTATGATTGTCTTTATCTTTTCATTGATAATCATTTCTACAATTGACCGCTCCAAGTGTTCGATTTTGTATTATTGGATGGAGAGGTAGTGGGTTAACTCGTTTCCTCGCTTCATGAAGTAGCATTTCTGTAGGAGGTACCACACGGTGGTATGTTGCATTAGATGTCTGATTAGCGACAAGACAAGTGATGCACTTGATGTGATATTCTTCGCAACATCTCCATCATGATGTTCATTTGTACCATCATATCATTCATTTTGGTACCGAGGCTAATCTCCTTATCTTTGACCTCCATTTGACGCATTTCTCTTTGCTCTAGCTAGACATAGCCAATCAAGACAGCTCTTACTCTTCTTCTATTTCTTGTTGATGTTCTTCTCCTTTCATTTCAAGGGAAGAACTTGATTGTCCTTCTCCTTGAGCATTTGGAGGGGCAACTATTGACAGGGCTGAACAATGATGTTGATTATAAAAGTGTGTACCACACTGATCATTTCCTGGTTTCACCATATAGACAGCTTTGACACCCATGATATCTTTCTTATTATGGTCTTCTTCTTCTTCTTCTTCAGCAAAGATCGAAGATCCATCCTCTATTTGCTTCTATGAAGACTCTTCTTCATAAATGTTGAATTCAGGTTCAGGTTCCCTGAGTTCACGTTGCTGTTGATGGTGCTGAGCAGAGGGTTCATCTATATCTCTGACCATACAGACAACTTCCACTTCCATAGTGTCCTTTTCATTATTTTCTTCTTACACATGAATTTTTCATCGACGTTTGGATCTCGTTCAATGTGAACAACCACTTCTTCTATTAAAGGACCATAACAACGCCAACCTTCTCTAGGGTGAACTGATCGCGATGGGATCCCAGAGGATTCTCCAAGGTGTCACCATCATATCTTTCATCATGATATCCTTTCTTTGGGTATCCACTGATGAGTTGATTTTGAAGTGATTTTGAGTATATGTATCATATGTCACACCTCATATTACTTAAAGTTTCATTACGGGCCTTAGCCTCTATATTTGCTTATCCTTTCACCGGACCTTTCTATTCTTGACACACGGTCCAAGTGTCACGCCCGATGCTCACCATGCAAATCGCATCGCTCAATGGCTAGTTATTAAAGAGATGACAACTTTCTTGGTGGAGCCTCAGTATTTTCCTTCACCATATGCCTCTAAAATCTTCTTTTCATTAGGCCTCCGTCTGGCTACTTTGAGAACTTTATGTATCCCATACAGGTATCGTGGTTGTCTCCTCCTGGTGGTGGAGTTTGCGTGATTGGTTCTAGAAGGATTGATTTATTTTGCCAGAGCTATTCCTCTTTACCCACTTTAGGTTGTCAAAGTTATTGTGGGGATACTCATCAAGGTAGTATCGCTTATTCACTAGATCGCTCAAAGGGGATGTGAGCCTCAGGCTTTCTCCTTCTTCTATCTTCTCGGTTAATTTGCTTCCTGACGAGGAAGCTTCATGATCGTGCTTTCTGGGTATAAAAGGTTCGGCAGTAGCTTGTACCGAGGTATTAAAGACAGCTTTTCCACTAATAGTTCTTTTCATCATGGGAGCTTGATTGACTTAGCCTTTTGAAAACCGAAGTTCTCGTAGGGAGAACTCCTTGAGCAGTTGGGTGTTGAAGCTGGTTGGCACACATGGCTAGTAGGAACTTGATGAGGTATTTCAGGATGGCCTCGGACGAATATACCACGGGTGGGTACTTTAGGAGTTGCAGCTACGATAGCCGAGAAATTCAAGCTACCGAATTAAATAGTAGCCCCAACATCACCTGTGTTGATACGGTGTTAATGGCAAATGTTCACCTGCGGCCTTAAGTGAAAGGAGTGCTTTTAGATCCATTACGCAAAAGTGAAAGATGGGGATTAGTAAATAGCAATTATTATTTCACCCATACTTTTAAGATGCAAATGCACTATAAAATAAAATAATAGTGTAATAAAGATATACTCTATGGAATAATTCATTCTACATAGAGCCTCATATTGAATTTATTACACATTTAAATCACCATTTTTTATTTTTTTGAATTTTCAAAATGATATTACTATAGCACATATATGACTAGCCAAAGATGGAAAGAGAATCTTGTCCCCAGCAGAGTCGCCAGAAATCTATGGGCTCCGAAAATTCGCCACTGACCTCTCGACAAATTTTTGAATTGACGAGAGTGCGATTGAAGTGTCGATGTAATTTTTAGAAGGAAGATGGAATAGTAGATAAGACACAACCCAAAGATTTCGCCCTCATTTGGTGATGACTTTAGATCTGGTTCCAAGTTTCTTATAAGTGCAAGCCCCTATAGTTAATTATCCCTCTCAATAAGTGTGAGAGAACTTTCGATTAAGGCTAGTCATTAGATCATTAAATGCATAGCGTATAGTAGCAGCACGTAGAGTTTCAGAATTTAGATTATGAAATTCATCATTTCAACTTAAACCAGATGGTTAGGGGAATGATGACGTGCCCGATCTAGATCACATAGTTCCGTCATCCCGGACCATCGTGGTCCCTAGTCTACTTAGTCAGAGAATGTAGTCGACCCAACCTGACAGAAGGATCCTCATCAGCAATACATGGGTTATGTTGCCCAAGAAATCCTTGTAGACACAGGCGATGTGTTTGCCAGAAGCCAATCTTAAGTGCTTATGAGAGGGTTATTTGCTCTATCAAGTATACCCCATGATTCACAACTCAAAGGGCGAGTCATTGGGAGCATACTGCATTAATTAATATAATAGAGCGACGCCAAACCACCGTCGAGGACTTATAGTCCTGCTTCACATGGAGCCTCTTTTAAACCCGGTCGAGGACACGGGCCATGTCCTTACTAACATGAGATTGATTGAGAGTGAACATAGCATAACACTTGATTTGATATTGGCTCATTTATGAGCTAGAGTTTTCTTAATTTATCACCCCCGATAAACTGTTGCGGAAGGTGGATAGATTGAGTTTGATTTAAATTTTTAATGATAGAGTTTCATTTAAGCAGTTTCAGATTGATACTTAATTTGATTTGGAAAATTGATTAATTTGAATATATTTAAGAGCTTTAGATCTTGTCAACTCTATTTAGCTGCTAATAGAGGATTAGATCTACTCACTACAGAATGTAATCAATGAGATATTTTGATTTGAAACTCTTATTATAGGTTTTAGGTTTTGTTAACCTGAGACCAGTCTAAGACTAGCGGGAAGCAAAGCGTAGCATCCTCAGAACACTTGAATTTAAGCATTCAACATAGTGTAGGGCAGTGTATAGTAATTTTAGGTAATTTTATATTTGAATTATGAGATTGATTTTTTTATTTTTAATTTTTTTATTCCAATTTATCCTGTGCAGCCTTTTTAGACATTAAAATTTGCACTTAAAACCTCTATATGTCTGAGTACATGTAGGTATTTATAGCTTAGCTAATTTCATCTAATTAATAAAATCATTGATTTTGAAAATCATAATTAGGATGAAATTCCTTGATTTTTGGTTGAAGGAAGCCCTATGATTTTATAGATTTTGATTTAGTATCGTCTTCTGTCTGCTTGCGCAAAGAGTTGTAGATCCCGTGGCGGAGAAGGCATTTTGATTTAGATTGTAATTTAAAATATTACTTGCACTTAGTTTACTTGTAGAGTTTTTGTAATTCTCTCAACTTGATTATGTTCAATTTACATCGCTTTTGATAAGTTATGCTGATTTCAGTATTATTACTTTAGCCCCACTCATGCTTATTAGCTGGTATAGTAATCACCTCCATATTCGTATAAGAGTTATTAAACTCAATTTGGATTCATCCTTAGATTTTGAGTTTATTGCAAGTTTATTATGAGTTTAGAATTAGTCCGCCCAAATTTCAATTAAAGCTTGTTTAATTTTGAGAAATTTGCAAGAAAAGAGAACTCATTTTACTTCAATTTAAGTCATAGAGAATCGTTTTAATTTAAGTCATAGAGAATTACAATTAAAGTTTGTGAGTTTAATATTAGCCTCCCAAAAGTTTATGAGTTTAATATTAGCCTCCCCCAAATTTATCTTAGATTTTAAATTAATGCTCTATTTTTTCTAAAATTTTCTTTAAAGGCTCCCCTTTTTTTTTTCTTGTTTGACGCTTTTAGTTTAAAATTAATTGCGGTTTCCTTACTTCTTAAATCAGTTCATTTTCTCTCCTTTTCTAAGTCAAAAGATTTGGCATTTTGACCTCGACATCATCATCCAGGTGTAAGGGGCATCGGGGACTTTCAGTGCATACCTTGTGCGGCGGTGTCATGATCTACCAATTTTTCATCTCGTCTCTCTTGAGCGTGGCGAACCTTTAAACCATAAAGAAGACATCTGCAATATATATTCATTCCCCCTTCCTCTTTTTTTTCTAAGTCTAGAAATTAAAATTTTTAGCATTTATGAGCGTCTAATGAGTCTTACTTTTACACTCTTGAGAGCGGTGTCTTTGTGACACCATGATTTTCATCTCATCGCACCCTCTTGAGCACAACGAGCATTTTTCATTGCAATGCTCGGCAAAGAAATAAGGTTGGGTATGTAATTGGGAATACAATGCAAGGAATAAGACGCAGGAAACTGAAAGAAGAATTCGTCTCTTGACGATGTTCTTCCTCCGATTGCGGCAAAGCAAAAAACTGGAAGAATAAAGCGAGGAGTGGGACGCCAGAAATCGAAATAAGAATTTGCCTCTTGATGATGTTCTTCCCCCGATTGCAGTGAGGCGAAATTGGATGGGTTATCATTGCAGAAAATCGAAGAAGAAGAAGCCACGATGTTCTTCCGGTTCTGTGAAGTGAAAATTAAAGCGAGGAATCACTGCAAAAAACCGGAAGAATAATTCACCTCTTGGACGATGTTCTTCCCGATTCGGCGAACAGCAGGAAGGCTAAAGAGTCGCGATCTGCTCGAAAGAAAATCCTCCTATGATGATGTTCTTCTTAATTGTGAGCAGCGGGACGGGATGGCTAGAGAATCTGGAAATCGAAGAAGAAGAATTACTCTTGGCGATGTTCGGTTCTTGGCAAAGTGGAAGGGTTTAGCGAAGAAAGGTTGTGATGGGCTGGCTTACGGGCTGGCGTGCAGCAGCGGGAGCTGAAGCAGCGGAGGCGACCATGCGGAAAGGGCTACGGGCTGGTAAGATGCAGCAGGTGCAGCAGGTGCAGCAGGTGCAGCGGACAGGCTGCAGGAGAAAAATCTTGCGTGGGCTGGCAAGGCTGTTCTTGCGGACCGGAGGAATTACCCCGACAGGAGCAGCGGAACGCGGAGCGGCGGCTGGAGTGGGCCGCGAAGGCGGGTGCGGGTCAGAGTGGGCTGCGGAGCGGGAAGGGGACTGGCAGGTCAGGCCGGCGAAACGGGCTGGAGTACGCGATCGGAGGGATTGCTTGATTTTGCAGGCTCTGGAAATAGCATGCGGTAGTGCGAAGTGGCAGGCCGAAGGAATTGCGCAGGCGGGAGCGGCGGAACATGGAGTGGGCTGCGGAGGCGTGCAGACCGGAGTGGGTCCGAGCAGGAGGAGCCTGCAGGCTCGTTGCGCAGGATGCACGGGTCGTGTGGAATTGCGCGTGCGGGCCGGTGCGGAGCGGCGTACGGCCGCGCAGAGTGGGGGGCCAGAGGGATTGCGCCGATTTTGCGAGCTACAGGAACGGGCGGTGGTGAAACGGGGCTTTGTGGGCCGCCGGAGGCGCGGCGCAGTTTCATGGGCCGCAGAAGGCGCAGCTGCGAGTTTGGCCAACGCAGGTGCCGTTTGCGGCCGAGCTAGTAGACGGGATTTAGAGAGGAGGCAGATTTTTACCTGTGCAGGAGGAGTTTTTCTTTCCAACGTGAGAGGAATGCAGCAGAGAGGAGAAAAATATGGGAATCAAGGAAGAGAGGGAATGTAGGAGAGAGGAGAGGAACCGTTGCCAAAAATGGGAGAGAGCAGTTTTTCTTTTCTTTCCTTTTCTTTTTTTTTATTTCCAGTCAAACTAAAAATAGGGAGGAACGGTTGAGCATGGGGAGAGTAATTTATAAATTTTAAATTAATTTTAAGTTGATTAAACGATTTTGATGTGAATTTTACACCAGTAAATGCACATAGTCAATATATATCAATTAAAGATAATTGATCCGACGGGCGTTGTCAGTTTGCGATTGAGGTATTTGATTCATTGGATCAAATTGAGTTCATTTCAAATTTCAAAATCGCGTCGCTTTCGGCACTCAATTTTTAACTCATCTGAATTAAGTGTGAACAATCTTACTTGATAGATTTCAATATTTCGAAGCCAATGATTTGATTAATTTTGTGAATGGAGGTTGTTTTATCGCCGTCGGTGCCTCATTATGCATGCGGCGCGTTAAGTCTTTCTTGTTGATCATCAGTTATGCAATATTTATATCGACCAATTTCAACATTCAACACGATAGAAATACATTCATTGAGGTCGTTTGAGTAAATTTTGGTGGTCAGGTGTTTACTCAATTTGCGCATTATTTATCATTGCACAAACTTGCTAAATTGTAGTCTCATTTGATAGATTTTGATGTTTTAAAGTCAATGACATGATCAATTTTGCAAACGGAAGTCATTCGGATATCGTCGCAGGTTCTCGACTCTAATATGTGTGTCGACACATTAATAGCTCGAGAGCTTAATTGATTGATCATTAGATTTTGCAGTATTTATATTCTGATCGATTTCGCCATTTTGAACGCAATGACGAAGTACATTCGTCGATCGTAGGTCATTTCAACCATTTTTGGTGGCGTCAGGTGCATTTTGAGCCCGATTTTGCGCCTTACGTCCGTTGAATTAGACTTGTGGGCTTCGACTTATGGCACATATGTGGAGGTCAATGACTTTAATATGGAATATTTTGCTAATTGTTATTATACAAGTTGTTCTTATCTTTATATTTGTTTTTGTCAATATAGATTTTATGAATCCTTGTCAAATGGAAGTGTACCATCACTCGAGCTTTGATAGTAGTAGTGAATCTATAAATGATATTAACGGATGTAGTGATTGGCAGTTACCTACTCAAATTGACAATGATATATCATTAGAAGTTGGGAATCAGTTTGTTAATTCTACAAGTTTAAGACAATTTCTTCGATCCATGGCTATCACTGAGAATTTTCAGATGAAGATTAAAGCAAGTGATAAAAGGAGAGTTATCGCTACTTGTTCTTATATTGGTTGTCCATGGAGAGTAAGAGCTTACGTTCATAGATGGTCATACATTTGAAGTTAGGAAAATAGAAGCTTAGATTCATGTCCATGCATCAATAGAGTAAAACAAGCAACATCTAGTTGGGTGACTCATGAGATCCAAGATATAATAAAAAAGTATCCGTACCACCTAAACAAACAAATGATGGACTTGAAAATAAGTATGGGTTGTCATTTCCTTCTATGAAGCTATGGCGATCAAGACAAGTAATTAGATACATTTGGTTCAATTGATGATAATTATAGGTGGGTTCCTACATTAAGAGCGAGCTTGTTAAAAGAAATCAAGTTCTAATATCACTTTTGATTATAATGGCAATGATTACACATTTGAAAAATTCTATGTTAGTTTCAGGATATGTATCGATGGCTTTCTCGCTGGTTGCAGACATCTCGTGGATCTTGATGCATGTCACATAAAATCTAAGTATTTGGGTGTGTTGCTTTTAGCAAATGGTTTGGATGGTAATAATAGACTTTTTACATTAGTATTTGCAAATGTTAAGTCTGAGTAAAAAAGATCATGTGAATGATTTTTTGAGAAATTTAGTTATATCTTTTGGCAATGAAGTTGAACCGTTGGCATTTATTTCAAATATGGAGAAGGGGTTATCCAATGAGATGTATGTTCCCAGATGCAAAATATAGGGGGTTTGTATGCATCATCTAGAATATTAAAAATATCACTTTTATGGCGGTCAAAAATTAAAAATGATGTGTGGTTAGCCACAAATGCATACACGGAATATGATTATGATGTTAAGCTAAAAAAAATATTTGAAAGTTGCCCACAATTGCATGCTTATCTATTAAGTCTTCCCTATAAGTGGTCAAGATGTCAATTCTTACTTGAAATAAAAAATCAAGCTAACACTAAAAATATGTCAGAATCATTTAACTCATGGATCAGAGAGGTCAAGGATAAACCAGTTGTTAATTTCGCTGATATGATTAGAGGCATGATAATGGAGCAAAGAGCTAAAAATAAGATGAACTCAAGTATATGGAAATGTGACTTAATTATTGAATAGTATATTAGAGATTTAACCATGTGCTAGTCGAAATGGTCATTTTGTATTTTCCTTTGCTTTTATTTTTATTTTTATTTTTTCATTTTCTTTTGATGTAATAGATAGGGGATTTATCTCTTTAGGCTTATTGTAGCTCTTTGAGCGGCAGTTTAGAGATTTATCCCCTTTAAAGTCCTTGTACCCCTTTTGTTGTGGCAATCAATTCATAAAGCACACTCAACTACACCAACCTGGACAACTTGTATAAGATCAATGTATTCTTACATAATATATACACACACATTCTTAGAGAAGAAAATTTGAAGCACAACTAATTCATTAGAAATATATAAATCAAAATACATAGATGGATACATCATTGATGATGGATACTGACAGGAACTATAATTTCATAAGTTTCAAATTTCACCCTAAACTTTGAGAGCTAAAAAACACATTACAAAATACATGATAATTCCAAAAGATATACTAAGCAAATTTAAAAATTTAAAATACATCAAAACTACGACTCTAACCAAAATCTTTAAATAAAGTATGATAGCCTCAAAGTTCTTTTTAATCATATCGTGGTGAGCACGCAACAAGAACAAAATATCATTGATTGTTAGTTCATTTTCATCCACCCATTGAAAAAAATGACAATCGATATATGTGATTCGATTTAGGTGATAGAATCTCTTTCCACTATTTACACAACTTCTGCATGTATATATAATACTTCATAAATTGTATCTGTAATATACTTGGATATTCCTAAAGGCACTCCCACTAGCAGATGATTGGCTCGAGCTCATTTTTTGACAAACTACTAGAACTCCTTCATTCGTAAAACTCAAAAAAAAAAAATCACTAAAAAATTAACAAAATATAGTAAATCAAAATTTCAAGAAATTTATTTCTGCTGAAAAGAATATTAATTTCAAACCCAATTTATATTTTTATAATAATTCACATAATATTAAATAAGTATACTTTATCATGAAATTAGAAGCTCTCAAAATTATAAATAAAATATTAAAAGACAGAGCAGAAAATAATTCTTTTAATAGCTTCTTTCCGATATTTGATAGCAAAGCATAAATTTATCTTTAAATCTAATTAGCAATTTACACAATGATTTGCCCAAGGTTTATTAATTTGCTTTTACTCTCAAAATCTTCAGCAACTTGCATAGAGTCGATCATTAGTTTAATATGAATTTATTAGTATATAAAATTAACTACATCAGTATTAAGCTTTAAAAAAACAAAAAATAAAAATAAAAACTGCAATAGTATTACAAGGAAGGAAAAGAAGGAAAAGAAGTTTTTCTACGCCAAAGTTTTTTACCGGCAGCATGAGAAGGAAAGGAAGGCTTTAGAAAATCTTACCCACTCTATCAGGGAAGTACTATCGAAACTCCACAAAAATCATAGAAGCAACGACGGCTTTGACAGAGTAGATGGGCTTCACAGTATCCGTGACGGAGTTATGTGCACGAGAACGGGGTTAGGTATAAAAACGGAGAGTGAGGATTTTGAGGGAATCCGATGTTTAGAGTGGCTAAGCTGTAAATATATATGCTTAGGTGATAAAGGTGTAATATGTAATGTTTTAAATGGTAGGTATGTAAATCCCCCGTATAATTAATGCTATGGGTCTTCCTGAACTTGAAATCAATGACTCATTTTAATCTAATTAGTTGGACTTTAATCAAACTACAATTTTGAAGCGTATGTCATTCTCTAAATTAATTACCTGAGAGAAAGCCTTGAGGCTGTTCCTGTTGAGCTTGACGTCGAGGGTGGGATTCTCTGCGAATTGAATGAGGACATCGACAATATCCCTAGGTGAAAAATTCTCTCCTCCTTCACTCGTCGGGTGATGTGCTCTTCCAGAACGTGCTCCAAGAATCGATCGAATTTTTTGCCGATGGCCTTCATCCGACGAATATAGCCCTGCAAGTCAAGAAAATTTAGCCATGGGATGGAATCGCCGATGATCAGCACACCGTTGAGGAGGAACAGCTCGTCCAGCATCCTCTTGAACTCCTCCTGGGACACTGGCGGTGGCGGCGCAACCTGGTCAGCAGCTGTGGGGTCGAGGTAGCGGCGGCCTAGGACTATGCGACTGACGACGTTAAGTCTATAGATAGGTGGTCCTTAAGGAGGAAAGGATAGCTGGTGGCGTCGAAGAGGCGGCGCAGAAGCCCACGCAGCTCGGCGGAGCGAATGTGTTCGTAAGAGTCGAGGCTTCGAGAGCTGAAGAGCTCGGTGATACACATCTTACGCGCCTGACGCCAGTAGGATCCATATGGCTACCACGTGCTGTTGGAGAAGTTGTAGGCCGTGTGCTTACCGGCAGCGATCTTAAGGCGGCCAGCGAAGGAAAGGTCGTGGTCATTAAAAAGAGTCGGGCCATGGTCACAGAGGATCCCACACTACTGGGAAGGAACCAAATTGAAGGTGCATGGCCGAGCCGTATTTCTTGGAGAGTTCGTGAATGGAACGGTGCCGGAGTGCGCCTATCAAGTTCAGGTTCCCGATGATCGGCCACTTCCGAGGGCCAGGAGGTAGATTCGGCCGCCGGTGCCGGTCGTTACTCATAGTTTTGACGATGACAACCAAGAAAAATGCGACGATTGCCGAGTATGTAACCCACAGCGACGGCGAAGGCTCCATTTCCGGCGGAGGTGGCCTTGAGATATAATACCTGGGCTATGCTATATCCTCTGCTTGCAGATTGCACTGCTGGGGAGGCTAGGGTTTGAGGCTATGGTTTTGGTATTTATTGGAGAAGTAATGACGAATAATTATATCGAGAATGCTTCACCTTTTTATTTATTTTTTGAATAAATGAAGTATAAACTCCTTGTGTGAATGATTGATTATAATTTTTGGTTGTAATATGTTGATAGTTGATAGTTTATAGGGTGACTCTCGATGTGAATGTGAATAGGATCGACGGATTTAAACGCGAAATTTTTAAAATTCATGCGATTAACATTTTTTTAAAATATTATATGTAACTTTAAAAAAAAAATTAAATTGATATTGTCTCCATAACGATAAATTATGATTTGGAGGTGATAATAATTACATTTGTGAGACTCAATAGTATTTGAGACTGCCTTCAAAAATTTAGAGACTCAAAATATCATTTCGTGAACTCAATATGAATGTTAAGATCTACAATTTCACTCTGATATTTAGGTTTTTTTTTACTCAAGAGGCCTTTACACATCAACTTCTTCTCCCACAAAAATCTCTCTTACGACGACGAAGTTGCAACTCCTTAGTCGAACTTTGCAACCGTACCTATGAAAAAGTCATCAATCTTTCTCTCTCTCTTTGATTCCTAAGTCAGTTGAACTTGGTTATTGCAAGAAACTACTTCAAAGCTTTAAATATCACTTTTCTTGATTGCCTCTTATTGCTTGAAGATGGTATTCTTCATGGGCTAACTTTTAAGGTGTATATAAATATTGCTCAATCTTCTCTCTTTGATATTTTTATGCTAATTAGAATGCATTCTTCTATTACTCTACTTTTTATTAATAGATATACAGTCTTGTTTAACTTTTGAATCACAATTACAATGATGTGAGACATTAATTTTTGAATTATAAATATTTTTTCTTGAACTTTTTAAATTTACAAATTCATTATATAAAAAATGGCTATTACAATTTGTAAAATAAAATGCACCTTAAAACTTAATGATTATTTCAATTGTAGGTGCAGGGGCCATTATTATTGAGGTGATCTCTACTTCTTATAGTTTATCTATAGAAATTTATTATGATAGAATAATATAATCCAAATTTTCTAAGCGATTGTTAGAGATGATTTTTTTATATTTATTTTATTTTATTTTATTTATATGTTAATTTGCAATAAAATATTTATATTAATAGTAATAGTTATTTTTATGAATGCTAAAAAAACCTTGAGAATAGTTTTAAAAATAATGTAATTTAAGAAAAAAATAAAAATATAAAGCAGTTATATTTTTAAAAATAATATAAAATACAAATTATGAAATAAAAATATTGATGCCAAAAGATATTTTATTTCTAATCAAAATTTAAATAAAATAAAATAAAATAAAAGATGTCAAAGAGTGGCTTATTTTTTTAGGCATTTATATACATAGTACAAAATTATATATTTACATGTCTAACATCTAAATTTTGATATTTATATAAAATAATACATATATTTTTAATATTACATCAAAAATATCATCATCATTAGTTTTTTAAAGTGTAAAGTATCTTTTATATTAAAAAAATATCATAATAATAAATATCAAATATTTGGTATTATATATTTTAAATACATTAAAATTAGGTGTTATGTACCTAGATTTCTTTTTTCCTTAAGTGCATTAAACAATTTTCACATAGCTTAACAATTATTTCAAAGTTTCCAATAATTGTTAAGTCTATTAACAATTATTTCAAGCCAATCTGAGCGGCTTGAAATAGGCTTGTGGCTAAAATTATTCGATTTCAAGCGAGCTCGGCTCATTTTCTGATTGAGTTCGAGCCAACTCAAATTGAAACTTTTACTCTCTTTTTTAGCTCAAAATTGAATGGAGTTAGCTTATTTTTTTCTGAGCTAGCTTGAATTTAATAAAAAATATATTATTATTAAAATTTTTAAAAATTGAATTTAGTCCATAAAATTAGGCAAAATATGATTTTCAAAAGAGAGTAGTTATATGTACAATTCAATACATTTAATTTTAAAAATAATATTATTGTGTGATGTATATATATATATATAGACACACACATAAATATAATAAAAAAATTTGTTCCGTTCTTGAATTAGTTCGATTCGATTTGTGGTTGGCTACAGATTGGCTCGACAAAAAATTTGATTCAAGTATTAGTTTATAACTCGGCTTAATATGTTTGTTTCTATCTGGATCTAATCTAAATTTTGATTTAAATTTTAAATAATCTTTAATTTTCATGCTAAATTAATCGCCTTAGTTATAGATAGTTTCATATTCAACATTTTAGAAAAAAGCGACAGCCCATTATGAGTCAATTACTTTAAGGGACCGCGTTAGCTAGTGGTCATTGAACAAGATTTTTATTTTATTTTTAAATTAGGGCTGTTAGTTACAACGATAGGTCATATTAGCTGGATAATAACTTATCTGTATTTTAGTTATTTTATTTCTTTCAAAAGCCTTCATTATAGCTCATGGGTCTATAGTTTATTATTTTTCTCGTGATTGAGCATATCTCATCTCCTTTCTGCGTCATTAAATTTAATTTTTTTTGTGCATAATAAGTATAACCTATTTACTTAGTATGACAGATAGCAAGATAACATTGCATATACTAAAAAATTACTATTAATTCTCATCCCTTGCAAACAAAATAAACTTTTATTAGGCAAAGACATCATGTATCTCTATATTTATTATTGTGTGCTAGAAAATTAGTTACGGTATAGTGAAAGTTTATGCCTTAGTCTTGTTTGTGAAATTCAGCACACACACAGGTATTTAAAGAGTGAACAAGAAAATTCCAGAAATTTTTACGTGAAAAAATCTCGAAAAGAGGAAAAAAATCATGGGACCTAGCCCAGCAAAATTCTTCCACTATGTATCTATTTCAGAGTACAAAATTTTCCCGATAACGGGATTACAAAATTGTATATGAGAGGGGCTAACAATGGGAATCCTAGAATCAGGCAACAATAGTTGTACAGTCATGGTTAGATTGTAACAGTTGCTAGTAGTAGCAGATGATGGTGAACAGCGAGGAACAACGACTGACGATGAAGGTCGTCATGATGGAGACGGATTGGCGACAGCGAGGATCGTGAGGCGGCGGCGCGGCGGTGGTTGGCCGTCAGTGGTGGCATGATTGTGCTTGGAGGATTTTCAAGCTTTAGAGCTCTCTCTCTCTCTTGCCGGGGTCCATATGAGGAATGAGGGGCTATTTATAGATTGGAGGAGTGGCGTTTCTGTAAATACATGCAAAATCCGAACCACTCCTCTCCATCGGACGACTCAAAATGATTCCTTTGATCATATAATATATTTTGTGCATTTGAATGCTCAAATGAAGTCGGAATTGTGAGATCTTGGGCTTGTTAGATCCGGATCGTCGAGACGCTCGATTTGACTATAAATACTCCATGTTTGAGAGATATTTAGAGATTCAACTGATATCTCAAAGTTTTCAATGGCATTTTAAGTGCTTGATCTCGACCTGTTTCAACTTCGGATTAGTTTACTTTCAATACCAAGATTCGTGCTTCGACTTGTAGAATTTTCAGTGTCATATCAGTTGCTCCCCTATTTTTGGATGATATTATCTCAATCATCCAAAAATATATATGTCATATACTTGAAAATAGCAAATTCTTCAATAAAATTTGTAGGTCCATTAACCATACATTTTGAGAGAACAGATCTTATGGGAGCACAAGATTATGATCACGGAAGCAGTGCGGCGCGATGTGTCGGATCGCGGATACAGATTTGAGTTACAAACTCATGTCCAGGAACTTACGGGCGCGTGCGTTCCGTAGACGATCCCTTGAGACGCGTTGTGGCGGCGTATGGTGTGCGCGTGGGTCGGCGGGTCATGAGCGAGCCATGTCGCGGCGGCGTTAGCGTCCTCGACGTTGGGTGGTTGGTGTGTCGCGGCGTCAGGAGCAGCGTCCTGAGAAAAAGGTTTTCGATGGTTTTGGCAATTTTACGATTTTGATGATTTTGCCCCATAGAATCTATAAAACAGGGCCAAGGAGAAGGCACACTTCTCCAGCTCTAATATTTCTCTTCTTCTTGGGTGAGGTCGTTTAGAAGCGATCAAGGCCCGTAGTTCATCTGGCGAGCTCGATTTTCTTAGAAAGAGCGTTGGCCCCTGTCGGTTGACGGTTTGGAGGCGATCAAGACCGGTAGTTCATACGCCGAGACTTCAATTTTCCCTTGAAAGAGGCGTTAACTACCCTTGTCAGACCGACTAGGTTTGGAGGCGATCAAGGCCCGTAGTTCATACGGCGAGACTCTGGTTTTCCCTCGAAAGAGGCGTTAACTACCCTTGTCAGACCGACCGGATTTGGAGGCGATCAAGGCCCGTAGTTCATCTGATGAGCTCCGTTTTCTCTCAAAGAGCGTTAGCACTTGTTAGACCGACCGGGGTTTGGAGGTGATCAAGACCCGTAGTTCAATGCGAGCTCCGATTTTCCCTCAAAAGCGTTGGCCCTTGTCGGACCGGCCGGGTTTGGAAGCGATCAAGACCCGTAGTTCATATGGCGAGCTCGGTTTTCCCCGAAAGATTGGCGCCTTGTCGACCGTCGGGTTCAAAGCGTGGCCGGCGGCGATGGTTAGCGGCCAGCGTGTGCGGCGCATGCGATAGTAGTCGGCGGTGCAAGCGTCGTAGTCAGCGAGATGACCGGCAACGATAGTGGTGACCGCGAGATGGCGGGTGGTGACCGAAGAGATGGTTAGCGACAAGGGTGGTCAGCCAGCGGAGCGGCAGTAATTCGGTGCGGCAGCGTCGATAGTCAGCGAGATGACCAACGCAATAATGTACGGAGTGGCCGGGTAGTAGCCGGCGAAGATGGCAGCGATGATTAGCGGCCAGCGGGGTGGTCGATGGCAATGGCGATGGTAGTCGCAGTGGCACGTCGATCAGCGGGATGGCCGTGTATTTGTGAAGTCTTTGCTCAATGACGTTAACCTGTATGGAAGAGATCAAATTGAATCCGCTGAAGATTTTTAACCTATCCGAGGTTGTAGAGTCTTTGCTTGATGACGTTAACCTGTATGGAAGAGGTCGAATTAAATCCGCTGAGGATTTTTGACCTATCGAGGTTATTTGTCATAGTGTTACCTGATGACGTTAACCTGTGTGGAAGAGGTTGTGGGAAGTCCACCAATGACCTTTTGACCTATCCTAGATTGTTTGTCAAAGTCTTCACTCGATGACATTAACCTGTATGGAAGAGGTCAAATCAAAACATCCATTTGTGATTGTAGCCAAAGTTGCTCCTTAACCTTGGTCTTGTTTTTTCCATGAGTATGATTGGAAAATCATAATTTGCAAAGTGATATCTCTTCTCAATGTTGAAATATCATCCAATTTTGACTTGTTTCTTGGGATGGTAATCGATTAGATGCTTACCATATTAACATGGGTGATCTTTTGAGATTAAGAGTTGACCCCCAGTTTCTGACAGAATCTGAAGGACGAAGTTTGATGAATCTTCATTCCTCGCTTGCGCTCCTTAAAAGCTTGAAATTCTCCACCTCGATGCTGGTTTTGATCTTGTTGGGAAACTTGGTCGTCATACAAAATGAAATAATGGGAATCAGTTTTCCACAGATGATACCAAACTGTTGCGTGCTAGAAAATCAGTTGCGGTGGAGTGAAAGTTTACGCCTTAGCCTTGTTTGTGAAATCCAGCACACACACAGGTATTTAAAGAGTGAACAAGAAAACTCACGAATTTTACATGGAAAAACCTCGAAAGAGGGAAAAACCGGGGCCTAGCCGAAAATCTTCCACTATGTATCTATTTGAGTACAAAATTTTCTCGATAATGGGATTACAATTGTATATGAAAAGGCGACAATGAGAATCCGATCAGCAACAATGTATAGCCATTGTTAGGTTATGCTGATTCTAGTGGTAGCGAGATGATGTGAAACGTGGAGAACGATTGGCGATGAAGGTCGTCATGATGGAGACACCAAATGGTGAGAATGTGGCGGCGGCGAACCCGTGGTTGGCGATCTCCGAATGGTGGCACGATTGTGCTTGGAGGATTTTCAAACTTTAGAGTTCTCTCCTCTCTCTTGCTTCGGGGTCCCCTCATATGAGAAATGAGGGGCTATTTATAGATTGGAGGAGTGGCGTCTCTGTAAATACATGCAAAATACGAACCACTCCTCTCTATCGGATGACTCAAAATGATTCCTTTGATCATATGATGTATTTTGTGCATTTTAATGCTCAAATGAAGTTAGAATTGTGAGATATTGGGCTTATTAGATCCGGCTCATTGAGACGCTCGGTTTGACTATAAACACTCCATATTTGAGAGCTATTTAAGGATTTAACTGATATCCCAAAGTTTTCAATGACATTTTAAGTGCTTGATCTCGACCAGTTTCAACTTCAGATTAGTTTACTTTCAACACTAAAATTCGTGCTTCGACTAGTAGAATTGTCAGTGTCATATCAATTATAATTATAGAGATGTACACACTAAAGTTTTGCTTCAATATAATATATGATGGAAAGTTGAAGGGTTCAATATCATACACCAAATGTTATATGTAGTATTTAATATATTAAATTAAAAAAATTTTAGCATGATGAGCTTGATACCATAGAATTCTTCATTTTATTTCAAGCTAATTTGTTATATCTTCGAGTGTATTAAATTAGTTATATCAATTGCCTACAAAAAGAATGTCAAGTGCCAAATGATTTTTCATGTTATATCTTGTTATAATAAATTGTTTGTTTTTAAATAATCATTGAAGATTGCATATGACCAGAACCAATGTCATGTATAACATTTTTCTTTGTTACTCAATGTGAGCAAAGTTTCTTATTAACCAACCTTTATGATGTTCCATGTTTTCTGAGATTTGCTTCATTAGATTTATCTATCTAAAATAACACAATCAGAGGGACATGCATCAATTAGTGTTTCCAATCTCTTTATTAATATTTTAATTATATATTATTTTTTGGTAGTAGTATACCATGGATATGTGCTTTAAAAATTGTTTCAATAACATGTCAAATGGCATGGTTGTCTATGCTTTTAAACACTCAAATTGATAAATATACATTATAAATAACAACTTTAATTAATTTTTAGACTTTAGATATATGTAGATGTGTATTAATTATTCTATTAATGTTGCAAATACACTTATTTAATTAAATAATTTCTTAATATTATTTTGACAACCTTTATATACTCTTTCTCATATTAGATCGAATATTTTGTAGAGCAATCATTCACTAAAGTAAATCTTATATAACATACTCCAACAAAACTTTTTTTTTGGGAGTTTGGTGTCTCCTTTATATATATAGTCATGATTAGATTCATGAACCATAGATTATTGATCCTCTCTTTGTTGATTTTATATAACATACCTCAAAAACATTCCTTTGATGGCTAAGGGGTCCTTAATTTATTTTAATAGTTTGATCTTGTTAATTCTGATGTAATAAAAAAATGATATAAATGTTTACTCTTAGAAGTTGCACTATATGATATATAATCTATGTACCTTTAATCTCTCCAATATATTTCTAAATTTATTTAGGCTAGGACAAAAAATGTACTTTTATATAGTGTGGGCTCCGACAATCCGCCACCGATCTCTTTGATGAAAAGAGTGTTTTAAAGTGTCGGTGTAATTTCAGAAGGCATATGAGATAGTAGATAAGACACTACCGAGAGATTTCATTTTCATTTGGTGATAACATTAGATCTGGTTCTAGGTTTTCTATAGGCGTAAGCCCCTATAGTTAATTATCCATCCCAGTAAGTGAGAGAGAACTTTCGATTAAGGCTAGTCGTTAGATCGCAAAATGTGTAGCGTATAGTAGCAGCATATCAAGTTTCAGAATTTAGATTATGAAATTTATCATTTTAGCTTAAACCGGATAGTTGGGGGAATGATGACGTGTCCGATCTAGATCTCATGGTTCCAACACCTCGGACAGTCGCGATTCTTAGTCTACTTAGTCAGAGGAGGTAGTCGACCCAACTTAATAGAAGGATCCTTATCAGCAACACATGGGTTGCGTCATCCAAGAAATCCTTGTAGACCTGGCGTGGTGTTTATTTAAGGAGACAGGCTTAAGTCTACCTTAGCTGACAAAGAGTTGTTTGCTCTATCAAGTATACCTATGATTCATAACTCAAAGGGCAGAGCCATTGAGGAGCATACGGCCGCCGATAATATAATGGAGTCGACAACAAATCACCCGTCGGAGGATTACGGTCGTAATCGCTTCCAGAGAGCACTTGGCCAAGCCAGCTAGAGGACACGGGCCACATCCTTACTAGCATGAGATTGATTAAGAGTGAACATAGCAAAACACTTGATTTGACATTAGCTTCCTTGTGAGCTAAAGTTTTCTTAATTTATCACCCCTGACAAACAGTTGCAGAAGGTGAATAGATTGAGTTTAGTTTTAAGCTTTTAATGATAGAGTTTCATTTAAGTAGTTTTAGATTAATATTTGATTTGATTTGAAACATTGATTAATTTGAATATATTTAAGAGCTTTAGATCCTGTCAACTCTATTTAGCTGCTAACAAAGGATTAGATCTACTGTCACTTGACAGAATCAATTTCTTAGATATTTTACTGATTTGAAACTCTTATTATAGATTTTTAGATTTTATTAACTCGGACCTAATCCTAAGACTAAACTGGGAAGCAACCCGCGCAGCATCCTCAGATACTTCAATTTAAGCATTCAATATAGTGTCGGGTCAAATGCGGGTGTATTTAAGAATTTATATAGTGTTTGTTTCTTAACTATGAGATTGATTTCAGATTTTTACTATGAGATTGATTAATTTGAATGTGTTTAAGAGCTTTAGATCCTGTCAACTCTGTTTAGTTGGTAATAGAGAATTAGATCTAGTCACTGAGAATCGCCGATATTTTCCGATTTGAAACTCTTATTATAAGTTTTTAGGTTTTGTTAACCCGGACTCAGTCCTAAGACAAAACCAGAAAGCAAGTCATGCAACATCTTGAGACACTTGAATTTAAGCACTCACCGTAGTGTCGAGGCCCATGCGGGTGTATTTAAGAATTTATGTAGTTTTTATTTCTGAGTTATGAGATCAATTTTAGATTAATTTGAATATGTTTAAGAGCTTTAGATCCTATCAACTCTGTTTAGCTACTAACAGAGAATTAGATCTACTATCACCTAACAGAATCAGTTTTTTTAGACATTTCACTGATTTGAAACTCTTATATAAGGTTTTAGGTTTTGTTAACCCGGACCCAGTCCTAAGACTAAACTGAGAAGCAACCCGCACAGCATCTTCAATCACTTGAATTTAAGCATTCAGTATAGTGTCGGGGCCCATGCGGGTGTATTGTAATTTTAGGTAATTTTATGTTTGAATTATGAGATAGATTTCAGATTTTTTATTTAATTCCAACTTTAGCCTGTGCAGCCCTTTTAGATATGAAAATTCACACTTGAAATTTCTATGTCCGAGCACATGCAGGTGTTTATAGCTTAGATAATTTCATCTAATTAATGAAATCATTGATTTTGAAAATCATAATTAGAATAAAATTCCTTAATTTTTTATTGAAGGATGCCCTATAATTTTTGTATATTTTAGTTTACTGTCGCCTTCTATCTGCATGTACAAAGGGATGTAGATTCGGTAGCGAAGAAGGCGTTTGATTTATATCGTAGTTAAAAACATTGCTTGTAATTAGTTTACATGTTAAGTTTTTTCTAATTCTCCTAATTTGATTATGTTCAATCTAAATCACTTTTGATAAGTTATTGATTTAGCTTTAGCTATGCTTATTAGTTAGCATAATAATCACCTCCACAATAGTATAAGAATTATTAAACTCAATTTGGATTTATCCTTAGATTTTAGTTTATTGCAAGTTTGTTACGAGTTTGGCATTAGTCCCCCCTCAATTCCAATTAAAGCTTGCTTAATTTTGAGAGATTTACAAAAAAAGGGAACTCACTTTACCACTTCAATTTAAGCCATAGCGGATTATAATTAGAGTTTGTGAGTTTAATATTAGCCTCTCCCCAAAGTTTGTGAGTTTAATATTAGCCTCCCCCAAAGTTCACTTAGATTTTAAATGAATATTCTATTCTTTTTAAAATTTGCTTTAAAGTCCCCCCCCCACACACACCCTTTTTCTTGGTTCCCACTTTTTAGTTTAAAATTAGCTACAAGTTTTCCTACTTAGCGCTCTTAAGTCAGCTCATTTTACCCTCCCCTTTTTTAAGTCGAAAGATTTGACGCAATTTCGGCAGCCTCCCAGCATCATCCTCGTGTGTGAGGTATTTTGGCTACCAGACGCCTGTTGAGCGTGGCAGTGGTCATGACACCACATCTCGGTGCCTCACGAGCACGACAAGGTCTTTAAACCTGAAAGAATACAAATATAATATATATTCATCCCGCCTTTTTTTTTCTAAGTCTATAAATTAGATAAAATTATAGCAGCCTCCCAACATCATCCCCATGTAGGGACGGTATTTTGGCCTACTGGTATGCCTGTTGAAGGAAGTGAGTAGTTCTTACACTGCAGTTTTCATCTCGTCGAGAACGACAAGGCCTTCAGACCTGAAAGAAGACATACAATGCAATATATATTCATCCCTCCCTTTTTTTTCCTAAGTCTGGAAATTAGACAAAATTTTGACAGCATTTCATCTAGGGAGAGTGACATATATCAAGGTGGTGCTTACTTGGGTGAGTGTCTCTTGCGACACCACATCTAGTTTTTTTATCTCGTCACGCCATGTTGAGCACAATGAAGTCTTCAAACCTGCAAAGAAACACAAGTATGTATATATATTCACATTCACAAATCTCACATGTTCTGACGCATTTTTTTTTGGCACGCTGCAACGCTAGGCAAAGGAACGAGGTTAGGTATGGGATTGGGAATGTAAAGTAATGAGTGCGACACCGAAAATCAAAAGAAGAATTCGCCTACTGACGACGCTCTTCCCTGATTTGCAGTGCAGCGGAAACAGGAGCTAAAGCGAAGGGTGCGATGCTAAAAATCGAAGGAAGAATTGTGTGATGATGTTCCACGATTTATCGGCGCATAAACAGACTGCTAAAGTGAGGGCGAAGAATCAAAATTGAAGAAGAACTTCATCGACGATGTTTCTCGAAGACGGAAAATGGGATCGGCGAAGAAGGAAGAAGATTGTTGATGATTCTGTGAAAATAGAACGAGTTGTATGAAGGAGGAAGGGAAGGAGGGCTAGGGGTTATCCAAAGGCTGGTCTATATGAAAGATTTGTTGGCTAGTGGTGGCAAGTTGGTGGGCTGCGGGCTTCTTTCGCGGGCTGGCCAGTCACGCGGGTCAGCGTAGCGGAGACCGATAGGATGGGCTATGCGGTTCGCGAGACAACACGGTCGACACCATGGATGGGTATGGACGGTTGGCGCGTGGTTGTCGCGATCAGTGGGACGAAATGGGTCGGCAGGTCCGGATAGCGGATTGCGCGGTCGGCTTTGCTGGACGCAGGACCAGCAGGTTGCGGAGACGCGGTGAAATCGACCATGCGAGGGAACCGCAGCGAGCCGATGGACAGCGCGGTGCGCGCGCAGTCGGACGCGGTGCGGGTGTGCGGGTGTGCGGGTCGCGCGGGTTGAGACAGCGGGTCGGAGTGCAGACGGTGGGTTGCACCTGTGGCGGGATGCACAAAAAGGGAATTGGATGGCGGTCTTGCACAGGACAGGTCCGGCAGCGCGGGTCGAGATAGCGGGCCGGATTTTCGGTGGAACCGGTAGCGGGATTTTGCGAAACAGTGTGATACAGAACAGTGAAAATGAGAGGGAGAGGAGATTACCTTGCTGTTTTTTTTTTTTCTTTTTGGTTTTCCGACGGAAGAGGGAGGATGTAGGAGAGAGGAGACATGGGTGAGAATGAAGAGAGAGTGGTGGGAAATAGGAGAAGTTACAGAATGAGGAGAGTGGTTATCTTTTAATTTAATTTTTTTTTAATTTTTATTTTTAGAAAACTGAAAATAGGAGGGAACGGTTGAGCATATGAGTAATTTGGAAATTTCTAAATAAATTTAAATTAATTTAAATTATTTTAATTTAGATTTCACCTTGGTAAATACACAGTCAATATATATATATATGTATATATGTATATATATATATATATATATATATATATATATATATATATATATATATATATATATATATATATGTATATATGTGTATATATATATATATATATATATATATATATATGTGTGTGTGTGTGTGTGTGTGTGTGTGTGTGTGTGTGTGTGTATATATATATATATTTTGATAATTTCATGAATGAACGCCGTTATGATCAAAGACCGGTTCTACTAATCGAATTTATAAATGTGCATCACCGCTTTCGCTCGCTCGATTTTCATGCAAACTTGTCCTAATTAAGTGCGAGCAATCTTATTTGATATATTTTGGCATTTCGAAGCCAATGACGTGATCAATTTCATGAACGAAGGTCATTGGATCCTCTTCGGCGCTTCTTGATCTCGATATGCGTACAGGCGTGTTGACGACTCGAGCGCTTGATTGGTTGCTCATCAAGTCATGCAATATTTATATCCTGATCAATTTTAACGTTCTAAACTAAATGGCAAAGTTCGTTCAACGATTGAAAGTCATTTCGATTGATTTTAGTGACGTCTAGTGTATTTCAGCCTCGATTTGCGTGCTACCACTTCAAATCATTTGACATTTCTGCAGGCTCGTCCGAATTGAGCGCGGATAGTCTCATTTGATAGTTTTGACATTTTGAAGCTAATGACGCAATTAATTTTAGGAATGAAGGTTGTTTGACTCGCATAGCTTCCCGACTCTGGTATGTGTGTCAACACATTGATAGCTCCAGCGCTTAATCGATTGCTCGTTAGATTTTGTGATATTTATATTCTGATCAATTTCATCATTTTCAAAGCAACGATGAAGTCCGTTCATCGATCGAAGGTCCTTTTGATCATTTTCAATGATGTTCAGTACATTTTGGCCTCAATTTCTGCACCGTCACCTCACGTTTGTTGAAAACTGGTTGACCATTTGGGCTGGCCACAGAGCTTGGATCATTTTAGCTTCGATTACAATAGCTTACGAAGCTTTGCCAAGATTTTTCATTAGTATGTTGCCTTATTCAGGACATGCTAAATGGCGAGGATTGACCAATTTGTCAAAACCTATTTATCGAATAGATAAGAGTTCTTGTACCATATACTATCTGCTTCAATGGTTTTACTTGAAGATCTCTTTCTTTTATGTCATTGCGATTTGAGTCTCCTCGACCTAGCTTTATGCTTAGTTGGGTTTGATGGAGAAATTAGTCTTCTTATTTTGATGAAAGACTGGGGAATCGTATTCGTTTTGATCGGATTTGAAATTCTTATTTTTTGAGCTTGACTTGATGAAGGATTGACTTTTTGTCAACATTGACTTGTCGGAAGTGTATGCACTCCATGAATTGCCGCTTTGATGAATTCATTGAAGGATACATAGATGACCCGGCCTTCTGGCTTATATAGGATCAATGCTGAGTTATTAGTCTAGTAACGTGTGCTTTAACAAACTGAATAATCATGAAATTCCTCTAGTTCAACCATCGACATTATTTGAACTATGGACATGCTTCCTCAGTCCTGTGCTTTCTACTTTGACGGACTTGATGAGGAGATAGGCTTTGATCGCTTTAAGCAGATCATTAGAGAATATATTAAAATATCACCTGCGGTAATATGAAGATTGATTTAAAGCGACCAAATGAGCGTTTCCTCATTATATCTTTATCGTCGATCAAGAGAGATCTTTTAGATCCTAGTTGCTTGTAATCACTAAGGATTTGGTTTAAAATTGAACAACTATCATCATTTAATTGATGAGTGGGGCTCTTTCATCCGGCCTTTTCATCGAGTGTGAGGAAAGCATCGAACTCAACCACATCCGGGCTTGTTGAGTTCGACCTTTAGAACCTACTCGAGTCTTTGACTTAAGCTGTAGTGGTTAGTGGTTTTTTCATCAAACTGATGAACGGGGGCTCTTTCACTACGGCCTTTTCTTGCAGCTTGTTGAGTGAGGAGAGCGTCAGCAACTCGACCATTTATGGGCTTATTGAGTCTGACGTTTAGAACCCATTCGTGTCCTAGACTTCAGGATGTAGAGGTTGATGTTTCTCCTCAATTGATTGAAGCTTAAATCAAAAGTTCTTGACTTGATCTCGAATTTGGCAAATGGGAATAAATTTCTTAACATTCAAGGTTGTCTTTTCATGTAGCTTCGATGTCAACTGAATAAGAATATATTTAAGGATCTCATCTTTCGGCACGATGTTAACTTAAATAAATTTAATATAAACTAAAAAAATGCCCATGTCTTACAGGGGAATTCTAAAGTACATTTATGAGAATTTTCAAGATGAAAATATACAAATACATCCATATTTGAATTGATGTACTCTAAAGGAGATTTTAACAAACAACATTGATTTTGTATGTATAAAAAAATCTAAAAATGCCCCCTATGTAACAGGAGAAAAGTTTCACAAAAAAGCTCTTCATCTAGAGTATGTTTATTTAGGGATCTTGGCCTAAAGCACGATGTCAACCTAAATAGATAAACTAAAAAAAATACCCCTATATTGCAAGGGTATTTCTATTGTAGCTCAAGAATGTGGTAATCAAACATAGTACTTTTTCAAGTATCGATCATTAATTGGCAGCATTGGCCTTTCACTCTTTAGGTTGATGAGTTAGTATGCTCCTCTTTGGTATATTTTTTCAATGATAAAAGGGCCTTCCCAATTATGCTCAAATTTTTTACCAAAATTTTGATTGGGGATAATTGGTCTTCTCAGCACCAGGACCAATTCTCCTTTTTAAAATGTTCGGGGCCGCACCGTATGGTCAAAAGCCCTGGACATCTTTGCTCGACAAACTTTCAGATTTTGATGAGCTTGCAATCTAACTTCATCAAGCGCGTTGAGTTCCTCCATTCTTAGATGAGCATTTTGATCTTCAGTTAGATTGTACTTGATGGTTACTCGAAGTGAAGGCAACTCAACTTCAAGTCGAAGAACTACTTTAGTTTCAAATACCAATGAATAGGGAGTGGCTTTAGTCAGCATTTTGTAGGTAGTTCGATACACTCATAGAGCCTCAACTAGCTTGGTATGCCATTCTCTTTTATTTTTGGTGAGAATTTTTTTTGAGCTTGAATAATGTCTTATTGAAGGCCTCACAAACCATTTGCTCTTGGATTATATATTGAAGAATATTGCCAATCAATTTTGTGTCGATCATGAACCTATAAATCTTTGCACTTTTAAAAGCTGTACCATTATTAGAAATTATTCGACATGGCACTCCAAATCTATAGACTACATTATGTGTAAAGAAATTGATCACTCGGTCAGCAGTGACTTCTTTAAATGGAGTAGCCTCTGCCCACTTAGATAAATAATCAGTCACTGCTAGGATGAAGCAATGCCCAACTGACGACGGTGGATCAATTGTTCCAATTACATCTATACCCAAACATTCGAATGGCCAGGATGCTATTGTTGGGTGTAATGTATTTGGAGGTTGATGGATGAGATTCCCATGTACTTGACACTCATGACACTTCTTAGCATGATTAATACAGTCTCTCACCATAGATGGCCAATAATAACTCATCCTTTTGATCTTTACTGCTATCTTAGGACCTGACTGATGTGCACCACAAAGTCTTTCATGAACTTTGACTATCACTTTGCTAGCTTCATCTACACCTAGGCTTTGTAGTCACATTTGTTCAAAGGATCTACAAAATAAAGTGTTGTTGACGAAAGCATAGTATAACATTCTCTTTCAATTTGAGCTGACAGTGATTTATTACTTGGTAATTTTCCTTCTTTAAAATAGTCGATGAAGGCTTGCCTCCAATCACGTGACTCTTCTACAAAGAAGGCTTCACACTGCTTTTTTGAGGCAATATCATTCCTAGCTCTTCTTGGTATAACTTCTTGTTGATTTTGGGGAGTATGAGGAGCAACATGAGTCACATCGCTGATCAAATTTGACAACCCCTACCTACGAGGGTTTGATACTTTATCGGCTATAGAACTCATCGAGTAAATATGCCGATCATGACATAATCACCATTCATACTTGTCATTTTCTTAGCTAATTTCGCCAAGCAATCGGCTTTGCTATTCTTGAATTGAGAGACTCGAGTTAGTGTGATATTTAGTATCTACTTCATAAGCTCGAGGACTCGCTTATGATAAAAACTAACTCAAGCTTGTTGATTATATAGATGCCAAGTACTTGATTTATAATAAGTTGAGAATCGCCAAAAATATGTAAGTTCTAAATGCCTATGAAAATAGCTTCTTCGAGACCTGCCACTAATGCTTTATATTCAGCTTCATTATTAGTTCTTGGCTTGGTCAATCCATATGATCATCTCATTATCCCTCATTCTGGTGTTATGAAGATGATGTCGATTTTTGCTCTTGCACTTGGAAAATTTAGAGATTGGACTTGTTTGATCGATGAGGCTCCATCGAAGTACATTTTTCAAATTTGTAATTTTTTTCTTTCATGAATGAGCATAATTTGCTCATTAGGTAAAGTCATCATTAAGAGAAGAGTCTGTGGGGATAGGATGTGCAGCTAGAAAATTTATTAAGACTTGTCCCTTCACTACTTTCTGCGGAATGTATGTGATATCAAATTGTAAAAATAATACTGCCCATCTTGCCAAGTGACCTATCAATGCTGGTCTTGTCATCAAGTACTTCAGCGGATCGATCCTTGAAATGAGTGTAATCTTGTGAGATAACATGTAATGATAAAGCTTTTGGATTGCAAAGATCAATGCCAAACAATGCTTCTCTATCAGAGAGTATCTCATCTTCGCTAATCACCGACCGATATATAATAAAGAGCATTCTCTTTGCCTTCATCATTGTGTTATGCCAATAATGCTCCCAGGGACTCTTCTAATGCAGTTGTGTATAGAATGAGAAGCTTCCTAGGAATAGGCGCTGCTAGGATTGGTGGATTTAACAGATAGCTTTTAATATTATTGAAGGCTTCTTGGAACTCCTTGTCCCATTTGAATGGAGCATCCTTCTTCATTAACCTTGCAAATAATTGACAACTTCCTGACAAATTTGAAATGAATCGACAGATGAATGTAAGTTGTCCTTATAAAGAATAAAGCTGACGCAAACTCTTTGGTGGAGGCATCTCCACAATTATCTTGATTTTAGCAGGATCAATTTCAATACCTCTGTGACGTACAATGTACCCCAAGAATTTTTCAGAGGATATCCCGAATGCATATTTTAGAGGATTTATCTTGAGATCATACTTTCTGATTCTCTGAAGTACAATTCTCAATTCTTCGAAGTGGTTTTCACGGTTTGGGCTCTTCACCACCAAATCATCGACAAAACATTCCATCTTTTGATGAATCAACTCATTGAAAATACATGTCATGGCTCTTTAGTATGTAGCTCCAGGATTTTTTAAGCCAAAGGGCATGACCGGTGTAAATAACAATTGCGAGTATCAAGCGATATATATTTTTTATCTTCATGTGTCATTTTAATTTGGTTGTATCCTAACGATCCGTCCATGAATGAGAACATGTCATAATTGGAAGTATTGTCTACTAATAGTTCTGATATTGGAAGCGAAAAGTCAACTTTTGGGCACGCCTTATTTAGGTCCTGGAAGTCAATGCAGAGACGGATTTGACCGTTCTTTTTTCTAACTGGGACAATGTTGGTTATCCAATCTGGATACTTCTCCTCCTGGATGAAGCCTGCTTTGATTAACATCTTAGTTTCTATAATTACCTATTCTTGAATCTCTAATCTCATTCTCCTATGAGCTTTCTTAACGTGTTGCATCGGTTTAATAGCTAGTTTATGAACCGCTACATCAGGGGATAAGCCTGGTATTTTAGAATATGTCCAAGCAAAGTAATCCCTAAATTCACAAAGTAGCATTTTTATCTCCTTAACTTTCTCATCGGGCAGAAGGGCACTAATGAAAGTTGGACGAGGATCATCCTCCGCTCTTAGGTTGACTTCTTTAAGTTCATCCATAGTAGCTATTTGTCCACCATCTTCAAGCTCTTCAGGAGCGAGCTTGGCTTCTACTTCTTTATCATTTTTAAGAAGAGTTTCCTGGGAATTATCTTCTTTATCACTAAGAGTTTCGATATCAGCTTCTATTATATTATAACAGGCTCTGTCTCGATGAGATTTATAGATGAACCCCAGACCTTTAGTGATAAACTTATCACTTCTTCACGATGCTTGAGGACTTCTTTGGCTCCACATCTTGTTAAATATTTGAGTCTATTTAGTAGTTTTAATATGAACTCCAATCTTATGCATCATTCTAATTTTGTGGATAGTATATTGGTATTCTTATTGGCACTATCTCATCATAATTTTCATGTTGAGCAGGCTGCTCAAAATTGTGAGGCTGAGACTCTTCAGATTTATAAAATAGAGTTCCTGTTCCACCACTCTCGGTTAACAACGGCACATAGAATGTTATCAATTCTTCAATATTATGAACCTTTAGTGGAGTGATTTCTTTGAAGAACTGTTGAGGGATGAGTATAATTTTGAGTGAGTCATCTGACTCTGCCAAGTGAGCTATCCTCCTTGATGCAACCATCTGAACTCTATTTCCATAAGTAGATTCAAAATCATAGTCTGAATTAGAATCACTTATCTCATACTCTGCTTTTCTTGAGAGCTTATAAGTTCTCTTAGGTTTGACAAGCATATCTTCTTCTTCCGTGTCACTTCCCAAATGAGGAACTTATTTTCCTAACATAGGTGCAGAATCAAGTGCTTTAGGGAGAGTCGGCATTGCCTTCTTTATTCCTCCTTGATTCTGCTCTTTCATTTTGTGAAATTTCTCTTTAGTTCCTGAAGTGGATGCTACCGCTTCAAGAGACTTTCTTGGCTTAGGCTCTTTGAGGATGAAGTACTTTGCATCTTCATAGATTTTTGCTTCATTGATGGAGAATGGTTGTAGGTTACCAAGAATTTTAAATTCCTCTCCATCTTCGGATACATACATTGATGCATAGTTGATGGGACCATGACATACCATGCACCATGGTCGACCCAAGAGACTCTAAATGATGTAGATCGACATAAAAACTTGACGTATATAAATCCTTGAATTTGAGAGAATAAAAGAACCCGAGTTTTCTACCTTTTTCATTGAACCCATGAACCATCAATTTATCTCTCTCAAGATGTTGTATATCGAGTGATAATCCTCTCAAAACCTTTAGACTCATAAGATTGATAGAAGAAGCTGGATCAATCAATATTCGACTGATCGAGATGTCATCACTCTCTGCAGTAACATAAAGAGGACGGTTGTGATCCGTTCCCAACATAAGATCTTCTTGAAAAGTGTGATTATTAGGAGATCTTGGGTTTACAATGCTTCGATCATGCATTTTTCAGCAAAGTAAGCTTCATAACTCTCCGAATCTTTGAGAGCTTTTATCAAAGTTTTTCGGAGGTCTTTTGACATCAAGAGAGCCTCGTACTGTAATATCGAATTAGCTTATTCCTAATTAATTTTATTTTAGCTAATTAATATGTCATTACTGTAGCAATTATTGTAGCACCTAAGCATGCGTAGTTGCATTAGACGCCAGAGTAGGATCGATCGAAAGGTAATACGTTCATTTATTTCATTTCCTTTCATAGCAGCCTTAGTTCCTCGATCGATTGAGTTTCCTCCTTTCCCTCCCCTCTTTCGAGAAATCGTCGCCTCGCTTCTCACCGTTGCGACAAGGCCTCCCATATGCTCGACGCCAATGGATCCGCGCCGCTTATTGAACCGTGCCTCCCATGTCGCATCCTCCTTCCCAGATCATCTTCGCTGGACCCCGATCTCCGTCCGCTGGAACCATCGTCGTAAGCCTTTCGTTGGGAAATCCGTGAACCGATCGGCGGCTAAGGATTTTCGCTCGGCCGATCAAGAAACCTAGGGAGTTTTGTGAGTTGCTAAATTTCTTCTTTCCTTTTCTTTCTTCACAGCCTTCCTTGGTGTTGGAATGCGTGATTATGGAGTTTCAAAATCTGTTTTAGCTATTAGGTGAGTTGCAGAATTATTATATATTAAAATGGGAGTTTAGGATTGGCATTTTTGTTAATTTTAGTTTGTTAATTTAATCAGGTAATTAATATTAGCATTAGTAGATTACTTTGGAGTCGTGCTCCGGTATTTCAAAAGATTATATGAGGAGACATCAATTTCAGGTAAGATTGTAGTTTAAGCTGGTGATACTACCATGTTAATTATGAGTTTCATTTATAAGTTTCATGTATTAGAAGTATTTAGAAGAGTTATTTCATGATAGGTTGTGTACTAGGAGGAAATCGTCGAGCACATTGACACTAGTATGATAGGGACATAACTGCTAATTTAAATTCAATTTCTATAGTCCTATGAATGCCATTGTTTCTACCGATTTTTATAAATTGTATGAATGACATACATAGATATTCTACATATTGTATGTCATTACAACTGCTCAATGATTATAAGCCAATTAGTGCATTTTCTTTATTAGCATATGATTTCATTGGACATATATAAATATTTTAAAACATGTTGTTAAATACAGTAATGTGATAAACAGGGAAATGTCAGGAAAATTGTGATAGGAAGGCTATGTTATAGAAATGCACGTGAGAGGAAAAGTTCACGATGAGCCGTGAGAGGATCTTAATATTCGACTCGACATTGAGAGGTTGGTGGCTATCCAACCGGTGTCGTGGGGGTAGTAGTATGGTTCGCCCCCTTACCTTCATTTTAGCGACGGGTGACGACCCTTTTGTTATGAAGTCAAAACCTATGCAATTATAAATGGCATTTCTAGAAAAATAATTTGATATAGAACTGAAATGACTTCCATTAAATAACTGCTCCTTTGACATGACATTAATACAGTACGAATCTACAACTTATTGTTCTTACATTTCTGCAGCAGCATTATTTACCAGTTTTATTCTTCTGCAAATTTAAATGTACATGCACGATTGTTCCTACTATCTTGTTCTAAGCTTACTTTAACATTTTTGTCTCACAAAGCTTTAGTTTATGATGCTACCATTGATAATTTCAGGAAAAGACAAGGTGGGTAGAAGCTAGTCCGTTTTATTGATTTGTATAATTTTGGGGTGTATAGTTTTGAGAAGATTAAAGGCTTTTTGGGTACGTACAAAATTTTAATACTGATGCCTTTAGTTGCTCTGTATTTATTTGCAAACTTAAAGATTTCATGCTTCCAGTTTTGTGATATGAATTAATTAGTATATGAATTTTAAATTTTATGATGATTTGATTAGATACAAATTTCACTTACTCGTTCTTGAAAGGTGTCAGTGGAATCTATGTCTAATCGAGTCATCCTATTCTGTTATACTTCAGATTGACCCTAGAATAAGGGGGTCATCTGGGGTGTGACAGAAAGTGGTATCAAAGCAATAAGGTTGAGAACAGAGCAAAAAGATTGATGAGCAATAGTAATATAAGCATGATTTGGATTTAGAATAAGTGTTGAATTGATCAATACAGAGCTATAGGATGATTAATTTTGGGAATCCATATGTTCTTAATTTCATGCATGATATTTAATAAATATGTATCAAATAAATAATCATATTACGATTAATTTAAAGAAATGCTAGAAATGTTAGATGGTCAGTCCTCAAGACTAAATGCAGACCCTGAACTCCATGTTGGAGATAATTCTAACAGGAGTGAAATACAACCTAGAGCAAGTGGTGAAGGTAAATCTGATGAATTGCAAGGGATAGTTGATTTCCCGTGTTGTTGATAAGCTAACATCTATGGAAAAATTTGCTAGTAGACAGTTTGGTTGAAGTGGATCAACATTTGAGGATATTTCAAGCTCAAACCACCAAAGATTCAAGGAGTGATCCTATAGTGGCGGAAGATTGGCTGCTTAAAATTGGAAAAATTTTAGAAGGAATGATTTGCCCTGAAAACAAAAGAGTAGTACTGGCTACTTTTATATTAGAAGGGGAGGCAGAAAGGTGGTGGCAGGCTCAACACAGGGAAAGATTTGAAATGATACCTATTAGTCAGATCAAATGGGATGAGTTTATCAAAGTATTCAAAGATTGGTTTATTCCTCCATCAGCCAGACTTGCTTTACAAGACAAATGTTTCAATCTAACTCAAAGATCAAAAACTATAATGCAGTATGAAGCCGAGTTCACTTCTCTTTCTAGATATGCTCTACATTATATCAGTATACGGGAAGAGAAATGTCATAGATTTTATCGAGGCCTTATTGATCAATTAAGGTTGGCACTAGCACCATTTGATATCAGTGAGTTCTCAGTGTTAGTTGAAAGGGCTAGGAGAATTGAAAATGAGTTGAATTTTTTTAAGCAACAGTGGGATTTACAGGCGAGCAAACGCAAAAGCTTTGAAAAAAGGCCAGATTTCTCTAGAAAGAATTTAAGTTTGATGATAGACAAAAATAAATTCAGTTGGAGAAACCTATTTGTGATAAGTGTGGAAAGCAACATTTTGGTCAATGTCTGGCTGGATCAGGAAAATGTTACAGAGATGTGATTGGACATCATGCAACAGATTGCCCATTGGAGAAGAAGAAGGATATAAAATCATATAATTATCAGGGACAGGGTCAACAAAGAAAGTTTTTGGAAACTAGGAAGCTAGGTAAGACATAATTTTTGGGAAAACCTTCAATTCAAGAAAAAGGAGAAACTTCAGAATGAAAAACTAACTGGATTTTTGGGTACGTACAAAATTTTATCGATGCCTTTAGTTGCTCTGTATTTATTTACAAACTTAAAGATTTCATGCTTCCAATTTTATGATATGAATTAATTAGTATATGAATTTTAAATTTTGTGATGATTTGATTAGATACAAATTTCACTTGCTCGTTCCGTAGTAGCACAGGTTGGAACGTGTCGGTGGAATCTATGTCTAATCGAGTCATCTTATTCTGTTACACTTCAGATTGACCCTAGAATAAGGGTAGGGGGTCATCTGGGGTGTGACACGTACACACTCAATTGTGCAGAGATCTTTCTTAGATGTGATAGAATATTATAATCTATTTTCTCGCTTGATTTAGTCTTTGTCCTAAGATTTTTGAGAATAATATCCTCGTTGACTTCAATTTGCTTGCCTTTGACTTTATTTACATTTTTTCTTCTCGATGAAGGTGATAAGACTTTACTATTTCTCAACTAAACTTGAATAACTTTGTCTCCATTCTTCAAGAGGTAGTTTCTTTAAATTTCCCTCTTATTCGGAAGATTGGCCAAAAGGGTTAGACTCATTTTTCAACGCCATACATTTCATGCGATGATATCGATGAGTCGACTCTTCTCTCGAGAAAATATAGATCTTCATCGGTTGTCTTGTTGGGTCATTACAAAATTCGCACTAGCTCCTCACGCTTCTTCTGATGTTCTAATAAAAATTTTGACAGGTTGGTCGAGTTTGTCTAAATAACCTTGTCGTCTTGGAGTAACCGATGTTGAAGAATATCTGACATCATGCAAATAATATGGCATGTCTCTACCGGACAAGACTCACCATTATCTTCTTCATCTGATTCAGCAATGCGAAGTATAGGCATGAGGTCTACAAGCTTAAATGGTTGTCTTGCTAGCTAGTAATACTCCTCTAGATTATTAATGATCTTTTGAATGGTAGTTCTCTTCTTAATCTTCTTTTTCTTGGCCAGCTTCTTTGATTTATGAGCCTTGCATTTAGTAGACTGTTTCTCATGCTGTGATAAAGTAGCCTTATCAGAATACCACTGAGAAGCCCAAATACTTGATTTAGGCATCTCTTTTAAGTCCAATATAGATTCAAGTGGTGATTTCCACTTAACACTAGGACGTCTTTTAGTTGCTTCAGATTTTCGCTTCTTTGGAGACTAATGTTTGTCATTCTTCAAGATAAACGATTTCTCCTTCGCTTGTCTTTTGACGACTAAAGAAGGAATCATCCTAGTAGACTCTCTTTCTGGGTTGACTAGAACACTATCGGATAGTGTAAATTCACCTCGCCGATACTTTCTTTCTAGCCAATCTTTGAAGACATAATAATCTTCAATTGAGTGACTGATCATCCGATGATAGAGACAGTAATTTAAATTACTGACTTGATTTGCTTCTTCAGGCCTTTTAATTTCTGGTAACTGTAAACTAGCATTGACTGCTTGCCAAAATAATTTAGCCATGCTGTCCCTTCTAAAGGAATATTTTTTATTCATTTTTTCCTTAAGAGATGGCCGCATTCGCTCATCATCTCTCATTGCCTATTTTGGACACTCTCCATCACTTGAAAAGGTTCAAGGTTTGTCATTACCTCCTAATACCAATTTTGGATGTGGATTACAATAAATAGGCTTTTTACCCTTATCATTATTATACGCTAGCTGTTTTCCTTTATCCACATTGTATATCACCTGCTTTTCGTCATTTGAGCTATAGGAAGCAGTAAGAATTTCATTTCTTCTTGAATCTGAAGGCTTGTTTCTCTTTTTTTATCTGCATAGACTTCAGACTTAGGGCAATTTAATTTTTTGAATTTAGCCACCCTATCAAGCAAATCCTGAAATATTGCAATCGATGTCATGCATAGAAATTGTGTCATTTTATTATTCATATTACCCATTAGCAATTGGATTGCTTGTTATTCCTCTAATTGTAGCTCGCACTTCATACTTAGGTTGTGCCAATGACTTATGAATTTTATCACTGACTCATCTTTTCTCCTTTTCTGCAAGGCAAGGTCAGCGATTGTGATTTTCTCGGTTACACTAGCAAACCTCTTTACGACTATGGTCTCCAATTCAGCAAATATTTTAACTGAATCATTTGGAAATTTTGCATACCATTTGAAAGTGGTCGAGGTCAAGCTACTAATGAATTTTAAAAGTAAGATTTCATTCCTCTGTTACCACAAGTAGCCTTAAATAGGGCCAGATGTTGCTTTAGATTACCAATCCCGCTGAAAGTATTGAATTTCAGCACCAAGTAATCTTTCGGGTATGGTACTTGGTCGTATTCAGCTGCGTAAGGGCGACCTTTACTCACCAATTTTTCAGCCTGCTCTGAGGCTATGATCATCTTTAGTCTTTTCATTGATTATTGCTTCTAACTGAGCAGCTATTACACTTCTCGGTGTGCTAGCTAGATTTTGAATTGTCGGCTGGAGAGATGTTTGGTTAACTTTATCCCTTGCTTCATGCATAGTATGTATTGTAGGAGCTTGAGGTACCAGATGGTAAGTTGCATTGTTTGTTAGTTGGTTAGCGACAAAATAGGTGCTACACTTGATATGATATTCTTTTTGTAACATTTCCATCATGATGTTCATTTGTACCATCATATCATTCATTTTGGTACCAAGCTGTGCAATCTCCTTGTCTTTGACCTCCATTTGATGCTACATTTCTCTTTGCTCTCTAGCTAGTGTCATGGCGTCAATCAATACAGGTTCTTTCTCTTCTTCTATTTCTTGTTGTTGTTCTACTC
The DNA here is from genome assembly GCA_021442155.1 of Cymbidium sinense. Taxonomy (NCBI): domain Eukaryota; kingdom Viridiplantae; phylum Streptophyta; class Magnoliopsida; order Asparagales; family Orchidaceae; genus Cymbidium; species Cymbidium sinense. The sequence continues at coordinate 86,226,077 of CM038218.1, read as the reverse complement.
CTTGCTCATTTTCAGGGGGAGAACTTGATTGTCCTTCTCTTTGTGCATTTGCAGAGACAGTTATTGTTGGGGCCATACAACGACACTGATTATAAAAGCGTGTAACAGGCTGATCATTTCCTGGTTCAACCATATAGACAGCTTCGACACCCATGATTTCTTTCTCATTTTGATCTTCTTCTTCTTCTTCTTCAGCAAAGATTGAAGATCCATCCTCTATTTACTTCTATGAAGACTCTTCTTCATAAGCATCAAATTCAAGCTCAGGTTCCCTGAGTTCGTGTTGATGCTGATGGTGTTGAGAGGAGAGTTCATCTATATCTCTGACCATATAGATGATTTCTATTTCCATAGAATCTCCTTCATTATTTTCTTCTTGCACATGAATTTTTTATCGATGTTTCTAGTGGATCTCTGGCTCAATGTGTGGAACAACTACCTCTTCTATTAAAGGACCACGATCAACGTCGACCTTCTCTTGTAGGGGTGAAACTGATCGGCGATGGGATCCCGTAGAAAATTCTCCAGGGTGTCGACCATCATATCTTTCATCATTGATATCCCTTCTTTTGGGTATCCACTTATGATGAGTTGATTTTGAGACATATTTCTGAGTATATGTATCAGATGTCACACCCCTTCTATTACTCAAAGTTTCATTATGGGGCCTTGGCCTCCATATTTGCTTACTCTTTCACCGGGACCTTTCGGTAGCGGATTCTTGGACATGCGGACCAAGTGTCATGCTCTGATGCTCACCATGCAAAGCGTCAGGCTCGGCCGCCACTTAGAAGAGATGACAACTTTCTTGATGGAGTTTGATATTTTTCATCACCAGTGCTCAAATCATCGTTTCATTAGGCTTCTATCTTTGGCTACTTTAAGAACTTTATGTATCCTGGTAGACAGTGTTTCAAGCTATCTCCTCTGTGGTGGTGGAGCTTGATGTGGTTAGTTTTTCCAGAAATACTGCTTTACTTTGCCAGTAGAGTTATTCCTCTTTACCCACTTTAGATTATCAAAGTTGTTGTGCATAGGAATACTCGATTCCGGTGACAGCATTGCTTGCTCACTAGGTCATTCAAAGGGGATCTACTGAGCCCTCAGCTCAGCATTTCTCCTTCTTCTTTGTCTTCTGGTTAGTTTGCTTCCTGATGAGGAAGCTTCATGATCATGCTTTTCAGGTACCAGAGGTTCAGTAGGCACAACAGCTATACCATGAGAAATTAAAGACACAGTTTATCCCTTGATGATTATTTTCATCACGGGAGCTTCAGATTGACCTAGCCTCTTGAAAACTGAAGTTCTCTATTGGGAGAACTCCTTGATAGTAGTTGGCTATTGAAATGGTTGGCTCACATGGATAGTAGGAGTTTCAGTAACTTGAGGTCTTCCAACATGGCCTCGGACAAATGTACCATGGGTGGGTACTTTAGGAGTTGCAGCTACGATAGCCGGGAAATTTAAGCTACCAAATTGGATGGTAGCCCCGACATCTCCAGTGTTGATGACGGCATTGGCTAGGCAGATGTTTGCACCACGACCTAGCTGAACGGTGAAAGGAGTGCTTTGTAGATCCATTTCTATAAAAGTGAAAGATGGGGATTAGTAATTAGCAATTATTATTTCACCCCATAGTTTCAAGATGTAGAGGCACTACATAACAAATAATAGTGTAATAAATATACTCTCTGAATGATTTATTCTATATATAGCCTCATATTAAATTTATTACACACTTAAATCATCATTTTTGTTATTTTGAATTTTTAAAGATTTTATTGCTACTATAGCACATATATGACGAGCCAAAGACGGAAAGAGAATCCTCCCCAGCGAATTGCTAGAAATCATGTGGCTCAGAAAATTTACCAACCTCTTGATGAAAAGAGTATTTTAAAGTTTGTGTAATTTTAGAAGGAAGATGGGATAGTAGATAAGACACTACCGAGATTTCATCCTCATTTGGTGAGAACTTTAGATCGGTTCCATGTTTGTTTCCCAAACATAGTTAATTACCCCTCCTAGTAAGTTAGAGAGAACTTTCGATTAAGGCTAGTCGTTAGATTGCAAAATGCGTAGCATATAGTAGCCACATATAGAGTTTCAGAATTTAGATTATGAAATTCATCTTTTTAGCTTAAACCAGATGGTTGGGTGAATGATGACGTGCCCGATCTAGATCTCGTAGTTCCGTCATCCCGGGCAGTCACGATTTCTAGTCTACTTAGTCAGAGGAGGTAGTCGACCCAACCTGACAGAAGGATCCTTATCAACAACACATGGGTTACATCGTCCAATAAATCCTTGTAGACCTGGGATGGTGTTTGTCTAAGGAGACAGACTTAAGTCTACCTTAGCTGACAGATGGTTGTTTGCCCTATCAAGTATACCCTATGATTCACAACTCAAAGGGCAGAGCCATTAGAGAGCATACCTGCGTGAATGTAATATAATGGAGTGACCAAACCACCCGTCAGAGGACTCTACAGTATGCTTGCTTCATCTGTAGAGCCTACTAGCCAAGCCAGACAGTAAGAGGACACAGGCCTCATTCTTACTGACATGAGATTGATTGAGAGTGAATATAGCAGAACACTTGATTTGACATTGGCTCCTTTGTGAGCCAGAGTTTTCTTAATTTATCACCCCCGACAAACAATTGCGGAAGGTGGATAAATTGAGTTTGATTTTAAGCTTTTAATGATAGACTTTCATTTAAGCAGTTTGAGATTGATATTTAATATGATTTGAAACATTGATTAATTTGAATATATTTAAGAGTTTTAGATCCTATCAACTCTGTTTAGCTGCTAATAGAGGATTAGATCTACTATCATTTGATAAAATCAGTTTCTTAGATATTTTACTGATTTGAAACTCTTATTATAAGTTTTTAGGTTTTGTTAACCCAATTCTAAGACTAAATTGGGAAGCAACCCGCCCAGCATCCTCACACACTTGAATCTAAGCATTCAGCATAGTGTCGGGGCATATGCAGGTGTATTTAAGACTTTATGTAGTGTTTGTTTCTTAACTATGAGATTGATTTCAGATTTTTACTATGATATTGATTAATTTGAATGTGATTAAGAGCTTTAGATCCTATCAAATCTGTTTAGCTAACGAGGATTATCTACTATCACGACATCATTTCTCAGATATTTCACTTATTTAAAACTCTTATTATAAGTTTTTAGATTTTGTTAACCCGGACCTAGTCCTAAGACTAAATCGAGAAGTAACGACATCCTCGACACTTGAATTTAAGCACTCAGTAGTGTGGGGCCCATGCGTGTATTTAAGAATTTATGCAATTTTATTTTTGAGTTATGAGATAAATTTTAGATTGTTACTTAATTTGATTTTTTTTAAAAATGATTAATTTGAATATGTTTAATAGCTTTAGATCATGTCAACTCTGTTTAGCTACTAACAGAGGATCAGATCTACTGTCACCTAACAGAATTAATTTTTTTAGACATTTTACTGATTTGAAACTCTTATTATAAGTTTTTAGGTTTTGTTAACACGGACTCAGTCCTAAGACTAAACCGAGAAACAACCCGCGCAGCATCCTCACACACTTGAATTTAAGCATTCAGCATAGTATCGGGGCCCATGTGGGTGTATTGTAATTTTAGGTAATTTTATGTTTGAATTATGAGATTGATTTTAGATTTTTCATTTAATTTAAACTTTAGCCTACGCAGCCTTTTTAGACATTAAAATTCACACTTGAAATCTCTAATTAATGAAATCATTGATTTTGAAAATCATAATTATAATAAAATTCCTTAATTTTTGATTGAATGATGCCCTATTATTTTTATATATTTTAGTTTAGTATCGTCTTCTATCTGCTTGTACAAAGGATTGTAGATCTAGTGACGAAGAAGGCATTTTGATTTAGATCATAGTTTAAAACATTACTTGTAATTAGTTTACTTGTTGAGTGTTTTGTAATTCTCCCAATTTGATTATGTTCAATCTATATCACTTTGATAAGTTATACCGATTTCAGTGTTTATTGCTTTAGCCCTACTCATGCTTATTAGTTAGCATAGTAATCACCTCCACATTCGTATAAGAGTTATTAAACTCAATTTAGATTTATCTATAGATTTTGAGTTTATTCAAGTTTTTTATGAGTTTGGCATTAGTTCCCCTTCAATTCCAATTAAAGCTTGCTTAATTTTGAGGGATTTACAAAAAAAAAAATGGAACTCACTTTGTCCCTTCAATTTAAGAGAGGATTACAATTAGAGTTTGTGAGTTTAATATTAGCCTCTCCCCAAAGTTTGTGAGTTTAATATTAGCCTCTCCCAAAGTTCACTTAGATTTTAAATGAATATTCTATTCTTTTCAAAATTTGCTTTAAAGACTCCCTCCCCCTTTTCTTATTTCCTGCTTTTAGTTTAAAATTAGCTACAGGTTTTCCTACTTAGCATTCTTAAGTCAGCTCATTTTAGCCTCCCTTTTTTTAATTCAAAAGATTTGATGCAATTTAACCTCCTGTCATCTATGTAGGGGCTATCAGGGGTGTTTTGGCCTACTCGGTATGCCCTGTTGAGCGTAGCGAGTGGTGTCTTGCGACACCACAACCAGTTTTCATCTCATCACGCCCTGTTGAGCACGATGAGGTCTTTAAACCTGAAAGAAGACAAATGCAATATATATTCACCCCTCCCCTTTTAAGTGGAAACTAGACAAAATTTGACGACCTCGTGGCGTCATCCCGGTGTGGGTGCATCGGTGTTTTGGCTACTCAATACTGCATTGAAGCGTGGCGGGTCTTCGCGACACCACGCCGGGCCATCTCATCGCTACTCGCTAAGAATGACGAGGCCTCGTGACTTGAAAGAAGACATACAACAATATATATTCATCCCCCCCTTTTCTAAGGAAATTAGACAAAATTTTGACAAAGATTTCATTTTACATCTAACAAGTGGTGGCTTACTGTGACGCCGAAGCGTAGAAGCGGTGTCTGGACACCACGTTTGCTTTTTCATCTCGCATCGCTAACCACAACGAGGTTTTCAAACCTACAAAGAAACATAAGCATGTATATATATTCACATTCACAAATCCCACATATTCTGATACTTTTTTTTTTGGGCGCTGCAACGCTAGGCAAAGGAGCGGGGTTAGGTATACGATTGGGAATGTAAGGTAAGGTCCGTAAGGAGTGCGACGCCTAAAATCAAAAGAATAATTCATCTGCTGATGATGTTTTTTCCCGATTTGCGGCGTAGCGGAAACGGGACGGCTAAAGCGATGGGTGCGACGCCGAAAATCAAAGGAATAATTCATTTGCTGACGATGTTCTTTCCCAATTTGTGGCTAAAGCGGGGGGTGCAATGCCGAAAATCGAAAGAAGAATTTGCCTGTTGACGATGTTCATCCTCGACGGCGCGGCCAAAACGAATGGGTCAGGAAGGAGGTGGTGTAGGCTGGGTGGGAAGGATTTGGCTGGGTCACGGAGTGGGCTATAGGAATGGTGGGCTGAAAGAGTACTGGTAAGGTGGAAGTGGGATCAGGGGTGGGCATGCTAATGGTCGGTCGTGGTCAGCCACAGTGGAGCGGGTCGATCGATGGGTGCGGGCGGTTCGCAGACGCGCGATCAACGGGTCGCGGGAGCGTATGGACGGGTACGGCGACTGGTGGGTCACGGCCGCGGGACGCAGAATGGGTCGGCTGGTCACGGTCTTGGCGCACAACGGGTCATGGGTCGGGCTTTACAGGATGCGGATTAGTGGGTTACGGAGACACGCGGCGGAGGCTCTACGCGGGTCAGCGATGCGAGAGCCGACCGGACGACGCGCGCAGGTCGTGGTTGAGAGACGGTGACGCGGTTGCGCCACTGGACGCGCGGAAGCGGGAATTGGACAGCGGTCTTGTGCCGGACAGGTCCTGCAGCTCGGGTCGAGACAGCGAGTCGGATTTCTAGTGGGACCAGCAGCAGGATTTTGCGGAACAGTGTGAGATGGAACAGTGGAAACAAGAGGGAGAGGAGATTACCTTGCCCTCTTTTGATTTTCCGACGGAAGAGGGAGGCAGGGAGAGAGGAGAGTGGTGGGAAATAGGGAAAGTTACAGAATTGGGGAACTGAAAATATGGGGGAACGGTTGAGCATGGAGGTAATTTGAGAATTTTTAAATTAATTTTAAATTATTTTAATTTGGATTTTGCATTGGTAAATACACATAGTCATAATATATATATCGATTTAGGGTAATTCCATTATTCTGAACAATGGCGCTATCTGTTTCGCAATCGGAGATCATTTGGTTCGAGTCGACGCCAAATTGAGTCAATTTCAGCTCAAAATGTGCATCACTGCTTTCGCACGCTCAATTTCCATGCAAACTCACCCGAATTGAGTGAGAATAATTATTTGATTGACAGATTTCAAAGCTAATTGTGTGATTAATTTCATGAACGAGGTTTTGATCCTCGTGCCTCCCCGACTATGCGCATGCTGCTGATAACTTGAGCGCTTGATTGGTTGCTCATCAAGTCATGCAATATTTATATCTTGACGAATTTCGATGTTCTAAACACGACGGCGAAGTCCGTTCATCGATCAGAGATCATTTGGATTGATTTTGGCGATGTCTAGTGTATTTCAGCCACGATTTATGCGCTATCACTTCAAATCGTTTGACATTTGCGCAGACTCATCCGAATTGAGCACGAATAGTCTCATTTGATATTTTTTGATATTTTGAAGCTAATGACATAATCAATTGCGAATGGAGGTTGTTTGACTCATGTCGTAGCTTCCGACTCTAGTCTGCATGTCAACACATTGATAGCTCGAGCGCTTAATCGATTGCTCATTATATTTTGTGATAGTTATATTCTGATTGATTTCGCAATTTTGAACGCAACGGTGAAGTCCATTCATCGATCAGAGGTTGTTTCGACCATTTTCAGTGACGTCCAGTGTATTTTGGCCTCGATTTGCGCACTGTTAGCTCCGAAGTCCGTCAAATTCAATTTGTAGGCTTGACTTGATTTATGACACATATGTGGAGGTCAACATATAGTTACATAAATGTAACTAATGATTAAACTATAATTATTTCAAAGAGACAAAATGAACTATAATATCATTTTTCATGCATTTAATATATGGCCAAAAAGAAAGATTTGAATATTAATCATTCTAATTAAACTAAATAAACCCTTTATTGCTGCAAAACATAAGAAAGTGTCCATGCGTGATTATTATTACATAATTAGATCAACTAAATTAGTAGTTTGATCTCAATCAAATAAAAACATAGATATAAGATGTAAGTCCATAAACCAAATACATTTAAATGTAGTTTGTGCTAATTAAACATTTGAAACAACTCCCTTTTCTCCTAAAAGGCTTAATTTTTAAAATAGGCCAATTAATAATCATAATTAGGTGATTAGGCATTTTAAAAAAATTTAAAAATAGGCCTAGTCACCCAGTCAGCGCCAGTCGCCCGCTCACCAGGCTTCTCGCCTCATTATTAAACCGAGAGCTCGGTCGCGAAGCTCGGTTTCATTTGTTTTCTCCCATGATCGTGTTGGTGTCATTGATGAAGTGTGGATCCAATATTTTAAATTTAGGTAAATTTTACGAAATGAAAAAAAAATGTTAAATTTTACATTGAATGTGTTGTTTTTATAGAAAATATGGGTTAGAACTGATTTAATTGGTATTTTTAAGTTATGTAGTTTGATTTTTATAGGAAATATGTATTAGATTTGATTTTGAATGTGTTGTTTCTTTGGGAGTTAGTTGAATTAATGAGGTTATTTTTGTTTGATTAATTTATGTCATATCTTTTGCTCAATATGTATGATCTTTAGTTGGATTAAGCGCATTCCTTTTGTGGTGAAAAATTTGATAAGATCAAAGTTTGATTAGTTTGTGCGTGATATTTAGTTTATGAGAATTTACTTGTAATATTTCATTAGTTTGTGCGTGATATTTGTTGATGAAAAATTTGTATGTGAAACTTGGTTTATTGATAGTGAAAGTCCTTGAAGTGTTGTAATCAACATTTTAAAACATCATGTTTGCCACATGAAAGTCATTGTAATGTTGTTTATTCAAAATCTCGATTGACTTTAGGAAACATATTCAACACCATGCGGGAGGTGAAATAATATTTTTAAAATATTTTTAAATTATTAAAATTCAAACATACAAAAAATCTTGTAGGTATATTTAAGTAAATGTGTAATAAAAGAGAAAACACAATTTAATCTTGTGCCTTTGACTACTAATCAATATTTTGATTTAATTATATTATTTCAAGTTTAAAATCATAATTTTAATCTTCCTTTACTCCTCTAAGTGATGGAGAAATTGTAATAGCATAACAAAATTAATGGGTGCGCAATCAAAATCCAAAACAATATGAAAACAAACCTATTAAGTTATGTCAAGATATAGAAAGAGAAAACTAAAAGAATTGTTTATTTCGCACAAAAATTATCTAACAAAAAAATATATAGTGAACAACTTTGCAATGTTACAAACAATTTGATAAATTACACAAATGCCCAAATGACTTGCAAATAGTTTGAACTTGAGTAAATTACCACCTTAAAAAATTTAAAAAAAAAATAATTTATAAATTGTGCTAGAAAGGACTTTCAGGAATAATTCGTTGAAGGAATTTTATGAAAAGTTTCATTAGCCTTGAATTACTAGAGATCTTAGATTTTTGGCTTAAGAATTACCAAGCTATGCTATATATATAGATCAAAGTGTATTTCGTATTTATTTTTTTAGTATAAATGATAATATGTTTGTGCATGTTTATAGATCAAAGTGTATTTCGTGTTTATTTTTTTGTGTGGATTATATTAAATTTGTACAACAAAAGTTTGTAAGGTCACATTAGAGATGTGAAATAGAGTATAAATTTTGAATTATTAAATTTCAATAGGTAGCAATGAGTTAGCCCCATCATTATTTTTATCCAAATTTAAACTATGTAAATTCATCAGGTGAGACGAAGGATTACTGTTGTTTTGTTATTATTAGTTGGAAATGAATTCAGATACTATTTGTATAGTTCTTTACTATGGTGGTGAACTCAGAGTAAGCCACGATTTCATTCCAACATATGTTGATGGGAAAAATCATCCAGTCCAAATCCCACGACGGATTAATTTTGATGAATTATAAAAAAGAATAATGAGGTTGTTGAAGCTAGATCCAAAGACAATTATCCGTTAATCTGGGTCGCTCTATTGGTCTGATTTATTGTCACATTAACGAAGTCTATGAAGCTAAGTTAATGCAAAGATGTGTGCAACCTATTGTGATTTACGTTGAAGTTAACGAGCGGTGTGGAGATGGGGAGGTAAACAAAGGCTGGAATGGAATGTGAACCGAGTACATCACACCATCTTCTCAAGTGGAATTCTATGGGTCGCGAAGAGAACATGATTATTTTCTTTGGGACAAGTTCTACCGGGTATGGGTGACCCGAAGGAGAGATATGAATCCACCATCTCCAAGAAGATGTTGGATATGAAACTATGCCTAGTGGAGTGATGATGACGAAGAGGATGATAGCGACCCAGAGAGAATATATTTGAGAGCCACAGAACCATCCCTCAGGGTCAGAGATTTGATTGTCGGTTACTCAATTAGAATAAGTCACACTAAACAGCACTTGATATATAATAATGAATATATGCATAGTGCCCAAATAACTAGAGAATGGGATGAGGATCTCACATTTGATGGCCCATTAGATAATTCAATCTTTGAGGAGGAGAATTGTATTCCAGAAGAATTGGCTGAGGGTATCTGTTTTCATGAGAAACAGCATACAATTTGTTGTGCCTATCACAAATAACGTCGAGTATGTCATCTATGCTTCGAACAAATTAAAATTTACTGTACTGTGCACCCATCATTCTGACCCAGGTAGACCATGTTTGTGACATTTACATGCAAGCTCAATTAAGAGGTTGGGTGGTGCATGGAGGATTGGTTCAATTGGGTCACTTCATACCTATGCCCATTCAGTGCTTAATGCTAGTCACATGCAATGTACATCAGAATTCATCAGTTATTTCATACAACCCGCAATCAGACGTCAGCTAGATCTAAAGCCCAGGAAAATTGTAGGATGTATTGAGTCCAAATTCAATATAAGAGTGTCTTACATGAAAGCCTGGGATGCATGCAGGAAAGCAGTAAAGACGATATTTGGTAGTTGGGAGGAATTTTACAGATCTTTGGGAAAATTCATGGTCGCAGATGTTCATCTATGCGGTATCGTGTCCACACAATCAAACATTCCAATGATTGTTACGGTCGCTTTGAACCTTCAATCTGTGCGCGATTGCCGTAGATTATGTCTATGGCACCTTCCTACCGATAAGTATGAGGTACTCTTAGTTAAATCGATGCAAATAATGGCTTGTTCCCATTAGCCTTTATTGTGGAATCAGAGTGCATCGAGTCATGGGTATGATTTCTGCACACATTATAAAATTTGATCACACTAGTGTCTACAAGAGGTGATCTACCTCATCTCAGATAGACATGCATGTCTTGTTCGTGGCTAGAGAGATCTTTCCTTGCACATCACTTTTGCCTGCACCATTTGAGGGAGAACTTTAAAAGAGCAGTAAGACAATTAGGGATAGGTGATGTTGAGTTCATATGTTAGAAGATGTACGTTCTTGGGAATACTGATGATATTCGAATTTTTAAAAGGTATATGTCGGACATCAAGAATATTAAGCAGGAGGCATATGATTGGCTGGTCTCTAGGGATGTTAAGCATTGGTCCCTAACTCATGATGAAGGTTATAGGTATGGTACAATGATCACAAATGCAAATGAGTGCTTCAACGGTGTGTTAAAAAGAGCACGTGGTTTACCAATTCAAGCCGTGATTACAGTTGTGTATTATAACATAGTGTCACTATTCATGAAACGGATAGAATCAGCTACCATACTAGAAAGGCAACATGATACCTTGTTCTCCCTCTGCATTAAGATAACGTTGCAGGATAATGAACGAGAGGCAAGAAGAGTTCTTGAACCATTGAGGATAAGCATGACTGAGTATCAAGTGTTTGATGTCAGCGTAACCTTCAAGGTTGAACTAATCAAAACTATGACCAGTGGGTGCAGATAACCACGCCTTACCACCTACCGGCAGTACATGTAATTGTCGGGACAATGACGCCTAAGCCATGTGCAATTTGCCTCACCTTATTACAGCTTGCAAAACTATATTAAAACCTACCAAGGTGAATTCCATGTAATATCGGATCGTGAAGAGTGGTTAGAACAATTCAGTAGTGGCACATACCCAAATTACAATCCTCCAAATGTCAGAAGAAAGTCGCCCCAGGTCTAACAGATATAAGAATTCAATGGACGAGAGCACTTCTAGAAGTTCAAGGATTTGTGGTGTGTGTAAGGCAATAACAGTCTATGTCCTCAAACTAGATCGGAGATTGTAATTTGTTTTAGTTTATGTGTTGGTTGATATTTCGTGTGTAAGACTTGGGCTTGTAGTCTAATTTCATTTCTAGATCGTAGAGATTGTGATTTGTTTTAATTTATGTGTTGGCTATTTCTTATTATTTGGTTTAGTAAATATCATTTCATTAAATACAAGTTCAAACTCATGGTTGACATGCAAGCTTCTTTAATTTGATGTTCTATCTACAAGTAAATTGCTTAGTTCTAAATACTTTCATTGTTGCATCTCTCAATTTGCACTTCTTTATTCAATTGTTAGCTGCTAAATTTATAACAGGGAAGATTTTTGGCGATGACGCTCCTCGTCCCCCACGTAGGAGGAGGCGATGAGCAGAGGAGACATTTGTGGACTATGGCCCACCACCGGTCGAAGTTCACCCCAGCATAGCTGCATTACGTGGCAGGCACAGAGCTATGCATCCTCATATGGTAAAGGGTTTTCTTAGAGTTTTGTGTTTGGTTTTGTGCATATTTTGTTAATATACTGACGCATTATAATCATAATTCATTTGATTGCAGGTTTCTGTGCTTGAGGCTACTGTGCACTTATTGATATTTAGGGAATGGCCTGTTAACTGCCCTAGATTTATGGATGTCTTGCGAGTTGCCAGCCTAGATTGTGTCTCTCAGATACAATATATTAAGCTTGATCATTACTTACCGACGTCAGAAGTCTTGGTGTCCTCGATGAATGAATACCTTCCACTTGGCCACCGGAGAGATGACTACTCATAGAGATGATGATTAGGCATTCGGATAGATGGCCCACCTATGATTGGCAGGACTATTGTTGGTGGCGGGAAATGGCTCCATGGCCAAATTGTTATGATGAGTTGATTGCACATCCATACCATCATTTACCGTGATCCTCATCCATCCACGAGTTTCGCATGATATAGGCTCATGCGCGTACTTGTATACCTTTACAATGGCTACAATGGACATACTACCACGATTCGTACTTAGATCTACCAGATCTCCAGCTCATTATGCATGTCAGAGCTTACATACTATTTGCTATTGGATCATTTCTTCTACCAGATATTTCTGGTTCTGAGGTTCATTTGCAGTATCTGCCATTACTTGAGGATATCGACATATTTAGGGGGTTGTCTTTGGGTTCAGCTGTGCTCGCTCATCTATATAGGGAATTACATGAAGCAAGCAAACCAAAGCACGCGAACATGGTCGGATGTGTTCATTTACTACAGGTATGGGCCTGGGAGCATACTCATGTGGGAAGACCTACGTTACGTGTTTATCCTACCGACATTGAGGGCTTAGTGTTGGTTTTGGTGGAATGAAGGATATGTTTGGGAAATGTCATTATCCAATATCGAGTCTATAGTGAGTGGATGGACTTCTACAGAGTCATGTATGTTGAATTAATGTAATATTATTTGGTTAACTCATTACAATCTTGTAGCTAAAAGAATAACTTATATTTTATTTGCAGGTCATTTAGGAGCCATATGGACATCAGATCCGCTTGCGTGTCGCGAAGATTTATTTACAGTGAGAGGAGATATGGCTAGCTAGAGTGTCGCTGATATGTTGGAAGAGGGTAGAGTGGTACCGCCTCGATGCGTGCTCAAACAAGCCGGCATGCCTCCATCGATGACCTCGATAGATCCATCATCACGTCGATGGACGAAAGGCGATGTTGATTGGGTTGAATATCACCACTCCTTCATTGCATAATGAATGTGCATGACTTCGATTATTGATTCATCATTGTTGGATCCGGAGCCAGCGATCAACCGCTATATGAGGTGGTATCGTTCACGGGCATTACTTTACATGCTCAACGCATAGATAGTACCTCCTGATACATATTATCCCCGAGCACCGGGAACGTTTGATGGTTAGTATGTATGCAAAGTATTATAATTTGTTTTTCCTATTAACAATGAAATCCTGATCTAAAACTTCTATATGCGTAAGCACATCTTGAAGACCGAGGATATATTTATATTTGGCAGAGATGAAGATAGAATTTCGTAAATCTTTCAATGATTATGAAGAGTCGCCGTGGACTTGAGAAAAATATGCATATCTCGACACTAGATACAGTGGATACGTATACGCACGCATTAGTGATGACGTCACGATGGATGTGGGGCCATCTCGACCGTGGTGGGGCATTCACGCATATTTTCACGCACCCCAAGATTCATATCGAGGCAATGTGGTCTGATGCACCCATGGCACGAATGCCAAAAATATGGACCATTCCATATATGACCAATATGACGTCATTCCATATGACACGCATTCCATATGACAATCACATAATGAGTGTACCATGGGTATTCGTTGCCTACGCATGGGTCGGCAGATTTACCTCATGTTACAAACTTAGGGTATTCGCAACAACCTGTCGAGCAGGTGGAAGAAGAGGAGGACCATCAACAACATCATCTGCACGATCGGCCACGGCAACCACCAGCACATTACACTCCAGGTAGTGATGTGATTCCACCACGCAAGCATCGTGGAAGATAGATGTGTTATCTTTCTTATTCAATGGAAGGCATGTACTCTTGGTTATTTTTTATTTGTTATCCTTAGTCATTCATGTACTTCTTATTGTATTATCCCAGTATACTTTATTATTTGTATATTTTGATTAAATCAAATGCGAAGATGAGAGATTCAACTGAAATTACATAAAGATTCAAACTCAAATTTTATATAGAATATAATGAGAGTGTTTGATATTATCAAAAATAATAATATATTCAACTTCAAAAGTCACATATTTGTAAAAACTGCGGCTCACCGGGTAAGATTCGTTAAAAGTTGTCAACATAGAAGTTGTCAAATTTTTTATTATCTTTCTAACGATATCAACCACGCCAAAACCTGACACCTAATGAGCCTGATATGGCCAAAAATATGAGGATTGCATCAATATCTTGAATTTTTGCAACTTCAAAAGTCGTACATTTCTAAACATTGCGGCTCACCGGATGAGATTCGTCAAAATTTGTTAACAGAAAAGTTATAGAATTTTTTATTATCTTTCCAACGATACCAAGCACGTCAAAATCCAACATTTGTTGAGTCAAATACAGGCAAAAGATGTGGACTGCCCATTTAATTTTTTTAAAAAAAATTAAAGGGTCAATCGCCCGCTGACTCGGCGACTAAGCCTATTTTTAAATTTTTTTTAAATGCCTAATCACCTAATTATGATTATTAATTAGCCTATTTTAAAAGTTAAGCCTTTCCTAAAATAAACTAACCTACTGTTGACCTCCACATATGCGTCATAAGTCGGGTCAAACCCACAAGTCAAATTCGACAGACTTCAGAGGTGACAGTGCGCAAATCGGGACTCAAAATGCATTGAACGTCACCGTAAATGTTTGAAATGACCTATGATCGATGAACAGACTTTGTCATCGCATTCAGAATATCAAAATTGGTCAAAATATAAATATTGCAAAATCTAACGATCAACTGATCAAGCAGTCGAGCTATCAATGTGTGGACATACATATCGGAGCCGAGAAGCTAAGATAATGTTCGAACGATCTTCGTTCATGAAATTGATCATGTCGTTAGTTTTAAAATATCGAAAGCTATCAAATGATACTACCCGCACTCAATACAAATGAGTGCATAAATGTCGAATGACAACGACAATTGAGTCAAATACGCGGATGTCACCAAAATAGCCCAAATGACCTCGAACACCGACTTCACCATCGCATGAATGTCGAAACTAGTTAGATATAAATATCACACAACTTGATGATCAACCGATCAATTAATCGAAATCGCCAATGCGCCACACACATATCGATAGGGGAGGCACCGACGCAAGCCAAACGCCTCCGCTCTAAATTGACGCCATTAGCTTCGAAACATCAAAATCTATCAAATGAGGCAGTTCGTACTCAATTCAGACGAGTCTACACAAATGTCAAGTAGTTAGAATCGATAATGTGCATTTTTAAACTAAATTTGGCTTTGATTCGACGCCGACGCCAACTAAATCCGACATAAATGATCGCTGGCTATCAGATCTTGAATGTTGAATTTGCTTAAAATGATATTCATATTATGCAAAGTTGAGTTCAACAAAGATACATATTTTTAAATTAAGTTCATTTTTGACTTAATTAAATAAAATTTAAATCTGCAAAAAAAAGGGGAGAATTTTATTTTTATTTCTTCGCTCCTCACACGCAGATTTTAAACTTCTTGCTCTCAACCGTTCCCTCTCGTTCATTCAGGTTAAGGAACCAAGCTTTGGGCTTTCTCATTGGCTTCCGTCTCTAGTACGTTCGCGTACGTGGCGCGATCAAGCCATGACAAGCCCTTTCTTCCATTTTAATATTTACTTGGTTTTGCTCTACGGAAGTTGACAAGCGGTTTTGAAGAGTGAAAGGATCAGCTTGGGCTGAATGGCTCAACTTCTTCTTCCTTCAAAATAAAGAACGGCAAGGGGAAAACGAAGACTCTTCTGCATTCTCGGCATTAAAAACCTGCTTCCATTTTATTCTGTTCCATGCTCCAACTGTACTGGTGGTTAGTTTCCATGGTGGGAAACATGAACAACGGAGTCATGAATCTTCTCAAAAAGGTGGAGCCATTACCGAGATCGTCCCACCCCTTTTCTTGCTGTTTTTTTCGGCTCAACCGCAAGAATGGCAGAAAACGAAGACTTCCTCCTCTCGTCCAAACCACACACAATCCAAACAGTTGCAGAAGTAGGTTTGCTTTTTGGCAGGGCTGGTAGTGTAGGTTTTGGTAAGGCGGTAGAGGTTTTGAACACAATCAGTAGTGGTGTGACTAGTTTGAACACCAACCATGGCTTTTCATCAGGGGTGGCAACAAAAGAAATTAAAATTTCTATTCTGGCTTTTGAGGTTGCTAATACAATAGTCAAAGGCGTCAATCTTTTACATTCGCTGTCTGAAGAAATAACAAAGCATTTGAAGGATGTGGTGCTTCCTTCAGAAGCAATTCAAAACTTAGTATCCGAAGACATGGATGAGTTGCTTAGAATTGTTGCTGCTGACAAAAGGGAAGAGTTAAAAGTTTTTGTCGAGAGGTAGTTCGATTTGGAAATCGCTGTAAAGATCCACAGTGGCACTACTTGGCTCGCTACTTTGCCAAATTAGGATCTGAACTAGCATCACAACAGCAATGTAAAGAGCAAGTTTCAGAAGTCATGCAGCAGCTAATGATCTTGGTTCATTATACAGGTGAACTTTATCACGAGCTACATGCTTTGGATAGATTTGGCCGAGAATATCGTCGGAAACTCCAAGAAGAAGAAAATTTAGGTCCGGTTCAGAGACTTGACAATCTTTAGATTTTTAAGCAAGAGCTAAAAAGCCAAGAGAAACATGTGAAAAGCTTAAAGAAGAAATCATTATGGTCTACGAGCTTAGAAGAGGTCATGGAGAAGCTAGTTGAAATTGTCCATTTCCTGCACTTTCAGATCTAGGAAGTCTTTGGAAATGCTGCTGCATCAGAATCTTACTATGGTCATCAGAGGCTGGGCCCAGCTGGCCTTGCTTTGCACTATGTAAATGTAATCAATTAGATAGACACCATTGTTCCAAGATCCGGCTAATACCCCATATATGAAAATAGAATAGCGATATCGGAAGATAAAGACTGCTACCAATAATGCGCACACCGAGCAAGCCTAAGTTTGAATATTGACGACACGCGTGAATGTATATGAATGTAAATGTGTGGAAATACATATATACTTGTATTTCTTTCCAGTTTCAAAACTCGCTAATCCCATTGTGCATATGGAAGACGGTTGTCGAAGACACCACTCGCCACGCTTCATTAGACGAAAAAGCAACATCCGTTAGATATCACTCCCCTGACGAAATATTGCCAAAATTTTGTCTAATTTCTGACTGAAAAAAATGGGAATGAATATATGTTGTATCAATGTCTTCTTTCGTTTGCCCGTGCTGCAGGGTAGAGATGAAAAATCCATGCTGCGATGACATCACTCGCCACGCCATACGCATGAAAAAGGCCAAAATACTGGACGAACCCCTATACGATGGAGGTATCGAAATTAAAAATTCAAGACTTAAACAAATTCAAATGAAAATTATCTAAACTTAAGTTAAGCAAAAGGATATACGATAAATATGACAATAAACATTAAAATAAAGTGGAGAATGCTTAAAGGAAACTAAACAAAACAAATAATAAACAAAATACTAAAGTAAACTACTTACTTTAAACAAGTAGTTCCCTTCCTTTCTTCAAAATCCTTAAAGGCTATGAAGTTTTCTATTCAAGAGAATAATGTGAAAAGTAAAACTCTCCCACTAGCCTTATTTATAAGAAAGGAAAGCTATCTTGTGGGACCCACTTATAATAAAATTAACAACATATGTAAAACATATCATAACAACTTTGTTACATGTTTGTTATCAAAACGAATGCAAGTGAAACTTAAGAAAGTTAATACTAAACTCATAGCAAACTTGCAATAAATTTGAAGCTTAATTTTCAAATAAATAGGGAATTTGATATGAAGTTAAAAATGAATCTAAATTGGGTCTAACAACTCTTGTTGTAGAAAATATGA
The DNA here is from genome assembly GCA_021442155.1 of Cymbidium sinense. Classification (NCBI taxonomy): domain Eukaryota; kingdom Viridiplantae; phylum Streptophyta; class Magnoliopsida; order Asparagales; family Orchidaceae; genus Cymbidium; species Cymbidium sinense. The sequence goes on along the minus strand of CM038218.1, from coordinate 86,207,982 downwards.
AAAGTCTTTAAATGATAAAATTAGAGAGGCGTGAAGCTTTCTTTTGGGTGAACTTCCTACATATAAACTTATATGAATACAACTGCATGAAGTATGTCCTCGCACATATTTTATAGCGTTCACTCCTTTGGGTCAAATATTCCAAAATACATGCAAATGCAATAAAAAAATAAATTCATTACACATATCTAAAACTAATATATTTTTATTCAAAGCTTGTGAAAACTTTCAAATAGTCACCACCGGATCTGCAACTCTTGGTACAAGCAGATAGAAGACGATACTAAATCAAAATCTACGAAAATCGTAGGGATTTCTTCAATCAAAAATTAAAGAATTTCATTCTAATTATGATTTTTAAAATCAACGAAATCACTAATTAGGTGAAATTATCTAAGCTACAAACACATGCATGTGCTCGGACATTAAGATTTAAAATGCGAATTTTAATATCTAGAAAGGCTGCACAGGCTAAATTGGAATCAATTGAATATTAATCTAAAAAACCTAATAAGAAATTAGATCAATTTACAATGCCACTAGATCTGTAATTATTTGTACAAGTAGACAGAATGTGATACTAAACTAAATATTGTATGAATGAATGAGCTTTCATTCAACACAAAAAATTGAGGAATTTCCTTTCTAAATTATGATTTTCAAAATTAACGAAATCACTAATTAGGTGAAATTAACTAAGATATAAACACTTGCATATGCTCGGACATAGAGATTTCAAGTGCAAATTTTAATATCTTAAAAAGTTATGCAGGCTAAGTTTGGATTAAATGAAAATCTCAAATCAATCTCATAATTCAGAAATAAAAACTACATAAAACTTTAAATACATCCGCATGGGCCCCCACACTATGCTGAATGCTTAGATTCAAGTGTCTGAGGATGCTGCGTGGTTTGCTTTCTGGTCTAATCTTAGGACTGTGTCTGAGTTAACAAAATCTAAAAACTTATAATAAGAGTTTCAAATTGGTGAAATATTTGAGAAACTGATTCTATCAGGTGATAGTAGATCTAATCCTTTATTAGCAGCTAGACAGAATTGACAAGATCTAAAGCTCTTAAATATATTCAAATTAAGCAATTTTTCTAGTCAAATTAACTCAAATCAAATATTAATCTAAAAAAACTATTTAAATGAAACTCAATTATTAAAAGCTTAAAGCCAACTCAATCTATCTACCTTCCGTAATTGTTTGTCGATGGTGATAAATTAAGAAAATTCTAGCTCACAAAAGAGCCAATGTCAAATCAAGTGTTCTGCTATGTTCATTCTCAATCAATCTTTTGTCAGTAAAGATGTGGCTTGTGTCCTTTGACTATGTGGCTTGGTCAGGCTCCACGATGAAGCGGCGACCGAGTCCTCCGACCGGTGGTTTGGCCAAATCGGACTTCATTATATTATCACGACCATAGCCAGATGTTCTAATGGTTTTGCCTTTTGAGTTGTGAATCATAGTATACTTGATAGGTAACAGTCTCTAAGGTAGACTTAAACATGTCTCCTACATAACACCACCCGTGTTACAAGATTTCCGACGTAACGTTGCCGATAAGATTCTTCAGTCGACTACCTCCTCGACTAACTACAGGGACCGCCGGATGGAACTATGGATCTAGATCGGGCATGTTATCATTCCCCCAACCATCCAATTTAAGCTAAAATGATGAAGTTCATAATCTAAATTCTGAAACTCCATATGCTGTTACTATACGCTACGCATTTAGCGATCTAATGATTAGCCTTAATCGAAAGTTCTCTCTCACTTATTGAGAGGGATAATTAACTATAGGGGATTGTATCTATATGAAACCTGAAACCATATTTAAAGTCCTCACCAAATGAGGATGAAATCTTTAGATAGTGTCTTATCTACTATTTCATTTACCTTCTGAAAATTATACCGACACTTAAATCATACTCTCTTCAATTCAATAAATTATCGAGAGGTCGATGGCAAATTTTCGGAGCTCACACCTACAAACTTCTAATGCTTCCCATACTCAGTGGTCAAGGAATTAAAGCATTTATTCCCACTTTCTTTTGGCCCCATTACTTTCCTTAATACATTTAAATTTGATTTTAATTGGTACAAATTATATTTAAAATTAGTTTAAACATATGTTTTGAATGTACAAACAAGAAAACAAGATCTAAGTTTGGAAATTAATTTATGCATTTTAAATCACAAAGACTAAACATCAACTCATACAATAAAAATTTCTAAGGTTGTGCTTTCAGTCAAGAAGAAAATGAATATAATTTAATAATAGAATTCAAGTTATTTAATTAAAATTAAGTGCATTAATGATTTGATTGTGACATGTATAAAGGTCTCATAGTTCAAAAAAAATGAGGAAAGTGGGCTAATTATAAATGCATATATTTTAGATAAATGGTTTATAAATATCTCTTATAAAATCTATTAAAAATGACTTAAAATATCAATATTATGTAAAATGAAACTAACAAGGGGTTTACAAATTCATTGAAAATGAAATTCATTTTCACTCTCAAAATACGTTGTGGAATTCTTAGCTCAAATTTTGAGTGTTTTGAAATGTTGATTTGCATCAAAATTTGTATAGGATCTTATGACTTTTTTAAGAATCATATATTTTACTTCAACTTCCTAATATTAAAGTGTACAAACTCAAAAATATTCTGCACCTTGAAAAAAAAACTACTCTTTAAATATTAAGCAATAGTATAGAACCTCATCACACACAACGCATTATTAATTTTTAACCTCGACCAGACTGTAATGCATCCAAATCCAAACTACAAAGTACTGGGCACTCCGTAGACGCTTTTATTTATAGTTATATCACACATTAATTTTAGATTATTATTTTTACTGTTCTGTTCCTCCTCAATAGTGAAGGGTGAAGGTCAAATGGAGATGTTGTACATGTGGAGGGGCAGCCTGGGATCGGCTACAGCCACCAGAGGCACCTTCTTTGGCGTGGAAAGGCCGAAGATCTCGTCCATGTTGAGTTCCTCTGCTTTCATCTCATCGGGAAGGCGCCAGATGAAGCCATGAAGGATGTTAGCAAGGCTGGATTGAATGACCTTTAGGCCGAGTGTGTAGCCTGGGCACATCCTCCTCCCAGATCCGAAAGGCAGGAGCTCGAAGTCATGACCCTTGACATCGATTTCCCGACTGAGGAATCTCTCCGGGCGAAACTCGTCGGGCTCATCCCAAATGGAAGGGTCCCGAGAGATAGTGAACATGTTGACGAGGATACGTGTGCCGGCGGGGATGTCGTAGCCGTCAATGACGACGTCTTCGCGGGCTTGGCGAGGGACTAGCATGGGAGCTACAGGGTGTAGACGCATCGTCTCCTTGATGATGGCTTCGATATAAGGGAGGCCTTGCGCGTCCATCTCCTCCACCCACCTCTCCCTGCCGATGACGCGGTCAAGTTCCTCCGCCGCCTTCTTCATGATGTAAGGCTTCCTCAGGAGCTCCGAGATTGCCCACTCCACCGTCACCGCAGAGCTCTCTGTGCCGCCCGCGATTAGGTCCTGAAGCCAAATTTATAATTAATGCTACTCGTCGTCCTGAACTTGAAATCAATGACTCATTTTAATCTTAGTAGTCGGACTTTTAATCAAACTACAAATTTGAAGCTTAGATCGTCCTCGAAATTAATTACCTGAGAGAAAGCCTTGAGGCTGTTCCTGTTGAGCTTGACGTCCAGGGTGGGATTCTCTGCGAATTGAATGAGGACATCGACCATATCCCTGGGTGAAAATTTCTCCCCCTCCTTCACTCGTCGAGTGATGTGCTCTTCCAGAACGTGCTCCATGAATCGATCGAATTTCTTGCCGATAGCCTTCATCCGACGAATATAGCCCTGCAAGTCAAGAAAATTTAGCCATGGGATGGAATCGCCGATGTTCAGCACACCGTTCAGGAAGAACAGCTCGTCCAGCATCCTCTTGAACTCCTCCGGGGACACTGGCGGTGGCGGCGCAGCCCATCAGCTGTGGGGTCGAGGTAACGGCGACCTAGGACTATGCGACTGACGACGTTGAGACTAAGAGTAGATAGGTGATCCTTAAGGAAGAGCGGCTTGCCGGCGGCGTCGAATAGGCGCCGCAGAAGCCCACGCAACTCGGCGGAACGAATGTGTTCGTAAGAGTCGAGGCTTCGAGCGCTGAAGAGCTCTGTGATGCACATCTTACGCGCCTGACGCCAGTAGGATCCATATGGCGACCACGTGATGTCGGAGTAGTTGTAGGCCGTGTGCTTACCGGCAGCGATCTTAGGGCGGCCAGCGAAGGCAAGGTCGTGGGTCTTTAAAAAGAGTCGGGCCATGGTCACAGAGGATCCCACCACTACTGGGAAGGAACCAAATTGAAGCTGCATGAGCGGGCCGTATTTCTTGGAGAGTTCGTGGATGGAACGGTGCGGGAGTGCGCCTATCAAGTCCAAGTTCCCGATGATCGGCCACTTCCGAGGGCCAGGAGGTAGATTCGGCCGCCGGCGCCAGACGTTGAGGACCAACAAAAATGCGACGATTGCAGAGTATGTCACCCACAGCAACGGCGAAGGCTCCATTTCCGGCGGAGTTGCCCTTCAGATATAATACCGGGTCTATGCTATATCCTTTGCTTGCAGATTGCACTGCTGGGAAGACTATGATTGTAGTATTTATAGGAGAAGTAAAGACGAATAATTATTTAGAGAATGCTTTATTTATTTATCTATTTTTGAATAAATGAAGTATAAACTCCTTGTGTGAATGTTTGATTATAATTTTTGGTTGCAATAATGTTGTTAGTTGATAGGGTGACTATCGATGTGAATAGGATAGAGGGATTTAAACGCGGAATTTTTAAAATCCATGCGATTAACATTTTTTTAAAATATTTTATTTAACTTTAAAAAAAAATTTAATATGATATTATCTCCATAACGATAACATTATGATGTGGAGATGATAATAATTACATTTTTAATCCCTTAATATTGGAAGACCATTTTAAAAACAGGATTAGTTCGATCTATTCAATCAAGCATATAACTGATTCAATTAATTTTAAAAATCTTTTTTTCAGTGAATTTGACTGAGCATTATCATTTAGAATAGGATAGATGAATCCAAGAACAAATACCAATTATATAAAATGGTCTAATCCACATTAACCTTTTTTTTATTCACCTTTAATTCTCAATCAAAATTTTACAAATAATAAAAATTATATTAAATTAAATATTTTAAAATAAAATTTATAAATTATAAAAATATATATTATTATTAATATGATTTTTGTCAAAATAATCTATAGCATGCCTAATAAGCTAAGGTAGATTAAAAGTTTATTCTTTTGAGTTTTTTTCCATATAAAGATGTCAATGTTAAGGCATTATAAATTCAATGCTTAGTCATCATACACCAGAAAAAAAAAAATCAAGGTCATTGCCCCTTAATGTCAAATTAGAGGGTTGAGTCGACAACACTTTCTCGATTAATTGTCACAATCAAACTCCAAAAAATAACATCAGTTGCAATTCATCACAATATGATATCACTTGAATAATTATGGAACAGAGTTTTGCATGTTTTAACATTAATCTTATCAGAAACATCATAATTGATACCTTGTTAATGGTGATTTAGTTGCCACACTAATTAATGATAATGAGATTTTTGAGTTATTTTTTTATATTCCCTCAAACTGTTGGAAGAAAATCAAGTATTTAGAAAAAATGGATCAAAATTAGAACGAAACAGACAAAATCAAAAGAGCAGAAGGATACTTGATTTTGCTTGGAAAACCTGAAAACAAGAAAATACATACAACTACATCTTCAAGAAATTCACTATGAACAAAAAATAGAATAAATAATACAAATAACTCTTTACTCAATCTTCTCAAGTAATTTTTAAATTTCTCTTGGTCTAGGGCACACTCACTTCACCTAGGCACATGGGAATGGAATTCACATTACTTAAAAATTCAAAAAGCTACTTTAATATGAACTCTACCACTTCATAGAACTGCAACATTGAGAAAGTAAGGCTTAGGTAAATGGTGGGTCTATCATTTTGGGTCTGATGCATAAGTTGTAGCATAGCCCCTCTTTCTAGTGAAATCCTAAAAATCTTGGCTCCGAAGCGCTTATCTCCTAACATTGAAGCTCTATTATCTCTATCTCTAAAGTAGAAACCTTCGTTTCATAGTATCATGGTGTTGTACACTAGAAAAAAAAAATTAAGACCTGAGTTGATAGTATTTTCCTGCTTGATCGCCACAATCAAATTCCATAACGTAACACAAAAATATATGTGACTTTTGTTGAAGTACAAAGTGTTGAATAAAATGCTATTTTTTACTTTATCTCGGCCACAAGAGAATACTTAGAATTGGCTAATGACAATTCCCATAACTTAAAACATGGAGTTTTGTAGATCACCTTTTTTTTAATATTTCAAGGCTAAGTTGATTGGAAATAACTTTCAATTATAACTAACCTCTATCATATTTTTCTAATCCTTATTACGACATCAGCTCCATTGAAGTCATTTTTAACAAACTTAACAGTATATGGCTTGAACAGTGATTAGTAGGAGCTTAGTGAACGAACAAAGGTGTACGATTGAGCCAATTTGATGTACCTTCACTAAGCTCCTACTAATCACTGTTCACCATCACTAAAATAGAGAAAATTAATAATAAGTAAAACATTAAAAAAACACCTTAATAAGTGATAAGAAAAGATGATGATCACATCTATATATAGGCGAATAGTCTATCTTTCGAGGAGAGATGAAATTAATTTGTTTGATTTTTGGATGATATATGGCTATAAACCTAAACTATATCTTATAAATAATAACTTTCATTAGTACTTTACCAAATAAAAAAAAATTATCGCCACCAAATCAAATTATTGAATTTTAGTCTTCAAGGGACGTTATTTGGCATAACGGTAACAATTTTTTTTATATAGAATCTTTAAAAAAATTTAGAAAGAGGCCTTAAAAAGTGATATAGTTAAATTTCTGCAAAAAATTAAAATAATTTATGTCACATCAAAATAGCAAGATGACAAATTTATAAACCCTAAATGTAAAACTCAAATAATTTTTTTATAATCTTTTCTAAATAATTATATCCAAAAAAAATCACCTTAAAAAATAACTAGCGATTTACATCAAATAACATAATTTTTATGAAATTTTTTTAAATAGTAAAAAATATTAAAAAAGAAGCTTTTGACGCTAAAATTCTAAAATAAAATATATTATTATGCTTAAAAAAAGTTATGGTAGAGTAAAAAGTTTCCTTTATTTGAAATCTAATACACACATGATATTTAAAGAGAACAAGAAAACTTCATAAATTTTAATGGAAAATCAAAAAGGGAAAAATCAGCTTACCAAGAAGAATCTTCCATTATGTATTTGTTTGAGTACAAAATTTCGATAACGGATTACAAAATCATAGAAGGGAACAATGAGAATCAAGATAACAAAGAATCATAATGCTGTTAGATGGCTAGGTGATGATTAATAAATGATGGATCGGTGGATCATGATGGTGACATGAGATTGGCAAGATCGATGGGTATAAACACGAGTGGTGACAATAATTGTTGAGGATTTTCGCTTAGAGCTCTCTCATCTCTCTTGTGCTCATGATGAAGGGCTATTTATATATGGAGTGGCTCTGAAATACACAAAATCGAACCACTCTCCAGATCTTCAAAATCCTTTGATCATTAGATTTTAAGTTTTGAATGCACAAATGAAGTTGAATTATGAGATGACTTGTTAGATCCTCGCCAAGACGCTTCGATTTGACTATAAACACTCCATGTTTAAGAGCTATTTAAGTGATATCCCAAAATTCTATTAATATTTTAAGTTGATCTCACTAATTTCAAGGGATCAACTTACTTTTGATATCAAGATTCATTGGGGAATTTTCATCATATCAAATATATATATATATATATATATATATATATATATATATATATATATATATATATATATATATATATATATATATATATATATATATATTTCAACAATTATAATAAGAGACTATAATTATTGAAAATTCATACTATTGTAATAAAAATTATAAACTATGGAATCTTAAATAAAAAATATTTGTACTCTAAAAAAAATCTAATATGCTATAGTATTGAAGCCTAAACAGCCACCACGAAAAGAAAATAAACTGCAATGGTTGTCGCCATTTAAGGAGATAATAATAAATACTTAAATCTGTGAAAGTAATCAGTCCATTAATCGAAATAAAAGGATTATATCATTATGATTATAATTTTGAATCGCACTTTTTATGAATTATCACTTATAATATTCAAAATAAAAGATTCAACAAGTAATTAAATTAATTGATTAATTTGACTTAGTTGTTGGAGCTTTGGCTCAAATCACAAGCTCTTATGTTTAAGATTTGAAAGTATGAATATGTGAATGAATTTATAATTAAATTCATTTAAACTCTTTTACAAAAAAAATCATTTAGTATTTTATAATTACTAGATTTTTGGCCATCATTATTTTTGAGATAATTTAGAGATTTTAAACATATATTTATATATAGCACATATGTAAAAATTTAAACATATAATTTCTTAATTAAAAGTTAAAATTCTTAATCATTAGACTAAGATATACTTAGCACTTAAATTCAAAAAATAAAAGTTTAAAATAAATAAATAATTTTATTAATTAATTAAGTGTATTTCTTAGAAAAACTTGATGTTATAATTCTTATCTCAAAAATTTATTTTAAATCTCCGAATATCATAAATGTTGAATTTTTTTATTTGACCGACTTCGCTACTTGAGTCAAGTACTGGGCACTCCGTAGACGCTTATATTTATATTTATATCACACAATAATTTTTAGATTAATATTTTTACTATTCTGTTCCTCCTCAATAGTGAACGGTGAAAGGTCAAATGGAGATGTTGTACATGTGGAGGGGCAGCCTGGGATCGGCTACAGCCACCAGAGGCACCTTCTTTGGCGTGGAAAGGCAAAGATCTCGTCCATGTTGAGTTCCTCCGCTTTCATCTCATCCGAAGGCGCCAGATGAAGCCATGAAGGATGTTAGCAAGGCTGGATTGAATGACCTTTAGGCCGAGTGTGTAGCCTGGGCACATCCTCCTCCCAGATCCGAAAGGCAGGAGCTCGAAGTCATGACCCTGACATCGATTTCCGACCGAGGAATCTCTCCGGCGAAACTCGTCGGCTCATCCCAAATGGAAGGGTCGAGAGATAGTGAACATGTTGACGAGGATACGTGTGCCGGCGGGGATGTCGTAGCCGTCAATGACGACGTCTTCGCGGCTTGGCGAGGGATTAGCATGGGAACTGGGGTGTAGACGCATCGTCTCCTTGATGATGGCTGATATAAGAGGCCTCGCGTCCTTCTCCTCCACCCACCTCTCCTGCCGATGACGGTCTAGTTCCTCTGCCGCCTTCTTCATTATGTAAGGCTTCCTCAGGAGCCCGAGATTGCCCACTCCACCGTCACCGCAGAGCTCGTGCCGCCCGCGATTAGGTCCAAGCCAAATTTATAATTAATGCTATTCGTCGTCCTGAACTTGAAACCAATGACTCATTTTAATCTTAGTAGTCGGACTTTTAATCAAACTACAAATTTGAAGCTTAGATCGTCCTCGAAATTAATTACCTGAGAGAAAGCCTTGAGGCTGTTCCTGTTTAGTTTGACGTCGAGGGTGGGATTCTCTGCGAATTGAATGACAACATCGACCATATCCCTGGGTGAAAATTTTCTCCTCCTTCACTCGTCGGGTGATGTGCTCTTCCAGAACGTGCTCCAAGAATCGATGAATTTTTGCCGATGGCCTTCATCCGACGAATATTCCCTGCAAGTCAAGAAAATTTAGCCATGGGATGGAATCGCCAATGACCAGCACACCGTTGAGAAGGAACAGCTCGTCCAGCATCCTCTTGAACTCCTCCTGGGACACTGGCGGCGGGCGGCAGCCTGGTCATGTGGGGTCGAGGTAGCTGCGGCCTAGGACTAGACTGACGACGTTAAGACTAAGTGTATAGGTGGTCCCAACGAGAGAGGATTGCCGGTGGCGTCGAAGAGGCGGCGCAGAAGCCACGCAGCTCGCCGGAGCGAATGTGTTCGTAAGAGTCGAGGCTTAGAGAGCTGAAGAGCTCGATACACATCTTACGCGCCTGACGCCAGTAGGATCCATATGGCGACCACGTGATGTGGAGAAGTTAGGCCGTGTGCTTACCGGCAGCGGTCTTAGGGGCCAGCGAAGGCAAGGTCGTGGGTCTTTAAAAGAGTCGCCATGGTCACAGAAGATCCCACCACTACTGGGAAGGAACCAAATTGAAGGTGCATGACCGGGTCATTTTTGGAGAGTTCGTGGATGGAACGGTGCGGGAGGGCGCCTCATCAAGTTCAGGTTCCCGATGATCGGCCACTTCCGAGGGCCAGGAGGTAGATTCGGCCGCCGGTGCAGGCTGCCTTAGTTTGACGATGAGGACCAAGAAAATGCGACGATTGCCGAGTATGTAACCCACAGCGACGAAGGCTCCATTTGGCGGATGGCCTTGAGATATAATACCTGGGCTATGCTATATCCTCTGCTTGCAGATTGCACTGCTGGGGAGGCAAGGGTTTGAGGCTATGGTTTTGGTATTTATTGGAGAAGTAATGACGAATAATTATGTCGAGAATGCTTCACTTTTTTTATTTATTTTTTGAGTGAATGATTGATTAATAGTTGATGGTTGATAGGGTGATTGTCGATTTGAATAGGATCGACTGATTTAAACGCGAAATTTTTAAAATTCATGCGATTAACATTTTTTTTAAAATATTTTATGTAACTTAAAAAAAAAAAATAAATTTATATTATGTCCATAACGATAAATTATGATTTCGAGGTGATAATAATTACATTTTTGAGAATTTTGAGATAGCCTTTCAAAATTTTGAGATTCAAAATATCGTGAACCCAATATGAAAAGCTTACAATTAATAATTTCGCTCTCATATTTAAATTTTTTTTACCCAAGAGATTTTCACGCGTCGACCTCTTCTCCTGCAAAAGTCTCTTTCGCGACAATGAGATGACGAACAACTCCTTAATTGAACTTTACAATCATCCTATGAAAAACTCCTCAATCTTTCTCTCTTTTTTGTTGATTGGCTCCTTGATCGCAAATTGCGAACATGTCGATCTTCCATGGTTGCTTGCGGGTTGACCTCCCCATCCGATCACATTGCTTATTGTTTTCCAATAAAACAAGTTTACTTGGCAGAGGGGAATTTATTAATCTACATTTATAATACCTCATGTTGCATGTAGCTTCACCAAATCTAATGTCTTCAAAGGCATGTTGACACTTATCATCCCACTTAGCATATTTTTTTTGAAAAGTCTTGCGATGTGCATCTCCCGATATATTTGGAAATAAAAGCGTCTTAGATACTAGTCATCCTTGGAAGGATGAGAGTTAAACTCTTAGGTGTCATTTCTAAGATAGCTTTGATCTTTTTAGGATCTATTTCTATTCCTTGGTGTCAGATAACAAATCCAAGGAATTTTCCTAAAGCTACTTCGAATGCACTTGAAGTTCATTTTGAGGTTATATTATCTTAATGAAAACTACTCTCAAGTCAAAGAGGTGGTCTTCCTTTCTCTGCTCTTGACTACTAGATCATCAACATAACTTTTCGACCTAATGATGAATCAATTCATTTGAAGATGTCGAGTCATTATTTTATGTAGCATTTTTGGAAAGGCATGACCCTAACGAAGATTACGTCGAGGTTAGAAAAATGTTTCTTTCATCTTCAGGAGACATCTTGATTTGGTTGTAGCTAGATGACCTATCCATGAAAGTGAAAACTGCATGAGATGAGGCGATGTCCACCATTAATTCTGGTATAGGAATAAGAAACTCATCTTTAGAACATACCTTGTTAGGGTCATATTTTGCCATAAATTTGATCATTCTTCTTCTTAAGCGGGATGACATTAGCCTAACCGAGATAGGATATTTTTCTTCCCGATGAAATTCGATTAATTTCTTGACTTGAAATGATTTGTTGTTTGATTTCTAATGCAAGCTTGCTTGCTTGATAGGAGTAGCATTAGGATCTATTGCTTGCTTGTGGACTTTACGTCGGAGAAAATTTGGGCATCTTCTTCATGCGGCGATCTTTAAAATCAATCAATAGCCTAACTAAGTTATTGGTTTCTTCTTCATTCAACAATGAACTAATGTACGTCAGGCATGAATTTTCTTCTGTCCCGAGGTTGATTTCTTTATGCTTGTCAATTGTTGAATGGATCTCCTCTTCAAATTCTAGAGGTGCATCCTTGATTTGGAGATTATTAGATCACACAGATTTTAAACACACATTTTCATAAGAGGTGGTGTTGTGTGAAAGAATCTATCGACTCCAAATGATTGATAACAACTAATCATGTCATCTGTCATTGAATATCTTGATCCTAGTCCTAGTTCTTGATTGTGCTTCCTTTGTATTTTCAAAGTACTTTGTTATGCGACCATGTATGAGGAACTAAACCTTTACGTATGAGATTATGAACACAAGGCGAGGTAAAGTCAATGATAATTCCATTAATTCTTTAAATGTATCCTCCTCAGTTCTACATCAACTTCAAGACTTGAGGATGATGATCCCAAAAGAATCTCTTGCTTCATCCTTTGGAAGACTTAGGGACTTCCTTAACTACTAAACCTTCAACTTTTTTGAGATGTAAGTGAGGTTAGAGCTAAGGTTCCCAATTCTTGCCTAATAGTTTCACATAAACTGATTTGAATACTTTGCTTTGTCTGAGGCGTCTTCATCTTTATGGATCAAAGTCACCTCAATGGAACCGAGAGGGGTTGTGGTATACTAATCACATTAGACTCATCCTGAGGATTCCAAGTCTATGAATAGTAGGGGTACTCTTGAACTGAACATATGACCTCTATTGGTGATGGCCAACTAAGGGGTCTTCCACCTCTGAATTTCCTTTATTTACCCTGCTCTACTGGAGGTTGAGTCATCTACCCACATGTCCATATGATGGAATGAACTGTGGTGGAATGTGATATGCATCTATTTCTTCTTCAATTCCCTTTCTTGTTCACTTGGATTTTCATTTTTCTTTTCTTTTCTTTTCTTTTCTTTTCTTCATTTTTCTTTTGATTTTGAGTTTGTCCAAGTTCATGAAAGGGTGTTTTGAGGAAGATAGTAGGTCATCCTCATAAATCTCAACTCTCTAACTAAAATGGCTTTTCATCTCCATTGACATGGTATTCAATCCCATCTTTTTTTGAACTTGATGCAGGAGGGAGGATGGAATTATCTTATTCTAATGTATCCAAGGCCTACCAAGCAAAGCGTGAATGAAGTATTCAATCAATGATGTAAAACTTGGCTTTAGTCTTCTCACTATCTCCAAAGGTAACACTATGGAACCTAAAGCCCTCTCACCTTGTTCATTGAATCCTCTCAACATCATCAGATCTCCTTGGAGTGTAGAGATGTCGATCCTCAAATAGGCAAGGGTCTTTAGACTCATAATGTTCATCGATGCACCGGATCCATGAGAACTGGCAAAGTCGAACCGCCCTATGTATGAGTGTAGAGGACGGTTGTGCTCCAAGTCCCCTGAAGAAGGTCTTCATCTATGAAGGTGATCCCTGAGCTTTGTGTAATGTGCCCTCACTATAAGCAGTCGCTTGAGCTAAGCATATCTCGTGATCAAGATTAATGATTCCCTCATCTCTTTGGATAAGACAAGGCATCGTATATGCTTAGCTTAGATGGAAAATTTCTTAGATGAGAAAGGACATTGTAGTCCACCTTGGGTTGATCCTCCACAAGCATATCCAAGGGTGGAGCATCCTGTGGAGGGGCTTCTCGATCCTCTATACCAATGGCTTATTTCCCTCTATCTTGAGGTGTTGCCCTAGAGGTAGAACCTTGCCACAATGGAGGTTGACTTGGTGATCTCTTATGGCAGGGTAATGGAAGGTTCTACCTGCACATCAGGCTCACCTATAGCTTCTCCTATGGGACCCTCAAAATCAGATGATTCCAAGTCTATCTCAAGAGAACCATAGTATTGAGTAGGAAGTCCAACTCAATCAAAAAAAAGAGGAAGATTGAATTATTATAGTTATTTTGACTTGAAGAGTTATCATTAGAATAAGTAGATAACCCATCGGCGACATGAGATGTAATTCAAACTAGCTTTTATTCTTCAATTTCTTGGATAGGTACAAAGTAGAAATCAAGTAAAGTGGGGTAAGGATTTGATGCCCTTATCCAATACAAGAGTTCTACTAGTAGAAAGAAGAACTAAAGGGAGGAAGTCATCGGTAGCTACAATGGTGGCGGAGGCGACCATCGGTGGTTCTATCTCGACACATGTTGTTGCCGAGCTCCCTTTCCTCGAGTTGGCACCACAACTTGCAAACCTTCCTTGATGTTGAGGTTTGAGCTACAAAACCTGCAAGGAAAGTTTCTTGATCTGGATGATCTTTTAGAGGTTTTGATAAAGAAATATCCCAACCTTCTTTAGTTTTGGAAGGATCACATGTATCCCCAAGGATTACCCTAATGGAACTAGATGGTTGTTCCACAAGGTATTCCTTTGGGATAACTAAAGCACCGTCTTGAAGCTATGTTCAAGCCATTCCTTAAATGTGAAGCAATCCTCCAAAACATGACCTAGCATATGGTGGTAGGGGCAAAAGTTAGGATCATGACTTTTGCCTACTTCCTAGTCTCCTAGGCTGTAGCTGAAAATCAAGCTTCTTTAAGAGATTCTTAAAGATCTTCGATTACCTCCTCTTAAATGAATAAGGTTTGTTGCTTATCTAAAAGAGTAGGTGGATCATCCACTGGCGGTATGTGCCACCGATGGTATGGTGTGGTGAGGTGCGGCCATGGAGGCTGGAGGCCAGGCTCTTGGTGGTAAAAGGAGGTGGAGCTAAGGTTGTTGAGGTGGTCTCTGACATCTCCGTTGCTTCCCCTCCCATCACTATCCCACTTCTTCTCATAGACCTTATGTGGCTTTGCTTTGGGCAATTCTTGAAAAGGCAACCAGCCTCTCCTTGTAGACTAGCTTCCTTGTTGATTAGCTTCTCAAATATTTTGATAGTGAAGCCCTTAAGCATGAAGACAATCTGGCCATGGATATTCTTTAGAAGAATCTCAATGGCATGCTCAAATGGACTCGATTTCATACTCAAGTTATGCCATCAAGAATATAGTCAATAAGGGACTCACCGGTGTTATGCTACAATGAGATCACAAGTAACCCGAGCTCCAAAGAAACCTCTTGACTAAGAGTTACTCCAACTCAACAAATATTTTTACTCAACCATTGGAAGTTTAGCATACCAATCAAAAGCTATCCATGCTAGTAACAAAGAGGTGGAATAGTAAAGCATCAAGCCACCCAAGATTGCAACAAGCCCCAAGTGTGCAATATGTCGCCGGGTTTCTACTATCATCAAAGCTCTTGAAAGAAGGTGGCATGAAACCCTTGGGATATTGGATTGCATCAAATTCCTCTAGGTAGGATCTACCCTTTGTAACCGATGATCCTCCCCGGAGCCAACACTTCCTTCACTTGCTCAACCATGGATCTGTCTTTCTCATGGAGGTACTTTCCACTACCTTCTATACATGCTAGTGCTACCTTGCTCAAGAGGTGTTGGTCCAAGACATGCACTAACTCGGCCGACTAATATCATAGTGGATGAACGCCGGGGCTTATAAAGAATAAAACTATGCTAACAAGTCCTCAAGCCTCGCCATCCTATCTATTCATCTTTCTACTTTAATTGATATCGAGGTGTTGGCATTGGGTTGTCTTCATCAACCTCATCACCTTCCATGGCTCGCCGCTCCAAGGAGGGATCCTAGTATCCACCATGCCTCTGAAGTCTCCCAATAAATCATCTTCATTGGGATCAAAGATCTTCTCCTCATCGAATCATACCCCATAATTTCTTCTTCTACAAGATAATGTGCTACTATCTCCTCAGAATCAATAAACACAATGATTTTGGCAGGTGTGATCACTATCATGTATCGAGAGGCACACCCCGCCGAGAGTCAATCATACGAGGACTGCACTCACTAGAAGGGACACACTCCTAACTGTCACTAACTCTAAAAGGGGTGACATTCCTAGGAGGTACTACTATCATTGGTACAGTTGGGCTATCATTTGCTCCCTAATACCACCATCTCCATGTCTAGTGGTGTTGATGACATCCACTATGCTTGGGTCCATTTCCTCCGCACCACTAGAAGGTCGAAGGAGAGCTCACCTCACATAATAGGCGGTGTAGATGAATAGGATCCTCATAGCCGGATCACCAATGGGGTGCTTCTCTGATATGGCCTTCATGGCCTTCATGGAACTGAGATGCGTGATGTGAATGATGATGGGGTAGAGCGTGGTGGAGACACCATCGACTCTCGGATATGACCCTCTTCTATGATGGGTCACAGAGATGCACGGCGGTACCGAAGCTAGAAAATCAATGAGTGCGACCTGACCAACCTCCTCTCCGGTGATATGAATAGATGTATGGGCCTCTTTAGCCCTCTCCTCAAGATGTTTTCCCACACTACGGGGGATGATAGATCTCAAATCAAATTGAGCTCCAAACTAACGTCCATAAGCTCGCCAACTGTGAAAATTGATCAAGGTTGGCATGACCTGCTCAGTAATCGAGGGTGGTGTCAACCACTAGTGGAGGTGAAGTATGGATCCTCCTAGCATCCTCTATGTTTAACCTAGAGAGAGGATGAAACCGCCTATAATCAAGTGATCAGTAGGTACCTCCTTTATAACCCACTGCTGCCTCCATCTCCCTAGCAATCCTGGTATGATATCGCTTAATCATGCAGATTTTATTTCTCCTCTATGTCCTAGTAGGATGAGTGGAGTAAGAACTAGACCCAACCTCAAAGGCTGGGGAGGCAATCTTTGGGATCAGAGGAGCCTTACCCTTAGAGGGTGCTGAGTGGGCTAGCCCATCGAAAGACGAGAAACCATGTGGTGCAGCTATCACGCCACCTCGCAAAAGCGATGAGACTACCACTGCTTTCCTCTTTAATGAGGGGATGTCAAAATATGAGGGTAAATCGATCTAGATGATTGCTTCTGCCTGGCCACTGCAGTCCTACTAACAGTTGTGAGGGGAGTGCCCTCACATGTGATCTTCACTCCCTCAAATCCTCTACCAAAATGGATAAGGTGAGTATGATTAGCTCGGGGGAGATTGGCTTGATCCAAGGCCAAGTCCATGCCGTAAGGGAAAGTGAACACAAACTTCTGTGAGCTTGCCATTTCTAATCAACTGCAAAAATTGAAGAACTTAATCAGAATGTAAGATGACCGAGAATCTAATGTTGGAAACAAGCTTGGATCAAATTTTTATTTTTGTTGATTTCTAAATTTGAATTTAGAATTTGAACCCACATCCAACATTTTGGAAGTGTTAAGTGGGTTCAAATGGATTAGAGAAGATTTAGAAATTTGAGTAAAAAGAGAAATTTTTTTAATATGAATCCAACTTCAACAAATTTGGGTATGTTGAAAATGGATTCAAATATTTTAGAAAGATGCTTCCATAGGTTCATTTGAAATTAGATTTTGATTTAAGAACCCTTTCCTTTAACAAATTTGGGTATGTTAAAGTAAGGGTCAATTGGTTTTATTTTGATTTGGTATTTTGAATTTATTCACTTAGCAAATTTGGGTATGCTAAGTGAAGTGTTTGAAAATATTTCTTTTTTGTGAATTGTTGTTGATTTTGAAAATTGGAATTCCCATTTAGCAAATTTAGGTATGCTTGAAGAACCCAAGTGTGTTTTATTTTTTTGAAAGATTTTGAAAATAGGATTCTTAGCAAATTTGAGTATGCTAAGAAATTAAAGTGTTTCATTTGTTTTGGATATTTGATTTTGCAAAAGTAGGATCCTTAGCAAATTTGGGTGCTAAGGAACCTAATGTGTTTTGGTTTTAATTTTCTTGATAGATCCCAGCAAATTTAAGTATGCTAAGAATTAGTGTTTCT
Organism: Cymbidium sinense; assembly: GCA_021442155.1. NCBI lineage: Eukaryota > Viridiplantae > Streptophyta > Magnoliopsida > Asparagales > Orchidaceae > Cymbidium > Cymbidium sinense. The sequence continues at coordinate 86,189,852 of CM038218.1, read as the reverse complement.
TTTTGATTTATTTTTGAAAAGTAGATCCTTAGCAATTATGCTAAGGAATCTAATGTTTTTCCTTTGTTTTGATTTGTTTTGATTAAAAGTGGAGATTTTACTTTAGCAAAAAATGGTATGCTAAACATGAAGTTCCACTAATTTTGTGAAATGAAATTTCACTTAGCAAATTTGAGTATGCTAAATGAAATTCCAAAAGATGTGTTCAAAATTTTGTGTTTTGGTTTTATTTTGAAATGAAAGCTTCATTTTAGCAAATTTGGTATGCTAAAGAGTGAAGTTCCAAAAGTTTTGAAAATTTTGTGAAGTGGAAATTTCATTTAGCAAATTTGAATATGCTAAATGAATTCCAAATATGTTTCAAATTTTGTTTGAATTTTGAAAATGGAGACTTCATTTTAGCAAATGGGATATGCTAAATGAAGTTCCAAATGTGTTGAAAATTTTTATTTTGAATTTGGAGACTTCAAACAAATTTGAGTATGCTAAATGAAGTTCAAATGTGTTTAAAAATTTTTGATTTTGAATTTGGAGACTTCACTTAGCAAATTTGAGTATGCTAAAAGAAGTTCCAAATGTGTTTGGAAAACTTTTTGATTTTGGATTTGGAGACTTCACTTAACAAATTTAATTATGCTAAAGGAAGTTCCAAATGTGTTTGAAAATTTTGTTTTGAATTTGGAGACTTCACTTAGCAAATTTAAGTAAGCTAAATGAAGTTCCAAATGTGTTTTGAATTTTGAAAATATGATTGTTAAGTTTTGATTTTGAAAAGAAGACTTCCATTTCACAAACTTGGGTATGTAGGAATAGAAGTCAATCTTATTTTTGAAATATGAAAATTTTATTTTGTGTGTGATTATTGCTTGTTTTTTTAAAGAGGGAATTCCAACTTAATCATATATGGGATATGTTTAAGTGGGATTTCCAAATGATGTTATTTTTATTTGGGAATGAAATCTTCATTCAATAAATTTGGGTATATTGAATGGAGATGTTCATATGTGCTTTTGAAAATTTTAGTTTTGTTTGAAAATGAAATTTCCATTCAATAGTGTGTACATTGAATGGAAAGGTTCATGTGTGCTTTTGAAAGTTTTATTTTAATTTTGATTTTGATTTTGGAAAGATGATTGTTCATTTTATTTTGAAAATGAAATTTCATCAAAATGAATTGAGGGAAGATGTTCATTTGTGCTTTTGTAAAAGATTGTTAGTTTTATTTTTGAAGATTCCTACATGTAACAATTATGAGAATTGTTAAATGAGGGTGATTTAAGAAAATTTTTGTGGAAAATATTTTATTATGTGCATTTTTGAAAGAGTGCTTTTTGAAAAGAAAGATTTTTATAAAAAAATTTATTTTATCTTTATTATTTTAGAATGAACCTTTCCTTATCATAAAAATGATAAGAAGGAAGTCTTTAAATATTTTCTTTTTTATTTTCTATTTAGATCTTTTTATTTTTACCCATTGGAGAACCCAACGGGGTTTTAAGTCCAACACAGGGTGAGGTCCTAAAACCTAAAGATGTTGGCTAGCTTAACTTAAGAATGAAATAAGCTAAGTGCCAACAGAATGAAAGATAGTCTCGGATTCATACCAAAGTACAAACCCATTATCGATACTTGAAGGCAATGATCATTTACCAAAGATGGAGAGAGGAACCATCCCCAACGGAGTCACCAGAAAAATATGTGGTGAAATTTTTAATATGAGATTTCTAGAAGAATAAGATATGTATATTTCCATCTTTAGTCTATGCAGGATAAAATGAGGATGGAAATATACATCTTTTTTTATGTAATTTTGACACTACATAGATCCAGATGTTCTTATTGAGGGTGATCAGGTATGACATTGAGGAGAGGTGTACTATCTCAAAGATAGAAGTCACCACCCTACAATGGACCTAATCACCTCAACAAGGACTCCTAAGATAATGGGTCTGCATGTGTACCAAAGATTCTTCCCTACTTTACATGGAAAAGTAAAGTAGGTTTATTTTAAATTATGTTCAAGTTCCAGGCAAGCCCCATAGTTAATTACATCTAAGGAATGAGATCCTTAGAATACTCTTGATTAAGGTAAATGATCATTGTCTCCAAAGATTTCAATAGTTGGACTATCAATCAATTAGTTTATTTTGAAGATCAAATGGGATTGATCAAAGAGGGAGTTATTATTGAAGTTAAAATGAAGATAAGTAGAGATACTCATGATGCTAGAAACCTAACGAGCATCTTAAACTATCCTATGGTTGGGCTTTACATTTTTGAAATTGATTATTCATTTGAGTTGACTTTTTCATTAGAAATTTAGACTTATGATTCCATAACACAAGATTAAGGAAATGCCTAAGAGGTGAGAATGCTTATGGCCCATGGAAGGGAAAAGTAAACTTAGAACCTAAATCTAGGGAGCTTTGGCGAGGGCTAAAAGTACAACCTAAATCTGAGATGAAAATGTGTATTTGATTTGCCTCCACAAGAGAGGACAAACCACCCGACTGCTTGGACTTACAATAGCCTGGGTGGCTACCAACTAACTCCTCATATTTTTTTAAATTCATGTAGGCAAGTCATATGTTTTATGCAAGATAGCTAGACAATTATTTATTTAGAAAGAGACTAAGTCCTTAAACTCACTCCCTAAAGAGACTAGATCATGTAAGGGTATGCTTCAAATGACCTAAATCTAATGTAATTTAGATTTTATTTTATTTTTATTTTTGGACAATCATTTTGACTCAGGCTAATAGGATTCATATGCCTAATGCATGAGAAGTAAGATTATTGGCCAAAATCAGCGAGAAGGGAGGAGGTGTGTTTCCACCATGGCTCTCAAAGGTCAAGCCAAGTTTGTCTCACAAAGGTGGAAGCCCTCCAATCAAGAGTGAAAATAATATGCATTTGTGCATGATGTTATAAAAGAAGTACTCATCCAGCTAAGGGGTTACTAATTCTTTTATCTTGATTTTAGCCTAAGCTTTAGGTGAGGTTATGAGTTCTTTATTTTAGTTTTGAATTGTTAAATTTGGTAGAAGATTTATTTTTCCCTAAGAGCCTAATCCACATCCAGGCCATACATCAAGCAAGGAAGAAACTAGGAAAAGATGTCATCTTAATGCACAAGCTAAACTAATCATCAATCAATTTATAAAGCTAAGTCAAAGGAATAAAGGCCATTTGTGGTCGAGCACCACCGACAAACCCAAAAAATAAATTGGTAGCGAGCTCTACCCTTATACAACCCGATTATAAATGAATTAAATACAATTAAGCAAGGAACTCATTATTATGGGGTCTTCAAGCTTCATTTCTTCATTCTTCTTTTCTTTCTTCTTTTTTTCTTCTTTCTTCTTGGTTCTTCTTGGATGGTTGGAAGGTGGATGCTAAAGGCTTCACATGGTGCATAAGATGAGATCTTATGACCAATGCTCATCCTAATCCCCATAACAATCATTCCAAAATTAATTGCAAAAAATTACATGAAAAGGAAAAGTAAATCTAGCTAACACCGCAAAATAGAGATTAGCTAAACAAACCATACAAAATCCCAAGCATGTATATTGACTTATCACCCCACACATGGGTGACTAAGTCCACTCTATTGGATTATGCTTAGGGTATAAGCACCAGAAAAGCATTTATATTTTATTTATCACACCCTTAAGCACAATCCTAAAAAGATAATGGTTAGACTAAGATCGCCCTACCATTTATTCTACACACATGCATCCTAATATCCAGACTAAAATATATATCACAAAATAAAAGCAAACATCAAACCATGCACTGCCCTAACCTAAAGCTAAATGTGGTGACTTAATCTAATGTGTATGCTTTAGAGGTTTGTGTGGTATGCTTAGCTATGGCTTTAAGTTAGAATTTTCTAAGTGTGAAGAATGTTCAACTTAGAGGAGGGTTTCATTTAAGTGATTTAATTATTTTGGATTGATTTTATTTTATGTTTTGATTGGCAAGTGAATCATACAATTAATTACTAAGTTATAAAGAGAAGTTCTCTTCTCTTTCCTTTCCTAATCTAAGTAATTTTTAAAGTGGATTCATAGTTTTATTTAGTGAATGTTTTATTATGTATTTTAATTAATCCTAAATTTATATCAACTCTAAACAAACTTATTAAAAAAAGGCATTTTAAGATTAAATAAAATGAACTAAATTCACAAAACATACTTCACTTCATTTCTTTCCTAACATGTATAACATGCATATAAATGAGTCCTAAACATATCTATACATACAAATGGGAATGTTTAGCACACTTTATGATGCATGCTAAGTAGTTCAATTAAGAAAATTTGAATGTTTATGATGATTTTCATTAAGTAGCAAAGGGGTTTCTTATCCAATTTTCACATGCACATATGAATGTATGAAAGGCATAAGTGAATAAGACACGTTAACTGTGGTGTAAGGTACAAGACCTACTTAGGTGTACTTAAAGCCTAGCAATCTCAGGGTTGTATAGACTAATATACCACTTTCCTTAAATAAAGCATGTGTACAAAAGAAATGAATGGAAAAGAAAGAATGCAAAAGTTTATGTTGGTTGATTTATTTTGTTTATACAATTTATATACAAGATAGGTATTTCTTAAGTAATAGCATAGAATGAATTGTATATGGAATTAGGCAAGTGTTAGGATCTTTTCAAATGAACTATACACTTTGCCAAATCCTATTCAAAACTATACTAAAAGAGAGAAGGAAAACCTGCACTACATCCTTATATTTTACTCACATGAAAACTTATAAGTAAGATATAAGTAACACACTTTCCATTTTGATAATTGATTCATATATTTTGAAAATAATTTGGATTTAATAGTGATAATAGCCACTCATATTCTTACTTTAGTCCAAACATGGAATTTGATATAAAGGAAACATTTTCATTTTAAATTTGATTTTGAAAAGCATGAATGCATGAAATCATATGACACATATATTTAGCATGTTGGAAAGAACTAAAGTAATAAAAGCATGTAAACACATTCACCCTTAATTAATTCCTAAAGACAATCTTATGAAATAAGAAAGCTTAAAGTAAATCAAAGTTTGTTTAATGTGATTTTTTTGATTTGATTTGATTTAATTTGAAAATGTGAGGTGAGTTTGATGTTCCTAACCCATTCCCACATGTGTTTGATATTTTGTATAATTTTAGATGATTAGATTCATTTTATATTTTGATTAGGTTAAGGTATGAATTAAGCATAAGATGAATTAAGCATGTTAATTACCCCTTACCTACACCACCTAGCATAGTTAATCAAATAATTATGAGCCAATGAGATGACATAAACAACACAAGGAATTTAAATTTGCAATGCACCTAGGAAGGAAAAAGGCCTAATGCAATTTGGCTCATGATTAATGATTAATTAAGCTAAGGGTTTAACTTAAGTAATTTCAAAACACCCCTCACACATATGTTGAATTTTGATTTCTTAATTAACTTAGGCTCTTGAACACCTAAGCATCTACCAAGTAGATTAATTGAGTTCTAGAAATTTTTAGATTTTAAGAAATTAAGAGGGTAATTAGTGAATTAACCCTTTAATTAAGAGAGATTAAAGAAAAGGGGTTTAATAGCTTAGGGAAATTTCCCAAAATTATTTCTAAACCTTCTATTCATTAAATAACTTAATCAACTAAAAAAGGATTAAACCACTAATCAAACTCTTAATTAATCTTAATTACATAAAGGGTAATTAGAAATGAATTAGCAATTTCCCAATTAAGCCACCAATAAATCCCAAGAAAATTAGGGAGGTATAAGTCATCCCTAAAATGTACTCAAGAAGTTTGAATTAATTAGTGAATTAATTAAAGGATAATTAGCAAATTAATATTCCCAATAAAACCCAAAATCAGAAAAGACATTGTTCAAAATCAATTAAAATTAATTTTAAAATTCTATCAAATTATCTATCCAATGCAATTTATTTCATATTTTTTTAATTTTTCCATGTTGAGATATGAATTTTAGGTTTAGGTGATTAATTAGATTTAAATAAATCCTTAATCCCATTCACACGAATGCAGGCGCTTTACGCCGCTCCTCATTCGCTATTTAAAACATTGCATTGTAGTGCCAGATGGCAACGACGCTATGTGCTTTCTCCTCAACCATCCCATCAAGGATCGGATGGCTGAGATTAAAGCCGTGAATCAGAGGATTAGAAATGGATATATAGCATGTTTTAATCTTCATCGTCCATCCAAAATGTGCGAATGGATGACCAAAGATCCTTCCCTGCAAATGCCTATGAACCATGGAGACCTTCCATGTTTTAGGCCTTGATCTGAGCTCGATTGAGCTCGGACTTGGATGAAACTCAACCCACACCATCAACATGCATCTTAGATCACATTTAACGATCAAGATCCTATGCCATTAAAATTTCTTTCACAAAGATCCACACCATAATGAGTTTAATGATTGGAAAATGGCTAACCTCATCAGAGGTGATCATAATTCCCTTGGAGAAGTTTCATTGGTGACAAGCTTTGAAAGTTTAAGGAGGTTGAGTGGATCTTCCTATGTCACCTCTCCTCCTTAGCTTGAGCTCAACTTTGATCAAATTGATCCCCCTTACTTCAAGAACTTGGAAGAGAGCTTGGGTGAACTCGACTTGGTCCTCTGATGAAGCTTGAAGAAGGAATTTGGAGTTTGAGTGTGGAGAGTTGGAATTCAATGGACCTCCCCTATTTTACTTAAGAAAAATCGAGAAGATACAAATTGAATCTCCCTGAAGGTTTGGGATCACTGAATGGCTCCAATGACTCCTTCTGACTCAATCGACTATGGCTCTATGAAGATTCAAATGAATTAAGGGGAGTATATCTCCCCCTTTGGCAATCGAATGACCGAGCATAAGCTTGCCATTTTGATCCAATTATCTTGATTTAGTAGGTTGTTTGAGCTCTTAGGATTGTCCTTGAGTTTGATTTGGCCAGATGAGTGGGAATATAAACTCCCCATGTCCTCCATTTGGGTGTAAGGAAGATTCCCATGTGGCCATTTCCATGCACATGGTCGATTTGGCCATTGGGTCAAGGGACCCAAATTGTTGTACCACCCTCTCTAGTATTCACTTGATCCACTAGGAGAGTATCAAGTAGGTATGAAGAGGATTTGACCAAATTCCAAGTGAAATTGGACAAAAAGTACTCTATGGCCTAGAAGTAAAATGGTCATTTGGCTGATTATTGAATTTGGGTATGTTTGGTATGTTGAGAAAATAGGTTTGGCCAAGTTTCATTGGATTTGGAGTTCATTTATTATGGTTTGGCTCATGTTGACCCATTTAGGTTAAAATGGGTCAACTTGGGTCAAGTTGACCAAGTGGTCAACTTGGGTCAAGTTGACCAAGTGGTCAAATTGGGTCAAACCAAGGGTTAGGTCAAGTTCATATGACCATTTGAAATGTTTTGGTGGCTTTGGTTTGATTCAATTTGGTTTAGTTTGAATTTGGTTCATATGACTTCATTTAGGTCAAATGGGTTAAGTTGACCAATTTGGTCCATTTGACCTATTTGAGCTCAGGTTTAGGTTTGATTAGTCATATGAAGTGGATTGGTATCTTTATTTCTAATCAATTTGGTTAAGAATTTGGCTCAATATGACCCTTTAGGTCAAGTTGGGTTCAAGGTCAATTGGGCTAGTTAGTTGGCCAAATTGAGGCTTTGGTCAAGTTCAACAAGTGATTTAGAATGAACTTGACACATTGGTTTCAATCAATTTGGGTTAGATCAAATTTTGACACATTTTGACTTTTAAGTCAAGTTGGGTCAACTTGGGTCAAGTTGCCAAAGAAGCTCAAATGTTGACTTGGTCAAGTTCAAACATTGGTCATGAATGAACTTAGATCATTCAAATCAATTTCTCCTATGATGGATTTTGATATGTTGGGTTTCATTTTGGCTAAGTGTTGACTTGTCCTTAGGTTTGACTTGGACCCAATTTGAGTGATTGATCATCTTATGATGATTGTTGATCATGATGAGAGGCTTAGATGGGATTAGTTTAATCCAATTTGGTTAGGATTAGAATTTGGTTCATAAGGGTACTTTAGGTCATTTTGGGTCAAGTGAGCCTAAGTGGGTCAAATGTCTTAGTCAAAGCTTGATTTGAGTTTGGTTGAACTCACTTATAGACTTATGATTGAAATATAAATCTATTTGCAAGTGGTTTGAAGTCAAATGTTTTGATTCATTTGACAATTTCAAGTTCAAAGGGTGAACATGAGTTTAACTGGTTTAATTTTGAATTGAGTTTTGCTAAGTGATTGAAGTTTGTATTTATATTTGGGTTCATGATTGAAGGATTGATTGAATCTTGATGGAAAATCAAGAGTTTGGCTTGATTTAAAATTGATTTGGCTAAGTTCAAGATTTTGACTTGAAAGGCTTAGGTTGGATTTTGAATGAGTTTGAGTTTGATTTTTGGAACTAGTTTTGATGGTTTGAATTTATATTTCATTTATATTTGTGAATATAAATGAGAATATAAATGGTTTACAAAAAAATATCAAGGATTTGAAGTGATTTGATCATGATCTAGGCTAAGTCCTTAAGAGGAAATTAAGGTAGTTAGAAAATATTTTGAGTTCGGATTTGATTTTTGAGTTTAGTTTGATTGATTTGAATTTTTATTTCATTTATATATGTGAATATAAATGAAAATATAAATGTGTTATGAGAAATTTTCATGAGTTTGAATTGATTTAAACATGATTTTGGCTAAGTCAAGATGGAAATTAAGGACTTAAAAGATTTTGAATTAGAATTTGAATTTTGAATTTGGATTGATTTGAATTTATATTTCATTTATATATGTGAATATGAAATGAGAATATAAATGAGTTATGAGAAAATTTCATGAGTTTGAATTGTTTTGAATGTGATTTTGGCTAAGTCCTTAAGGTGAAAATTAAGGACTTAGAAAATATTTTGAATTTGGAGTTTAAATTTGGATTTGGATTTGATTGATTTGAATTTATATTTCACTTATATATGTGAATATAAATGAAAATATAAATGAGTTAATTTTTATGAATTTGAATTGATTTGAAGATGATAATTCAAAGAGTGGAAATTAGAATTTTAGGTCGCTTAAAGCCTCGCAACCTGGGATTGTCACTAATATACCACTTTCCTTAAATATAAACATGTGTACAAAAGAAATGAATGGAAAAGAAAGAATGCAAAAGTTTGTGTTGGTTGATTTATTTTTGTTTATGCAATTTATATGTACATGTGTGGGTATCCTTCTTAAGTAATCACATAGGAATGAATAACAGAGGTAATTAGGAAAGTGTTAGGTTCTTTCAAATGAACTATACACTTTGCAAAATTCTATTCAAAACTATACCAAAAGAGAGGAGAGGGAAAACTACACTACGCACATCCTTATATTTTACTCACATGCAAGCTTATAAGTAAGATATAAGTAACACACTTTCATTTTTTTGATAATTGATTCATGTATCTTTAAAAAATAATTTGGATTTAATAGTGATAATAGCCACTCATATTCTTACATTAGCAAAAACATGTAATTTGACATAAAGGAAACATTTTCATTTTAAATTTGATTTTTGAAAAGCATGATTACATGAAATCATATGACACACACAATTAGCATATTAGGAAAGAACTAAAGTAATGCAAGCATGTAAACACATTCACCTTAATTAATTCCTAAAGATAATCTTATGAAATAAGAAAGCTTAAAGCAAATCAAAGTTTATTTAATATGATTTTTGTTTGAATTTGAGTTTCATTTAATTTGGAAAATGTGAGGTGAGTTGGTTGTTCCTAATCCATTCTCACACGTGTTTGATATTTTTGTTCAATTTTTATATGATTAGATTTATTTTATATTTTGATTAGGTTAAGGTATGAATTAAGCATGTTAATTACCCCTTACCTACACTACCTTAGCATAGTTAATCAAATAATTATGAGCCAATGAGATGACATAAACCACACAAGGAATTTAAATCAGCAATGCACCTAGAAAGAAAAGGGCCTAATGCAATTTGGCTCATGATTAATGATTAATTGAACTAAGGGATTTAACTTATGTAATTTCAAAACATCCCTCACACATATGAGTTGAATTTTGATTTTCTTAATTGTACTTAGGCTCTTGAACACCTAAGCATCTACCCAAGAAGAATTAATTGAGATATGGAAAGTTTTAGAATTTTGTGAAATTAATTAAGAGGGTAATTAGTGAATTAACCCTTAATTAAGAATGAATTAAGGAAGAAAAGGGGTTTAAGGAATAGCTTAGGGAATGCCCCAAAATTATTTCCTAAACCTCCTATTCATTTAAACATACCTTAATCAACTCAATTAGAGGGTTAAACCACTAACCTTAATTAACCTTAATTACATTAAGGTAAGGAATGAACTAGCAATTCCCTTAATTAAGCCACCAACAAATCTCAAGAAAATTAGGGGAGGTAGAAGTCCTCTCTCTAATTACACCTGAGAAGTTTAAGATTAATCAGTGGATTAATTAAAGAGTAATTAGCAAATTGACATTCCCAATAAAACCTAAATTTAGAGAAGAGAACTATCCAAAATCAATTAAAGTAAATTTTAGAATATTTTATGTTCAATTATCTTTCTAATGTAATTTATTTCATATTTTTTTGATTTTCCTATGTTGAGATATGAATTTTAGAAGCTTAGGTGAATAATTAGAATTAAATAAATCCTTAATTATATCATTAATCCTATGACACCATGCATGCGGCTGACGCAGCATGCACTTTACATGCGTCACTATCTGATTGGCTATTTAAAACATCACATCATAGCATGTACGCGCTACGCACTTTTCTCTCGCCATCCCATCGGACGATGGCTAAGATTAAAGCCGTGTATCAGAGGATTAAAAATGAATATATTACACATTTTAATCTCTGCCATCCATCCAAAATGCATAGATGGATGGCCAGAGATCCATCCCTACCGCTCTCTGTGAGCTATGGACACCGTCCATGTTTGAAGTTTGATCCAGCTCGACAGCTGATTGGGATGAAAATTTACCCACACCATCATCATGCAACCTAGATTACATCTATTGGTGAAGATCCTATGAGATTAACATTTCTTTCACAAAGCTCCACACCACATTGAGTTTAATGCTAAAAAATGGCTAATCTAGACGGAGGTGATCACTAATGCTTGATTCCCTTGGAGAAGCTTCATCTAATTGAGATGAAGCTTTACTGAAAGTTTGAGGTGTTGAGGTTGAGTATCTTCTCCTATGGACCAACTCCTCCTTCAAGTGAGCTCAGCTTTGGTCTAGGTGACTCCTCCTTTGCTTGAAGAACTTGAAAGAGAGCTTGGGCAAGCTCGATTGGGGTCCCTGAGGGAGTGTGCAAAGGGAATTGGCTTGGTTTTAGGTATGGCATAAAATGGACTTTTGATGGAGCTCCCCTATTTTCACTTAAGGAAAATTGAGAAGATCAAAATTGGATCTCCCTCTAGGAAGCTTAGGATCACTTGCAAATGGCTCCTCGATTTCAACAATCGATGGCTGTGAAGATTCAAATGAATTAGGGGGAGTATATCTCCCCCTTTGGCAATCAGACAGCTGAGCATAGGCTTGCCATTTTGATCCAATTGCCTTGATTTAGTGGGTTGTTTGAGCTATTAGGACTATCCTTAAGTTCATTTTAGGCTAGGGAGTGGAATGGTGAACTCCCCATGTGCTCCATTTGAGTGTAAGGAAGATTCCATGTGGCCATTTCCATGCACATAATCAGTTTGGCCATTGGGTCAGGTTGGGCTAACCCAAACCCATTGGGTTGGGCGCACCACCCTCCCTAGTGTTCACTTGATCCACTAGGAGAGTATCAAGTAGGTATGAAGAGGATTTGACCAAATTTCAAGTGGAATTGGCCAAAATTTACCATATTGCCTAGGGGTAAAATGGTTATTTGGTTTATTTTTGAATTTGGGTATGTTTGGTATGTTGAGGAAATAGGTTTGGCCAAGTTTCATTAGATTTGGAGTTCATTGGTATGGTTTGGCTCATGTTGACCCATTTAGGTCAAAATGGATCAACTTGGGTCAAGTTGACCAAGTGGTCAAATTGGGTCAAACTAAGGGTTGGGACAAGTTCATATGACCATTTGAAATGCTTTGGTGGCTTTAGTTTTATTGAATTTGGTTCATATGACCTCATTTAGGTCAAATGGGTCAAGTTGACCAATCTGACCCATTTGACCTATTTAAGCTAAGTCATGGGTAGGTTTAGGTTTTGTTAGTCATATGAAGTGGATTGATATCTTTGTTTCCAATCAATTTTGGTTAAGTTTGAATTTGGCTCAATATGACCCTTTTAGGTCAAGTTGGGTTCAAGGTCAATTGGGCTAGGTTTGGTCTAGTTGGCTAATGGAGGCCTTGGTCAAGTTCAACAAGTGATGTAGAATGAACTTGACTCATTGGTTTTAATCAATTTGGCTTAGATCAAGTTTTGAAACATTTTAACTTTTTAGGTCAAGTTAGGTCAACTTGGGTCAAGTGGCCAATTGGGCTAGGTTAAGCTCAAATGTTGACTTGGTTAAGTTCAAACATTGATCATGAATGAACATAGATCATTGGTTTCAATCAATTTGGCCTATGGTGGATTTTGGATATGTTGGGTTTCATTTTGGCTAAGTGTTGACTTGGTAAACCCTTAGGTTTGACTTGGTTTGACTTGGTTTGACCAAATTTGAATGATTGATCATCTCATGATGATTGTTGATCATGATGAGAGGCTTAGGTGAATTTGATTCAATCCAATTTGGTTTGGATTAGATTTGGCTTAAAAGGATACTTTAGGTCACTTTGGGTCAAGTGATCTTAAGTAGGTCAAATGGCTTGGTCAAAGCTTGATTTGAGTTTGATTGAACTCACATATGGACTTATGATTGAAATATAAATCTATTTGTAAGTGGTTTGAAGTCAAATGGGTTTTGATTCATTTGACAATTTCAAGTTCAAAGGGTGAACATGAAATGGATTTTGGCTTGATTTTTGAATAGAGTTTTGATTTGGTGATTGAAGTTTACACTTATATTTGAATTCATGATTGAAGGATTGATTGAATCATGAAGAAACATCAAGAGTTTGGCTTGATTTGAAGTTGATTTGGTTAAGTTCAAGAATTTGACTTGAAAGGCTTAGGTTGGATTTTGATTGAATTTGAGTTTGATTTTTGGGGTTGGTTTTGGTTGTTTAAATTTATATTTCATTTATATATGTGAATATAAATGAGAATATTAATGGGTTATGAGAAAATTTCAAGAATTTGGAGTGGTTTGATCATGATCTTGGCTAAGTCCTTAAGAGGGAAATTAAGGACTTAAGCAAGATTTTGAATTAGGAATTTGAATTTTTGATTTGATTTGATTGATTTGAATTTATATTTCATTTATATATATGAATATAAATGAGAATATAAATGAGTTATGAGAAAATTTCATGAATTTGAATTGATTTGAATATGATTTAGGCTAAGTCCTTAAGAGGGAATTAAAGACTTAAGAAGGATTTTGAATTAGGAATTTGAATTTTGGATTTGATTTGACTGATTTTAATTTATATTTCATTTATATATATGAATACAAATGAAAATATAAATGAGTTATGAGAAAATTTCATGAATTTGAATTGATTTAGATTTGATTTTGGCTAAGTCCATGAAAGGGAAATTAAAGGACTTTGGCAAGATTTGGAATTTGGAATTTCAACTTGGAATTCAATCATGGATTTCAATCATGGGTTTCAATCATGTGTTTCAATCTTGTGGCATTATTTTGAGTTTGGAGAAAATCATTTAGGCTAGAATTGATTTAGGTTTGATGTTGATTTGATTTGGAGTTTGACTTGAAGGAAGGAATTAAGGAATATGGTTCAAGGAAAATTTTCCTTACAATCCTAAGGCATGACCTACTCCTATGGCTAACTCTTCTAAGTCTCTAAGATTAGGTTGAGTGCCCATCTAGTCACTAGATGTGTCTTAGGACTAAGGATCTATGAAAGTCTAAGAGGAGTCCTATGTCTAAGATGGAAGGGTTGATAACTCATTCTAAAAATGAGGTCAACAAAGGCCCCCAATAGATGTGGTGTGACAAAGGAACACCATTAGTGACCAATGATCAACAACACCAAATGATCATAAGCACTAACAGAGTTGACTTACTCCTAACTCGAGGTGTAGAAGGAATCCATAACTTAATGCAATGTGGCTCTACTTATGTCAAGGACATAAGAGAGGGAAGGAGGAATCCACTAGGGATATAATATTTGAACCTTCCACTAGGGAAGCAGGTTCAAGTCATCCACAAGGGGCTTATAAGTTTTATTTATTTATTTTGATTGATTTTATTGGTTTATGATGGATCACACTGAGAAGGAGCTTATATCAGCCTATACCTATCTCAGATTTATTGAACCAAAGGGAGTAGCTTCCTGGCCAATGGGAGAACTATCCAACAGGAGTGCCTTTTGGTTTACAATGATCAACTTAAGGGAAGAAAGCTCGGGGACTCACATCTTCCACTATAAAAGACCAGAGGTAATTGGTTGCTCTAGGCAACAAATCGAACCCGACCTAAGGCTGTCCGTCGGTTTGCGATAATCATGCTAGAAAGAATGCATCATAGTCTTACATCTTACAAAGCGGAATGACTGTCGGGGTGACCCGCTTATGGAAAAATAGATTGAACCCGACCTAAGGGTGACTACAAAGTGAATATTGACCTGGGGATTTATCTCAACTTAGGTAATCAGGAAATTCCTATAGGGAGTTTTGCTGACACTGCCCTGAAGATAGGATGATTGCTTGGGAAAAGGGGCCCTATGGGGGCTTGAATTCCTAATCCACAAGAGAATTAATTTTATTTATTTTGTTTAGTTTATTTATCATGGATCCTGTTAGTTTACAAGGGATCAAACTAAGAATGAGCTTATATCAACCTAGACCTATCTCAGATTTACTGAACCAAGGGAGAATCTGCATATCCGCTAAACAAAGTCTCTAACCACTAGGGTGGCTACTAGTAAAGGGAAACTATCCAATCCAAGAGTAACCTAGGTAGTGTCTAAATGGGGTCGCAAAAGACGTGATCCAAATAGAATGCTCGCAGAGAGAAGGGCCGTTAAGGGCTTAATCCAAAACCCTGGAGAAGATGACATGGCTTCATATATCAAATAGGTATTCGGTGGCCAACTCAAAAAGAAAGCGTGGGGACTCACATCCACCAAGAGTTGTATATCCATCGGGTGAGTCGATAACAAACATCCCAACCAAAGCCCAGTTGCACAATCGCTATGAAGAAAGCTCGAGGACTCACAACCTCTTATAGTAGAACTGATTGCTGGGATAGTATGTCTTCGGCTCAATAGATGCCATCTAACCTAGGGCGACTACTAAGTGAATGCCACTAGAGGACTTATATCAACTCAATTATAGTCAAGAGGAAAGGAGCCTCTGGGGGACTTATCCTAAACCTTAAATATACTCAACCTAGTTAGATCATGATGATTAATTTAAGAAGAAAGCTCAGGGACTCACATCTTCTTAAACAAAATCAACACGAGGTAGCTTACTGGTTGGGCAGTGAAGTTTACCATACTAACAAGGAGCTCGTTGGTTTGTAATGGTCAAGTTAGGATGAAAGCAGGGACTCACATCTTCTGAACAAGTAACTATTGGGGTGACATACTATCAGGGGACTCAATTAAGAGCTAATGAGTGAGTACCACAGGGGACTTGCTCCCACATGACAGTAACCCGAGACAAAAGATATGTGTTTATTTTTTCACATGTGTTAAAAGGGATAGGATGCCTCTAGGGGACTCTTACACCTACCCTAAACACTCTTGGGGATTTAATGAAATGGTGCCAAGGATGGAAAATGGGATTCCCACTAAGAAAAGATGCCGCCTGGGTTCTCTCACATCTAACTTAGTTGTGCTAATCGAAATAGGATGCCTCTTCTTATACCTATTCTAATAGCAGGAGATTATGTTTGTGTTGTGAAAGAGGGATAAGATGTCATCGGGGGACTCTTATACCTACCCTTAACACGTCACGGTGGATTCGCAAGATAAGCAAATAACGCTTCAAAAGAAGAGAAGTTTTTGATGAAATGGAATCAAATTTTGTTGATTAATAGAATTATTTTCAAACACAATCTATTTCATGGGCATAATTTCCTTAGATCGAGCCCATTAATTCGAAGCATTGGGTGTTCCCCTTTATAATCAATGAGCTGATAAGATCCTCCTTGGTAGGCCTTCTCTATGACATAGGGGTCTTTCCAAGTGGGTTCAAACATGCTTCCCATCTTTTGATGGGCAAAAAATGGTCTCTTTAGGACTAACACAAATTCTCTTACTCAGAAATACCTAGGGCAGACTAGCTTATTGTGAGCTTGAATCATTTTGGCCTTGTACAACACAAGGTTCTGGCATGCCCATAGGTGACTCTCCTCCAAACCTTCGAGCTCTATTAAGCACAA
Source organism: Cymbidium sinense (assembly GCA_021442155.1). Classification (NCBI taxonomy): domain Eukaryota; kingdom Viridiplantae; phylum Streptophyta; class Magnoliopsida; order Asparagales; family Orchidaceae; genus Cymbidium; species Cymbidium sinense. The sequence goes on along the minus strand of CM038218.1, from coordinate 86,173,284 downwards.
TTTTGCATTATGCTCTGTAGTGATCATGCTACCAATGCTATCCTTAATGATGGGTGTTGAACTTCTAAAGGTAGAATAGCTTCGGACCCATACACTAAGGAAAAAGGGGTAGATTGAGTTAGATGGTGGGTGGTAACAAGGCTTCAACCAACCGCTGCTCCACACTTGTTATCTTCAAGAGTCTTCTTCAATATCTAGATGAGAGTTTTGTTGAATGCTTTCGCTAAGCCATTTGCTCTGGGGTAGTAGATGGTGGAGTGTCTCTAATGTATATCGTGTCGTCTAGCAAAGTTATTGATCTTGATATTTTTGAATGCAATACCATTATCAGATTTAATTCATCGAGGAACCTCGAACCTATATATGATATGGTTCTTGAAAAATTGAAACACACAAGCTGTGACTTCTCAGTGGGATTGCCTCCCCACTTGGTAGTGGCGCCTAAGATGAACCAATGACCCTTGGAAGATGAGGATTGATCACCCACAATGTTGGTACCCCAACACTGAATGGCCCTGAGGCCAATGTGGGTGTAGAATGTTGGGTGGTGGAGGACCACACCGCACCGAATGATGGCATCTCTTACGCCCATGCGTAATCATCCAAGTAGTATCTTAGTCTCTTGATCTTTGTTTTCATCTTTGGACCAGATTGATGTGCTACACATAGACCCAAATATACCTCATTTACAATTCCACGGGCTTCGTGTTTGTCCAAATAGCGTAACCACAATTGGTTAAAGGACCGTCGATACATGGTGCAATCAACGAGAGCATAGGAGAGAGATCTCTATTTAACAAGATGGGCTTGTGACTTTTCTTGAGGTAGTTTGTCGGTGTTCAAATATTCTATGAACGGTTGCCTCCAATCCAGCTCCTTGTCCATTTTGGCAATGACAACCTCCCCTTCAATAGAAAGTCTCTCGATGAGTTTAGCATCATCCCTTATTGAAATGGACTCATCTTCCAAACATGCCAATTCTTTGTCAAGTTTGGCCAAAGCATCGCTACTGCATTCTCTACTCGGGGAACCTTGTAGATGGTGACTTTGGGAATCTGGGCCAACAGCTTCATGGTATACTCGTGGTAATGATGAAAGTTGGTTTTGAGAACTTTGTAGGACCCAACAATTTGGTTGATGACCAATTGAGAATCCCAAAAGATGTTGATGCTCTTGACACTAATAGTGATGGCTAACTCCAGACTAGCAATCAAAGTCTCATACTCGGCTTCGTTGTTGGTGCAGGGGTTGGAAAGATAGTATGAGAATGTCATCATCATGGTCTGGAGTTAGGAGAACTATTTCTACCCCTGGCTTTCCTAGAAGAGTAGATCATTTTGCTTCCCCTTTATGAAAAGAAGCTACACTATCAAAATACATCTCTCATCGACAGTTGTCAACCCTCCCTAAGTTCATGATTTGTTCATCAGGAAGATCATCACTAAGCGGAGAATCAGTAAGAAGTGGGTGTGCTGCTAGGAAATCCACTATTGCTTGTCCTTTTACTGCATGGAGGGGGACGAGGTGATATCAAACTATGAGAGAATCATGGACCATCCTGCTAAACGTCTGGATAGCATTGGCCGTGTCATGAGGTACTGCAGTGGATTTGTTCTGGAGATTAAGTTTAGCTTATGAGAAAGCATGTAGTGTTGTAACTTTTGAGAGGCAAAGATCAAAGCTAAGCAATGTTTCTTAATAGGTGGATAGTTTGCTTCAGCTAGAATAAGATGATGGCTAAGGTAATAGAGAGTGTTTAATAACAAAGTGTTGAGAGAGTCATCCAATGCAGTAGTGTAGAGGATGAGTGGCCTGGCCGGGATAGGGGCTGCTAGAATTGGCGGCTTCACCAAATACTGCTTGATGTCTTCAAAGGTATGCTGACACTTGTCATCTCACTTGAACTTGGCATCCTTTTTGACAAGTGCTAAGAAAGGCTTGCATCTCCGACAAGATGGAGATAAAGCATCTTAGATATGCCAGCCATCCTTGGAAGGATCTAAGTTGAGTTAAACTCTTAAGAGGTGGCATTTCTAAGATAGCTTTATTCTTTTTAGATTTATTTTTATTCCCAGTGTCGGACAACAAACCCAAGGAATTTTCCTGAAGCTACTCCGAATGCACACTTAAGGGGATTCATTTTGAGGTTATATTACTTAACCGTTCAAAAACTACTCTCAAGTCAAAGAGGTGATCTTCTTTTCTCTGCTCTTGACTACTAGATCATCAACATAGCATTCAACCTAATGATGAAAGAGTTCATTGAAGATTTGAGTCATGGCCTATTAGTATGTAGCACCCGCATTTTTAATGCGAAATGCATGACCCTATAACAGAAGATTTCGATCAGGGTTCGGATAGTAGTGTTTCTTTCATCTTCAGGAGACATCTTGATTTGGTTGTAACCAGCTGACCCATCCATGAAATAGAAGACTACATGAGATGAGGCGATGTCCACCATTAATTCTGGTATACGAAGAGGAAACTCATCCTTAGGGCATGCCTTATTTAAGTCCCTAAAATCGATGCATATGCAAATTTGGTTTTCTTTTTTTTAACTGGGATGACACTGGCTAACCAAAGGATATTTTTCTTCCCTGATGAAACCAAATCGATTAGTTTCTTGACTTCAGAAATGACCTGATGTTCAATTTCTAATCGCATGCATCAAGGAGCTTGCTTAACACGGGTAGCATTAGGATCTATTGCTAGCTTGTGGACTGCTACATCATGAGATAATTCGAGCATCTCTTCATAACTCCATACAAAGTAGTCTTTAAACTCAGTCAATAGCCTAAGTAAGTCATTGGTTTCTTTTTCATTCAGCAACAAACTGATGTACATCGGGCATGGATTTTCTTCTGTCCTGAGGTTGATTTCTTTAAGCTTGTCAATTATTGAATGGATCTCCTTTCAAATTCTAGCGGTGCATCTTTGATTTGGAGATCATCTGGATCATCTGAGATTTTAAACATACATTCTCATAAGAGTTGGTGTTATGTGAAAAGAATCTATCACACTCAAATGATTGGTAACAACTAAACAGTAATCATCATCATTGACTAGACCCACTGTACTGAATCCTAGTCCTGCTCTTGATTGTGCTTCCCTGCCTGTATTGTTCTATAGTTTTTCAAAGTAGAGGGGATGGTTGTGCTCCAAGTCCCGAGAAGAAGGTCTTCATCTATGAAGGTGATCACCTGAGCTTCTTTTGTGTAATGTGCCTCCTCACCTATAGCGGTCAGCTGAGCTATGCATATCTCAGGATGAAGGAGTGCCTTGATTAATGATTCCCTCATCTCTTTGGATAAAATAAGGGCATCGTATATGCTTAGCTTAGATGGAAACTTTCTTAGATGAGAGAGGACATTATAGTCCACCTTGGGCTGATCCTCCACAAGCATATCCTAGGGTAGAACATCCTATGGAGAGTCTTCTCGATCCTCTATACTAATGACTTATTTCCTCTATCTTAAGGTGCTACCCAAGGAGGTAGAACCTTGCCACTATAGAGGTTGACTTCGGTGATCTCTTGTGGCAGGGTAATGGAAGGTTCTACCTGCACATCAGCTCACCTATAGCTTCTCCTTAGAATCGAATGATTTCAAGTCTATCTCAAGAGGTAAACCCATAGTATTCAGAGTAGGGAAGTCCAACTCTGAATTAGAAAGAGGAAGATTGGAATTGTTATAGTTATTTTGACTTGAAGAGTTATCATTAAGAATAGAAGTAGACAACCCATAAGAAGTGACATAGATGTAATTCAAGCTAGCTTTATTCTTCAATTTCTTAGATTTGATAGGTGGTACAAACTAGAAATCAAGTAATGTAAGTGGGTAAGAGATTTGATGCCCTTATCTATTCGATAAAAGAGTTCTATTAGTAGAAGAAGAAGAACTAGCTGAAGTAAAGGAAGTCATCAATGTGGTAGCTGCAATGGTAGATTAGAGGCTGAACTCGGTTGGTGGTTGCACTACTGGGCTATCCCATGTCATCACATGCTACTGTTGAACTCCACCTTTCCCTGAGTTGGCACTGGAAACTTGCAAACCTTCTTTGATGTTGGAGGTTTGAGCTGACTTAGGCACTTGCAAGGAAAGTTTCTTGATCTTTTGGATGATCTTTTTAGAGGTTTTGGATAAAGAAATATCCTAACCATCTTTGGTTTTGGAAGGATCACAAGTATCCTCAAGGATTACCTTAATGGAACTAGATGGTTATTTCATAAGGTATTCCTTCGGGATAACTACAACACCGGTCTTGAAACTATGCTCAAGCTAGTCCTTAAATGTGAAGCAATCCTCTAAAACATGACTTAGCATATGGTAGTAGGGGAAAAAGTTAGGATCATGGCTTTTGCCCACTTCCTTCAATCTCCTATGCTCGGGTAGCTGAAAATTAGGCTTTTTTAAGAGATTCTTAAATATCTTCCTGATTACCTCCCTCTTAAATGAATAAGGTTTGTTAATTTTATCTAAAAGAGTAGGTGGACCATAGCTACTTATGATGGTTGAGGAGTCAGGTCGATGGCATGGTGAGGCTGTGACATGGAGGGTGGCTAGTAGGGCTACCTCGGTGGTGGTAGAGGAGGTGGAAGCCAAGGCTGCTGAGGTCGTGGTCTCTCGGATTGATCTCTAGTTGGTTGCTTTCCCTTATCTACCACTATCATTGTTCCGGCTTCTTCATATAGACCTTCTATGGCTTTTCTTTGGGCAACTAGTCTTGACAAGGCAACTGTTTGGCCTCTCCTTGTAGACTAGCCACCTTGTTGATTAACTTCTCAAATGTTTTGATAGTGAAGCCCTTAAGCATGAACGTGACCGGGCCATGGATATTCTTTAGAAGAATCTCAATGGCATGCTCAGATAGTTGCATCTCACATTTCATACTCAGGTTACGCCATCTGAGAATATAGTCAACAAGGGACTCACCTAGGTGTTGTTATGCTACAACGAGATCACCAATAGTAACCCTTTGCTGAGCTCCAGCAAATCTCTTGATAAAGAGTTGCTCCAACTCAGCAAATATCTTTACTGAGCTATTGAAAAGTTCAGCATACCAATCGAAAGCTATCCTGCTAGGCTACTAATGAAGAGGCAGAATAGTAAAGCGTCATTTCCACTGGCGTTGCAACAACTGGCCCTGAAGTGTGCAATATGCTACCTCAGGTTTTCACTACCATCAAAGCTCTTGAAGGAAGGTGGCATGAAACCCTTGGGATATTGGATTGCATCAAATTCCTCTGGGTAGGGTCTACCCTTTGGGTGATGATCCTCCAGAGCTTGAGCCAACTTCCTTCACTTACTCAATCATAAATTTGATGTCTTTCTTACGTATGGAGTACTTTACTTTCCACTACCTTGCTCATGAGGTAAGGTCTTAGGACCCAAACATGTATGAACTTCGGCAAATAATGATTGTAGTAGATGAACTGGGGCTTATTTAAAGTCGAGACTCGCTAACAAGTCCTCAAGATGCCTTATCCATCCTATCTATTTGTTTGTCTTTCTGCTTTAACTAATATCAGAGGTGTTGGGTTGATTGGCCTGTGTCTTCCTGCTCTACCTCATCATCTTCCATATCCTACTGCTCTTTAAGGAGGGATCCCTTGTATCCACCATGCAACCATTGAGTCTCCCAACAAATCATCTTCGTTGGGATCAAAGCTAATCTTCTTCTCATCGAGTCATACCCAATTTCCTTCCAAGATAATGTGACACTATCTCCTCAAGAGAATGATCAATCTGAACAGGCACAAATGATTTTGGCTGACCGGTGTGATCACTATCATGTACTAAGAGGCATCAAACCTCCCATGCTGCTGGAGAATCAATCCTATGAGGATTGTACTCTAAAAGACACACTCATGACTATCATTGACTCTGAAATGGGTTACATTGCTAGGAGGTTCTATTATCATCAGTGCAATTGGGTTATCATCTTCTCCCTCTATGATAGGTGCCACCATCTCCCTGTCCAGCTGAACTGGTGGAGTTGGTGAAGGGATGACCACTATGCTTGAGGTCTCCATTTTCGCACCACCAAGGCGGAGGTCGGCAGGAGAGCTCAACCTCACCATGGTGGTGTAGATGGAATAAGATCCCTGGATAGCTTGATCACCAAGGTACTCTTCTCCCATGTGGCCATCATGGCTTTGTAGAACTAGATGCTTGTGAATAAGTCGAGGCAGGGAGTAGAGCGGTGTGGTGGAGACACCACCGACTCTCTCAGGATAGGGCCGCTCTTCCTATGATGGGTCATCCATCTAAGTAAAATGCTATCTGTATGATCGATGCGAGTAGCATGTCGATCAGGGAAATCAATGAGCGAGCCCGCCATAAACCTTCTCTCTACTAGTGATGCATGAAAATACGCCTCTCGGCCTATCCTATTGTAGGTGTTTCCCACACTATGGGAATGACATATCTCAAATCAACTAAGCTCCGGACTAACATGCTCAACTTGGCATAAAATTGATCAGGCGATACCTCCCTTTGGTTGGGGGGCTAGTCTGAACCAGGTGGAGGTGAAATAGATCCTCCAGAATCATCTCTGCTAACCGAGAGAGGATGAAATGGGTTCACTGTAAGGTGATCAGTGGGTCCCTCCTCCCATGAATGCGACCTCCATCTCCCCAACAATCCACGGTATGATATTCGCAATCATGCAATTTTTATTTCCCCTCTGAGTGGTAGGGTGAGTGGAGTAAGAACTAGACCCAACCTCGAAGGCTGGGGAGGCAATCTTTGGGATTAGAGGAGCCTTACCCTTAGAGGGTGCCAATGAGTGGGTGCTAGCCCTTACTGGTGCAACACAGGAAACCACAAGGTCCACAGTCACTATCACTGGCGCTTATGGTGAAATTTTTAATATGATGACTTCTAAAAGAATAAGATATATACTTCATCTTCACTCTATGCAGGATAAAATGAGGATGGAAATATACATCTTCTTCTTTTTATGCATTTTTGACACCACGTAGATCCACAGATGTTCTTATTGAGGGTGATTGGGTATGACATTGAGGAGAGGTATGCTATCTCGAATGATAAAAGTCACCACCCTACAATGGACCTAATCACCTCAACAAGGACTCTAAGATAATAGGTCTGTATGTGTACCAAAGATTCTTCCCCTACTTTACATGGAAAAGTAAAGTAGGGTTTATTTTAAATTGGATTCATTAAGTTTCCTAGGGCAAGCCCATAGTTAATTACATCAGAATGATATACCTTAGGAATACTCGATTAAGGTAAATGATCATTGTCTCCAAAGATTTCAATAGGTAGGAATATCAATCGATTAATTTATTTTGGAAGATCAAATGAGAATTAATCAAAGAGAGGAGTTATTATTGGAGCCAAAAAGAGATAGTAGTAGGTACGATGCTAGGAAACCTAGCGAGCATATCAAATTATCCTATGGTTGGGCTTTACATTTTTGAAATTGATTTAATTTGTTTGATTTGGATTTTTTGTTAGAAATTTAGGGCTTATGATTCCACAACACAAGATTATGGAAATGCCTAAGAGGCGAGAATTTATGCTTATAGCCCATAAAGGGGAGAAGCAACCTCAGAACTTAAATCTAGGGAGCTTTGGCGAGGGCCAAAAATACAACCTAAATCTAAGGCAAAAATGAGTATTTTGTTTGCCTCCACAAGAGAGGACAAACAATTGCTTGGACTTACAACTGCCTGGGGGTGGCTATCAACTAAGTCCTCCTATGGTTTTAAATTCATATAGGCAAGTCATATGCATTATGCAAGATAGCATGAGTGTTATTTATTTAGAAAGAGACTAAGTCCTTAAACTCACTCCCTAAAGAGACTAGATCATGTAAGTGTATGCTTCAAATGACCTAAATCTAATGCAAATCATATTACATTTTATTTTTATTTTTGGACCTAAATCTAATTATTTTATGTTGATTTTTAGCCTAAGCTTTAGGTGAGGTTATGAGTTCTTTACTTTTAATTTTGAATTGTTAAATTTGATAGAAGATTTGTTTTTCCCTAAGAGCCTAATCCACATCTAAACCATACACAAAGAAAGAAAGAAACTAGGAAAAGGATGCCACTTAATGCACAAGCTAAATAAATCATCAATCAATTTATAAAGCTAATCGCAAAAGAATAAGAGGCCATTTGTGGTCGGGCACCACCGCACAAACCCAAAAAATAAATTGGGTAGCTGAGCTCTACCCTTATACAACCTGGATTACAAATGAATTAAATATAATTAAGCAATGAATTCATTATTATGGGGTTCTTCAAGCTTCATTTCTTCATTCTTCTTTTCTTCTATCTTCTTTGATTCCTTCTTTTAGATGGTTGGAATGTGGATCCTCCAAAGGCTTCACATGGTGCATAAGATGAGGTCTTATGACCAATGCTTATCCTAATCCCCATAATAATTATTCCAAAATCCTAATTACAAAAATTACATGGAAAGAAAAAGTAAATCTAGCTAACACCTGCAAAATAAAGATTAGCTAAACAAACCACACAAAATCCCAAGCATGTATATTAGACTTATCACCCCACACATGGGTGACTAAGTCCATCTGGCCTATTGGATTATGCTTAGGGGTATAAGCACCTGCACAACAAAAGTATTTATATTTTTATTTATCACAACGCCCCTTAAGCACAATCCCCTGCAGCAAATAATGGTTAGACTAAGATCATCCTACCATTCATTCTATGCACATTCCCCCTAACATCCAGACTAAAACATATCACAAAATAAAAGCAAACATCAAACCATGCATCACCCTAACCTAAAGCTAGAAGTGGTGACTTAGCCTAATGTGTGTGCTTTAGAGGTTTGTGTGGTATGCTTAGCTATGGCTTTAAGTTAGAATTTTCTAAGTGAGAAGAATGTTCAACTTAGAGGAGGATTTTATTTAAGTGATTTAATTATTTTGGGTTGATTTTATTTTATGTTTTGATTGGGTTCAAGTGAATCCTAGAATTAATTACTAAGTTATAAAGAGAGGGAAAGAGAAGAGAACTCCTCTTTCCTTCCCTAACCTAAGCAATTTCTAAAGTGGATTCATATCTTAATTTTGTTTATGAATATTTTATTATATGTTTTAATTAATCCTAAGTTTAGATGAACTCTAAACAAACCTATTCAAAAAGAAAGGTATTTTAAGATTAAGTAAAATGAACTAAATTCACAAAACATACATCACTTCATTTCTTTCCCAACATGTATAACATGACAAGTAAGGTGGACTGTTGCTGCTGCTGCTAGGTGGCCAACTTCTTCAAGTTATCTTTGGCAACTTGCAAACCTTCCTTGATATTGGAGGTTTGAGCTACCTCAGGCACCTAGAGAGTTTCTTAATTTTAGAAACTACTTTCTTAGAGGTTCAGGATAAGGCAATATCCAACCTTCTTTTATCTTAAGAGGATCATAGGTTTCCCCAAGAATTACCCTAATAAAATTGGAAGGTTATTCTAATAAGTATTCCTTGGGGATAACTATGATGCCTGACATGTAGCTACGCTCAAGCCAATCCTTAAATGTAATACAATCCTCTTAGATATGGCTAATCATGCGGTGGTAGAGGCAATAGTTAGGATCATCACTCTTGCCCACTTCCTCCGGCCTCTTGGGCTCTGGTAACTAAAAATCAGGTTTCTTTAAGTGGTTCTTAAAGATTTTCCTAACTACCTCCCTCTTGAATGAATATGGCTTATTCAATTTATCAACAATAGTAGGTTGGTAATAGCTACCTCATGGGGGGTAAGAATACCGCTACTAAGTAGGCTGCTGATATGGTGGGAATGGCCATTATGATGGATGAGGTGGTTGATATGACCGAGGCGATGGCAAAGGAGTTGGCAAAGGAGGATGAGCTCTCTCATACTGAACTCTGGCTGGTTGCTTCCCTTTAGCAGAGGAGGTGGCCAAAGATCCTTCCTCATAATTTCCTGTGAGCCATGGAGACCGTCATGTTCTAGGCCTTGATCCGAGCTCGATTGAGCTCGGTTGGGATGAACCTCAACCCACACCATCAACATGCACCCTAGAACACTTCTAACGATCAAGATACTATGCCATTAACATTTCTTTCACAAAGCTCCACACCACATTGAGTTTAACGGTCAGAAAATGGCTAACCTCATCAGAGGTGATCATCGATGCTCGATTCCCTTGGAGATGCTTTTGTGCGGTTGGGCTTTGGTGAAAGTTTGGTTGAGGCGGTTGAGTGGATCCTCTATGGGTCACCTCCTCCCTTGAGCTCAATTTTGGTCTAGGGTACTCCTCCTCTACCTTTGAAGCTTGGGAAAGAGTATGGGTGCACTCGACTTGGTCCTCTAATGAAGCTTGAAGAAGGAACTGAGTGGAGTTTGAGTGTGGAGAAAGTTGGCAATTCAATGGACCTCCCCTATTTTTACTTAAGAAAAACTCAAAAGATGCAAATTGAATCTCCCTCTAAGAAGCTTAGGATCACTTGCAAATGGCTCTTATGTTTCCCTCTCACTCAATCGACTATGGCTTTGTCATGATCCAAAAGAATTAGGGGCAGTATATCTCCCCCTTTGGCAAATCAGACGGCCGAGCATCAACTTATCATTTTGATCCAATTGCCTTGATTCAGTGGGTTGTTTGAGCTATCAGGATTGTCTTGAGTTCATTTTAGGCTAGGGAGTGGGAATATGAACTCCCCATGTGCTCCATTTAGGGGTAAGAAAGATTCCCATGTGGCCATTCCATGCACATGTTCAGTTTGGCCATTGGGTCAGGTTGGGCTGACTAAACCCATTGGGTTGGGTGCACCACCCTCCTTAGTGTTCACTTGATCTATTAGGAGAGTACCAAGTAGGTATGAAGAGGATTTGACCAAATTCTAAGTGGAATTGGCCAAAATTTACTCTGTGGACTAGAGGTAAAATGGTCATTTGGCTGATTTTTGAATTTGGGTATGTTTGGTATGTTGATAAAATAGGTTTGGCCAAGTTTCATTGGATTTGGAGTTCTTTTGATATGGTTTGGCTCATGTTGACCCATTTAGGTTAAAATGGGTCAACTTGGGTCAAGTTGACCTATTGGTCAAATTAGGTCAAACCAAGGGTTGGTCCAGGTTCATATGACCATTTGACATGCTTTGGTGGCTTTGGTTTGATTTAATTTGGTTTATATGACTTCATTTAGGTCAAATGAGTTAAGTAGACCAATTTGACCCATTTGACCTATTTGAGCTAGGTCATGGGTAGGTTTAGGTTTGGTTAGTCATATGAAGTGGATTGGTATCTTTGTTTCCAATCAATTTTGGTTACGTTTGAATTTGGCTCAATATGACCCTTTAGGTCAAGTTGGGTTCAAGGTCAATTAGGTTAGGTTAGGTTAGGTCTAGTTGGCCAATTGAGGCTTTGGTTAAGTTAAACAAGTGATTTGGAATGAACTTGACCCATTGGTTTCAATCAATTTGGCCTATGGTGGATTTTGGCTATGTTGGGTTTCATTTTGGCTAAGTGTTGACTTGGTCAACCCTTAGGTTTGACTTGGTTTAACCTAATTTGAGTGATTGATCATCTCATGATGATTGTTGATCATGATGAGAGGCCTAGATGGGCTTAGTTCAATCTAATTTGTTTAGGATTAGAATTTGACTCATAAGAGTACTGTAGGTCACTTTGGGTCAAGTGAGCCTAAGTGGGTCAAATGGCTTGCTCAAAGCTTGATTTAAGTTTGATTGAACTCTCATATGGACTTATGATTGAAATATAAATCCATTTGCAAGTGGTTTGAAGTCAAATGGGTTTTTATTCATTTGATAATTTCAAGTCCAAAGGGTGAACATGAAATGGATTTTGGCTTCATTTTTGAATTTAGTTTTGGTTAAGTGATTGAAGTTTGTATTTATATTTGGGTTCATGATTGAAGGATTGATTGAATCATGAAGGAAAATCAGGAGTTTGGCTTGATTTGAAATTGATTTGGCTAAGTTTAAGATTTTGACTTGAAAGGCTTAGGTTGAATTTTGAATGAGTTTGAGTTTGATTTTTTGAAATTGGTTTGATTGATTTGAATTATATTTCATTTATATTTGTGAATATAAATGAGAATATAAATGGGTTATGAGAAAATTTTATGAATTTGAATTGATTTGAAGATAATTTTGGCTAAGTCCTTAAGAGAGAAATTAAGGACTTAGGAAATATTTGGAGTTTGGATTTGATTTTTGAGTTTAGTTTGATTTATTTGAATTTATATTTCATTTATATATGTGAATATAAATGATAATATAAATGAGTTATGAGAAAGTTTCATGAGTTTGAGTTGATTTGAACATGATTTTGGCTAAGCCCTTAAGATGGAAATTAAGGACTTAGGAAAGATTTTGAATTAGGAGTTTGAATTTGGATTTTGATTTGAATTTATATTTCATTTATATATGTGAATGTAAATAAAAATATAAATGAGTTATGAGAAAATCCCATGAATTTGAATTGATTTAGATTTGATTTAGGCTAAGTCCTTAAGAGGGAAATTAAGGACTTAAGAATGATTTTGAATTAGGAATTTGAATTTTGGATTTAGTTTAATTGATGTGAATTTATATTTCATTTATATATGTGAATATAAATGAGAATATAAATGAGTTACGAGAAAATTTCATGAATTTGAATTGATTTGAAGATGATTTTGGCTAAGTCCTTAAGAGAGGGTTAAGGACTTAGAAAAAATTGGAATTTGGAATTTCAATTATTGGTTTCAATCATGGACTTCAATCATGGGTTTCAATCATATGGCATTGATTTGAGTTTGGAGAAAATCAATTAGACTAGAATTGATTTAGGGTTGATGTTGATTTGGAGTTTCACTTGAAGGAAGGAAGTAAGGAATGTGGTTCAAGCTATAGGGTAGGAAAATTTTCCAAACCCCCCAAGGCATGATCTATTCTTATGGCTAACTCTTCTAAGTCTCTAGGGTTAGGTTGAGTGTCCACCTAATCACTAGATGTGTCTTAAGACTAAGGCTCTCTTAGTTAAATTTCCTTCCAAATCACTCCAAACTCAAGTGATTATCTCATGAATCATTTATATCTTCATTTATATTCCCAAATATAAATGAAATATAAATTCAAATGGCCAAGACCGAATCCAAAATCAAACCAAAATCCAATTTATACCCATTAAGCCAATTTCTTGGAGTTAACCAAAATCCACCTAAACCAAGCTGAAACTAATGGATTTTCTCTGGAATCAATCATTCCTTCAATCACTTATCCAAATATAAATGAAACCTACAATTATCAAACCAAACTAAAGTCAACCCAAGTCAAGTCCAAGTTAGCCCTTTTAGCTTGAAACTTTAAATGAGCCAAAGTCCATTGGACTCTAAATTGATTTCAGTTGGATTTATATTTCAATCCTAGGCTCATATATAAGTTCAACTAAACTTGAGTCAAGCCAAAACCAAGTCAGTTAACCCATTTAGGTCCACTTGACCGAAAGTGGCCTAAAGGACCTTTTTGAGCCAAGTTCTAATCCTACCCAAATTGGATTGAACCAAACCCATCCAAGCCTCATATCATGATTAACAATCACCCTAGGATGATCAATCACCTTGAATTGGGTCAAACCAAGTCAACCTTTAGCCCAAATGAAATCCAAACTACCAAAACCCACCATACACCAAATTGATTGAAATAATTGATTCACACCAACACGTGATCAACAATTGAATATGACTTGACCCTCAATTGAGCCAAACCAAGTCCAATTGGCCATTTCACCCAAGTTGACCCAAATTAGCCTAAATGGCCAAAATGGGTCAAATCATAATCTAACCTAAATTGATTGCAACCAATGGCTCAAGTTCATTCCAAATTTATTATTGAACTTGTCCAAAGCCATAATTGAGCCCAATTTGACCAATTGGTTAACTTGACCTAACCTAGCCCAAATTGACCTAAAGGGTTAAATTGTCAAACATCCAAATTAAATCCAAATTGATTCAAATCAAAGCCTACACTTATTTTCAATTGACCAATTGAACATGAACCAACACCTAACCCAACCCAATTTGGTCAATTGGGTCAAAATTGGTCAATTTGGCCCATTTGACCCATTTGATTCCAAATAAGCCAAAATCAAACCTAGGCCAAATTAATTAAAACCACTTGAACCAAAACTCTTCAAATCATCATTTAAACCTAACCCAAGCCTTGGTTTGACCTAATTTGACTAATTGGTCAACCCAACCCAACATGACCTAATATGAACCCATTTGACCAAATGAAGCCATAATTCATGAAACCAACCCATGACCCATTGGAGGATGATCAAACCCAACCCAAACCCATCTTGGGTCAACCTAAAGTCATCCCATACTCATTTGGAGCCACGTCCAATGCAAATCATCCATGGATCTTATCCCTCATTGGATTCTTTCCTCATATAGCAAAGTCCACTCTCTTCTCATCCTTGGGAGTCATCAAACTTCCAAATAAGGAATCTTCCTAGCCCACCCTAAGGGTGCTAGGACTTACCATGGACCAAAGGGAGGTGAGCTAACTCACCTCCCTTTCTAACCGAGAACCAAGGGATAAGGGGAGAAACCACCATCCCATATCAAGCCTTGAGCTACCTCCCACTCCTTCTTCCAACCAAATCAAGCCACGTGGACTCGATTGAGACCACTCCAGTGCTCTGACGATGGCTAGCCAGTCAAAAAATGGGATGTAATCCCATTTTTCCACCTCTACAAATCGAGGGGTATACCCCCTGAATTCTCACAGGAAATCACACCATTCGAATCGTGAGAGATTCCAAGGGAAAATTCGAGCCTCCTTGCAATCCTCAAAGTGATTCCAAGCTTCCCTCCTTTGGCATTTCCTCTTCTCATGTGAAACTGAAATAGGGTGGCCAATCCTGATCCAAGCTTGTTCATTTCTCAACCGAACTCCAATTCCTCTTACACACACCTTCCACGCACCTCGTTGTTGACCTCACTTTTGGAGTGAGCTCTCAACTTATGTATCATAGATTTAGGACTCTTATAGACACTAAGGGTTCCTTAGTCTTAAGACACTTCTAGCAATTAGGTGAACACTTAACTTAACCTTAGAGACTTAGAAGAGTTAGCCATAGGGATAGGTTGTGCCTTAGGGATTTAGCAAGACTTGCCTACCCTATAGCCCAAAACAAATCCTTGCTTCCTTCTTCCAAATCATATCTCAAAGTCAAATCCAAATTCTAAAATAAAATTCAACTATCAAATGATTGAAACCCATGATCACCCAAATCCCTTAAATCCCTTCAATCACAACTTAAATTCAATTGACCAATTTTCAATCAAATTCAAATTTTTCAAATTATTTCAAATCAAATTCTTGAACTTATTAAAGGATACCCAAATTAACTCAAAACCCATGGATTTCTTCATGATTCAATCACTCCTTCAATCATTGTTCCAAATATAAATATAAACTACAATTATCAAATCAAATCTAAGTCAACTTAAGTCAAACCCAACCTAGCCCATTTGAATTGAAATGTTCAATTGAACCAAAACTCATTTGAACCCAAACCAAGTGAAATTAAATTTATATGTCAATCTCAAATCCATATGTAAACTCAACCAAATCAAACTCAACTCAAAATTAAGCCAACTAAACCTAATTGGCTCACTTGACCCAAAGTGGCCAATTTGACCTACATGAAGCAAAATTTAATTTAATTTAAATCAAAGTGAATTAAGCTAATCCGAACTTCATGTCATGATCAACAATCATCCTAGGTTGATCAATTGTCTTAAATTGGGTCAAACAAAGTCAAACTTAGCCTTTGACCAAGTCAACACTTAGCCAAACCCAAACTAGCCAAAATCCACCATATGCCAAATTGACTGAAACCTTTGATTCAAACTCATTAATAACCAATGATTGAACATGACCAAACCCTCACTTGAGCCAAACCAAGCCTAATTGGCAACTTGACCCAAGTTGACCCAAATTGACCTAAAGAGCCAAAATAGGTCAAAACATAATCCAACTCAAATTGATTGCAACCAATGGCTCAAGTTCATTTTAAATCACTTATTGAACTTGACCAAAGCCTAAATTGAGCCCAAGTTGACCAATTAGTCAACTTGACCCAACTTAGCCCAAATTGACCTAAAGGGTCAAATTAGTCAAAATCTAAATTGAATCTAAATTAAACCAAACCAAAGCCTACAATCATTTTTAATTAGCCAATTGAACTTGACTCGACACCTAACCTAACAAAATTTGGTCAAATTGGTCAAATTGGTCAACTTAACCCATTTGTACTATATGAATCCAAATGAACCATAATCAAATCCAAAGCAAATCAAATCGATCCAATGACACTAATACACTTCAATTGGTCGTGTGAACTTGACTTAATCCTTAGTTTAACCTAATTTGACCAATTGGTTAACTTGACTCAACCTAACCTAATTTGACCTAAATAGGTCAAATCAAGCCAAATCAAATCAAATAAACTCCAAACCACTTGAAATTTGGGCTAACCCAATTTTAATCCATTTCAAATTTGGTGAAATCAAACCCATAGCCAAATGACCATTTTGCCCTCAGGTTTAGGACATCCCATGAGATATGACACATGCTTATTGAGTCATTATCTCCCCATGCCCACTTGACACCTCATCATAGGTCTACAAAGGCACCTTGGACCATGGCTGACCTGACCCAAAGGTGGTTGGGTCGGTCATGATCCATGGGGAGGTGAAATCACCTCCCCATCCCCATTAGAACACTTGGAAAGCCATAGGACACCGACTACTCCCTTGGAAACTACTCTCACATCCTCCTCCACTCAAGGGAAGCCAACTCCCATGATTCCTTGCCCAAACTGAGTCCCAATGGTGACCATTTGATTAAAGAATCCAAATCAGCCATGGCCATCTGATCCAAGGAATGAGGGGGTATACCCCATCCCCGCCACCCCCTCATTCTTCTCAAACATAGAGACCCACACTCGATTGAGCCCTAGCAGCCAAGGAGAGGAATCCCAGAACCATTTCCAGTCTTCCCTAACCTCCCCAAAATCCCCATTTTTGGAATTACCAAAATTGAAATAGGGAGGCCACCTTGATTTCCCATTTGTTCAAATCTCCACCAAAGTGTAATTAACTTTGTACACACCATCCTTGGAGCAAATTGAGCAAGAATGAATCCTTTCCCAAGCTTCCCATCGGAGGGTAGAGTTTGATCAAGCCTGACCACCTTCATCTAGTGGATTGGTCTTTCGAGAAAACCACATCAAATCAAAGCTCATGTCAACAGCTGCTTTCTACCAAATGAAGCTTCCCAAATCATTGGAACCATCATAAGCTCCGCTGATGTATGCCAATGAAATCGATCCTTGAATAAAAATGATTTAGTCTTTTGTAAAAGGAATTTTGTGCCATACATTTTTCACTGTTGTATTTGATTGTCTTGCTTCCTTGAAGGTGTGAGATCATTTTCATCTCCATCTGATCTCGAGTGAGCTTGGATTGAGTGGTCATTGATGAACGGTAG
Source organism: Cymbidium sinense (assembly GCA_021442155.1). Classification (NCBI taxonomy): domain Eukaryota; kingdom Viridiplantae; phylum Streptophyta; class Magnoliopsida; order Asparagales; family Orchidaceae; genus Cymbidium; species Cymbidium sinense. The sequence continues at coordinate 86,155,755 of CM038218.1, read as the reverse complement.
CCATCCTTCATCCCTCAAGAGTAGATAGATCATGGACTGTCCATTCCGCATGATCGGGATGAATGGTCCTGATCAAATCACACTTAGCCCCCTCTATTTAATCCCTGAAGCTGGTTTGATCATGACCATCGATCTTAGATCGGTCCATGGAGATACGTGTTTCCCATCCGAGTCACGGATATGATAACTTAAATAGCCACTCTCATCGCACCATGTGGAAAGTGCGTCGCATCAGTCGCCACGTGGCCCGATGGGATTAAGGCTCTAATTAGAGTTAATGAATTGGTTTTTAATCTTGAAACTTCCTAAATTTAGAACTAATTATAGAAAATTCCAAAAAATACAAGCTTAGGCTCATTTTAAAGATATTTTATAGTAGAATTTAGAAAAATTATTACTAATTGATTGTGAATAGTGGATTTGGCTTAATTAAGGTTTAATTAGAATTATAATTAACCTAATTACTCTTTAATTAACCATCTAATTAATCTCAAACTTTTGTGCATGCTTAAGGAGATGACCTCTGCCTCCCCCTAATTTTTCTTGAATTTATTGATTTATTAATTAGGGAAATTAATAGATTAATCGAATCACTTACTTAATGTAATTAGTGATAATTAAGCAAATAAATAGTAAATTAATCAACCAATTGAGCCTATTAACCTCTATTAATGGTGATGAAGTCTTGGGAAATGGATTGGGACCCCCTCTTCCAATCTTTTCTTTAAATCTTTTCTAAACCCTCTTAAGTAATTAATTAATTAACACTCCTTAATTAATTAATCAATAAGATTAATCAAAATCCAAATCATACATGAACTTTAATTAACTAATTGAAAGGATTTAGGGATTGAGACTTAGGCTCTTTTCTTTGTTTCTTTCATTAAGCCCATCTCATTTTGGTTGGCTAAAGTTTAATTAATGTTTAACTAGTTAATTAATGAACTTAATTAATTCAATTGAATCTAATCCTCTAATTTAATCTTGGGTAGCTCTTTGGGTGTCTAATGACCCAAAGGGGAGATAATGAAATTATGGTTAGCTCACATGTGTGATAAAACCATAAAAGTAGTTAAGTGAGATCCCTTAAGCTTAATTAACTATTAATCATGAGCCAATTGCATTAGGCCCCTTTCATTTCTTAGGAGCATTGTAAATTTACTTTCCATGTGGTTGCATATCATATTGGCTCACTATTAATTAGTTGATTAACTTAAGATAATGTAGGTAAGGGTTAATTAATCCATTTAATTCATACCCTAACCTAATCAAACCATAAAATCAACTTAATTATTTTTTCCTTGAACTAAAATTAACTAACACATGGGGAATGGGATTAGGACCAGTAAACCTATTTCAATTACCTTAATTCAAATCAAACATAAAAAATGAAATAACATTAAAGAAATTTGATTTATTTTAAGTGGCTTTATTTAGTATGATTGTCCTTTGAAATTAATTGGAATGAATGAGATCATATGCTTATATTCCTTCACTTCTTTCCAATTTTGTTAAATGTTGCTTTCCATGTGTAATCATGCTTTCATTTCTTTTAAAATTAATTAAATAAAATTATTTCTTTTGTTTAATTTCATGTATTGATTTAGATTAAATAGGTGTGGCTATTATCACTAGTAAATCAAATGTTATTTCCAAAAGCCTATAAATCAACTATTATAAATGAAGTGATGTTAACATCTATAAGTTTGCATGTGTTGATAATATAAGATATGCAATTTGAAGTTCTCTTTCCTTATCTTACATGGATTCATATAGGATTTACAAATATATAGTTCGTTTGAAAAGAATACAACATTTGTCTAAATCTACTCCTATGTATTTCCATGCTAAGATTTAGGAAGAATTTCATATCACATATGTAAATCATGTAATCAAATCAATATGATTCTTTATATGACTTCTTGTTCTTAAGGTTCTTTTTGTATATTCACTTGTATTTGAGAAAATGGTATATTAGTTTAGACATCCTGGGCTATGAGGCTTTAAGTAGCTCTAAGTATGTCTTGTACCTTACGCCCCTGGTGTAGAAAATAATGGCAATGTACTCACTTAAAACCCTTATACATATGCATGTGTGATATGACCAATGAATAGGAAGTATAAATAAAACATAATTTTTTTTGCATGGGCTTTCTTATCCTTATAGTTGCTTATACATCTACATGTATCTAAGAAAAGTTGTATACCGGACATCCTGTGGTCAAGCTTTAAGTAGCCAAAGTAGGTCTTATACCTTATGCCCCTCGTGTAGAAAATAATGGTCGTACTCACTTAAAATTTTTATACCTGTGGATGTGTATCTAGCTAATGGATGAAAAATTCTTCTTTTCTATAAAAAAGGGCATGCATTCATAATTCAATCAAATGAAATACTTAATTCCAAATACATTCCTTTGCATTTATCATTAAAGTGCACTAAAAAATAAATGGCATGTATAGATATGCTTAGGATTTACTCATATGCATGATATACATGATAGAAATAAATGATTGAATATGTCTTATGTAATAGTAATTCATTTTAATTAATCTTAAGATGTCTTTCTTATTGAATATGGTCATTTAGAGTGAACCTAAACTTAGGATTAATTAAAACATATAATAAGTCATTCACTAAAGGAAATTGAATTAATCTACTTTAAAAGTGTCTTAAGGTAGGGATAAAAGAGAGGTTCTCTCTCCTTCTTCTCTTTATAACACTTAGATGTTAAGTCTAGGCCATATGAAATAAAAAAAAAACATTATGTAAAATCTTCAAATCAATTAAATCACTTAAAGAGAAATCAACCTTTTATAAATTAAATCCCTCACACATAGCAAATTATAAGTCTAAGGCCTAGTTAGGACATATAACACAAATTTTAATACACACACATTAGACTAAGTCACCATTTCTAGCTTTATGTTAGGGCGGTGTATGGTTTGATGTATGCTTGTTTTGTGATATATTATTTTTTTTAGACTGGATGTTAGGGTGTATGTGCGTAGTCTGAATGTTAGGCTGATATTAGCCTAATTATACTTTATGCAGGGGTTGTGCTTAAAGGGATATCATAATAAAAATATAAATGCTTTTGCTGTGCAGGTTGCTTAACCCCTAAGCAAAACTTAAGTTAGGGCAGGTGGGCTTGGTACCCTATGTGGGTGTGCTAAGTCCAAATTATTCATATAACTGCTTGGGTTGTATGGTATGTTTAGCTAACATTTGTTTGCAGGTGTAGCTAGATTTATAATATATAATTTTATATTAGGATTAGGATGATTGTTATGGGGGATTAAGATTAGGATTGCTCATAAGACCAAGTCTTATGTACCATGTGATGCCTTTGGAGCAACCATATTCAAATCAAGCCTTAGAAGAAAGAAATGGAGCAAATCAAATTAAGAAATGGAAGAGAAGAGAATGAAGAATGAAGACCCCATAACATTCATCATTTGTAATTATTCTTTTGTAATCCGAGTTGTATAAGGGTAGAGCTCGGCTACCCATATTTCTTTTTGGGTTGTTCGATAGTACCCGACATCATGGACCTTTTATTCTTTCGCGATAGCTTTATAAAATTGATTGATTTTTTACTTAGTTTGTGCATTAGAACTCAAAACTAAACTTTTAAAATAATTCATAGCCTCTTAAAGCTTAGGTAAATCAAGACAATAAAATGTTTAGCAACCCATTAGCTGGATGTTGTATGTTTAACAACACGCATATCATCTTATTTCACTGATTAGAGGGATTCTATCTATGAGATAGGCTTAACCTTTGAGATCCTAAGATGGAAGAACACCTCTTTTCCTTTTGATTTGGCCCATAATCAATTTCCCATGCATTTAGGCATATAAATCCCATACCGTGTCAAAATAAAGAGTCTAAATAAAATAAAATTTGATAAAATTTACATTAGATTTAAGTCATTATTCATACCCCTCATGCTCTAATCTCTTAAGGAGTGGGTTTAAGGACTTAGTTTCTTCTCTAAATAATAAAAACTTAGCCGACTTACAAAAGCATATGACTTGCCTACATAGAATTTAGGAGGAGTTAGCTAGTTGCCACTCTAAAGTAATAAGTCCACAAGTTGAGTGATTTACTCTTATTGAGATAAACCATACACCCATTTTCACCTTAGATGCGCTTTGGCCCTCACCAAAGCTCCTTAGATTTAGGATCTGAGGTCACTATTTCCCTTTGCGGGCTATAAGCATAAATCCTCACATCTTAGGCATTTCCATAATCTTGTGGAGTGCTCACTAGGTTTTCTAGTATTATGAGCACTCCCTACACATCTCCTTTGATTTCGATAATAACTCTGTCCTTTTTGATCCATCCCACTTAATTTTCTAAAATATAACCAATTTGTTGATAGTCTTAAGATGCATTTCTTATTGAATGAGATTATTTAAAGTGACCCTAAACCTATGATTAATTAAAACATGTAATAAGCCATTAATTAAAGAGAACTTATTAATTAATTTGCATTAGAAGTGACTTAAAGTAGTGATTAAAGAGAGTAATCCTCTCTTTTCTTCTTTTTGCAACACTTAGTTATTAGGTGTAAGTCAAAAGGAATGAAAAGAAATACTAAGTAAAGTCCTAAATCAATTAAATCACTTAAAATGAAACCACTCTTTAAATTAAATCCTTTCATACTTATAAAGTCATAATAAAGCCTAGTTAAGGCATACAACCTTAATACATACACTTTAGAAGTAAGTCACCACTTCTATCTTTATGTTAGGCGTGCATGGAGTAATGTATGTTTAGTTTTATGATGTATTATTTTAGATGGATGTTAGTGTATGCTTAAGAGACGGATGGTAGTGATTAGCCTAATCATATTTTCTACAGGGATTGTGTTTATGTAGTGCTTAAGATAAATATAAATGCTCTCTTTTATAGGTTGCTTAACCTCTAAGCATAATCTAAATTAGGACAGGTGGGCTTGGTTACCCATGTGCAACATGCTAAGTCCAAATTATTCACATAACTGCTTGGGTTGTATGGTGTGTTTAGCTAACACTTATTTTGCATGTGTAGTTAGATTTACTTTTCATACTTTTAATATAATTTTGTATTAGAAATTAGGATTAGTGTTATGGGGGATTAGGATAAGAAGTGGCTAGAAGGCTTTATCTTGGGAGGCCCTATGATGCCTTTGAAGCAAGCAAATCTAAATGAAGAAATGAAGCAGATATGAAGAATGAAGATAAAAAGACCTCAATAACATTTATTCATTTGTAAAATTGTAATTATTCTTTCATATGCCAGGTTGTATAAGGGTAGAGCTCAACTACCAATTTCTCTTTTTTTGATACCCGACCGCACCGACCTTTTATTCTTTTGCGCTAGATTTATAAAATTCTTGATGTTAAGTTTAAACTATGTAATAGAAACAACATGCCTTTTTTCTTTATGAATGATGATTTAATGTGTGGCTTGGATCCGATTAGGCTCTTAGAGAAAAATTAATTTTTTTACCCCAACTACAACTCATAACTAATTTTTTTAAATAACTCATAACCTCATAAAATGCCTAGGCATTAAATCAAGATAAAAAAAGATTTACCAACCCCTTAGTTGATTGTTGTATGTTTAATATCATGCATTCATATTAATTCACTCTTGCAAAGAGAGGTTTCCATCCTTGCACGATAAGGGAAGATTTGACCTTTGAGGGTCTCCGATGTGGTGGAAAATAGCTCTTTCTCTCTAATTTAGCCATCTAATTTCATCATGCATTTAGACATATAAAAATCCTATGGACTTTGTCAAAATGAAAAGTACAAAATCAAATAAAATTGAAAAGATTTGCATTAGACTAAGTCATTACTCATACCACTCATGCTCTAGTCTCCTAGGGAGTGGGTTTAAGGATTTTAGTTTCTTTCTAAATAATAACAACCCAATTATCTTGCAAAATAATATGACTTGCCTACGTGGTTTTAAAGCATATGATGAGTTAGCTAGCTGCCACTCCATGCAGTTATAAGTCTAATAGTCGGGGGGTTTACTCTCTCTTGTGGAAGTAAACCATATACCAATTTTTTGCTTAGATTTATGTCGTGTTTCAGCCTTTGTTAAAGCTTCCTAGATTTAGGATCTGAGATTGTTGTTTTCTTCAGGCTACAAGCATAAATCTTTACCTCTTAAGCATTTTCACAATCTTGTATTATTGGAATATAAGCTCTAGAATCTAATAATAAAATTCAACTCAAATAAATAACTCTCTTTAATTTCAAATATATAAACCCAACTATAGGGTATATTAGAATGATTACTAGGTTTCCTAATATCATGAGCATTCTCTTCTCATCTCCTTTGACTTCGATAATAAGTCTCTCCTTTTGATCTATCCCATTTGATTTTCCAATATAACCAATTTATTGATAGTCTTATCTTTGAAATCTTTAGAGGAAACAATTGCCTACATTAATTGAGAGTATTCTTGAGGAATTCACCTTCCTTAGGATGTAATTAACTATGGGGGCTTGCCCCCATAAGGAACTTTAGAACCCAATTTAATATAAACCCTACTTAATTTATTCATGTAAAGTAGGAGAAAAATCTCTGGTATATTCGAAGATCCATCATGCCTTAAGAGTCCTAATTAGGTGATTAGGTCTATTGAAGAGTGATGCCTCTATCTTTCAAGATAGTACATCATACCTTAATGTCGTTCTTGATCACTTTAATTAGTACACCCTAAGATATGCATGGTGTCCTCGACATATCCAAAAATAAACACCATAGTGAAATCATGTGTTTATGTTTATTTATTCCTTTTAATTGTTAAATGTTGTATGTCATTTAAAATCATACATTCATATTTTCAAAGTTAATTAAATCAAATGATTTTTCTTTATGCAAGCTTGAATGTGGTAGACTAATTTACAATATGTGTGGCTATTATCACTAATAAATTTAAATTATTTTTCTAAATTTTTTGAATCAATTATATTGATTAGAGTGATAGTAGTTATGAACATATGTACATAAGTTTGCATGTGTTTATAACTTAAACATGTGAAATAAAAATTTCTTTTTCTTAATCCATATGTAGTTTTACATGTATTTGAATGTCAATAAGTATATAGTCCGAACATCTCGGGAACACGAGGCTTTAGTTAGCCTCAAGGAGGTCATTTGATTACCTCACTTCCCTGGTTAACAGCAACATGTACTTGTTTGATTTCATTTACATGTGTTCCTATATTATAATTTGGATAGAACCTTAATTCACTTGTATAAATTCGTCAATCAAATAAAAAAATAATCTTTGCATGGTTTTCTTTCATTTATTCATGTATTTGAGAAAAGCAAGTGTTTAGTCTGGACATCTAGGAAATATAGGGCTTTAAGTAACCCCAAGGAGGTCATTTGATTACCTGATGTCTCTGGTTAACAATGGCATGTACTAGCTTATGTCTCTTATACATTTGTGTGTGTATTTAATTATGGAATTAGAACCCCTTTCCTTTATCAAAAAATACATGCATTCATAATTGACTAAGTGATTAAATTAAGTAGCCATGTGATTTGGTGGTTTCCTTTTTTATGTTCATATATATAAATCTACATATATTTGAATACAAATGAGTATATAGTTTGGACATCCCAAGAATACGAGGCTTTAGTTAACCCCAAGGAGGTCATTTGATTTCCTCACTTCCCTGGTTAATAATGGCACATACCTAATTAATTTCATTCATATGTATTTTTATGTAATTTGGATAGAAACTTTAAGTTAATATGATTAATGTTGACCTTACTTACAGTGAGTTTTCAATCTCCTCATTTAGACTTAAGATTCTTCTAGACACTAAGAGTTCCTTAGTCATAAGACACTTCTAGTGATTAGGTGAACACTTAACTTAAACTTAGAGACTTAGATGGGTTAATCATAAAATTAGGTTATTCCATAGGGATTAGTATAACCCTCTTACCCTATAACCCAAATCCAATCCATATTCACCCTATCAAACCTACAATGAAACTTAATTTCAAATCCAAATCCAAATCTAAATCCAAATTCCAAGCCAAATGATTAAAGCCCATAATCAAAATCCAAACTTAAGCTATATGAACCAACCCCATGAACTTAGCCAAATGCCTTCATTCCAAAACCCAAAACCAATTGATTTTCTCATAAATCGATTATACCTTCAATCACCATTCCAAATATAAATGAAATCTACAATCATCAAGTCAAACCAAAATCAAACTAAGTCAAACCCAACTTAGCCCATTTGACTTGAAAGTTTCAAATAAATCGAAACTCATTTGAACCCAAATCAATTGCAGTTGAATTTATATATCAATCCTAAATCTATATATAATCTCAACTAAATCAAACTCAACCCAAAATCAAGCCAACTAAACTCAATTGGCTCACTTGACCCAAAGTGACCAATTTGACGTATTTGAACCAAAATCCAATTTAATCCAAATCGAAGTGAATTAAGTCAATCAAAGTTCATGACATGATTATTGATCATCCTAGATTGATCAATTATCATAAATTATGTCAAACCAAGTCAACTAGCCCTTTGACCAAGTTAACCTTTAACCCATATGAACCCAAACTAGCCAAATTGCACCTAAGCCAAATCCATTGAAATCAATGATTCAAATCAACCCAAAACCAACATTTGAAAATGAATTGACTTTCAATTGAGCGAAACCAAACCCAATTGGCCCTCTAAACCTAAGTTGACCAAACTTGACCTAAAGGGTCAAACCAACCTAAAACCCAATCAAATCTAAATTGAACTCAACCAAAGCTCACAACATATTCCAAATGATTAACCAAAACCCAAGCCAATTCATTACCCAAGCCAATTTGGTCAATTTGGTGAAGTTGGTCAACTTGATCCATTTGACCTAAATGAATTCAAATGAACCAAAATCAAATCTAAACCAAATTAAACCAACCCAATAATACCAACACACTCCAAATGGTCATATGAACTTGACCCAACCCTTGGTTTGACCCAATTTGACCAATTTGTCAACCTAACTCATTTTGACCTAATTTGACCCAAATAGGTCAAATTGAGTCAAACCTAACATAATGAACTCCAACTGACATGAAATTTGGGCAAACTCACTTTTAACTCATTTCAAATCTATCCAAATCAAATCTAATTCCAAATGACCATTCTACCCTTAGGTCAAGGGTATCACATGAGATAAATTGCCTATGTAAGTAGTCATTTCCATTCCATGGCCACTTAGCACCCTCTCATTGGTCCACCTAAGCTCTAAGGACACTGTCCAACCTGACCAAAGAGATGGTTGGGTTGGCCATGACTCATCGAGTGGTGATTTCACCTCAGCTCCCCCATTGGAGCATTTGAAACCCATAGGACACCCACTAATCCCTCTTGGCAGCAACTAATCCCTCTTGGCCAACCAAACTAAACCACCTAGGATGATTCCATTCCATTCCCAACCACCCCAAGCCATAGGACATCCACTAGAAGCCAAAAATCACCATTAGTGGTTATTTTCGGCCAAAACTAAGCACAATGGGATAGAAACAAAAGGAAAACTCATTTTGTTATCACACACTCTCTAGGAGCTCCCCCAAGCAACTAGGAACACATTCCTACTTCCTTTGGGCTAGAAGAACACCAAATCGGTGATTCTAGTAAGGAGGTGGTGGCCATTGGTGGATGCAACATCCCAAGTGAAGGCAATGGTTTAGGTTCATCCCAAGGCTTCTTCTCACATCTAGGAGTGTGCTCAGATCAACATAGCCACTGGAAACCAACCTCGGTGAGGTAAAGTTTAAATCATTTAGTTAGCCATAGGTTCTCTTATTTATGATGATTCTTGCATGATTTTAGAAATTTCTCTTAGATATCATTTGAATTCTTTATTTTATATAATCCTAATGTGAAAATAGGAGTTTTTTTGGTGAGAAATGATGCAAAATTGAGCCCGTTTGGATGACATTTCATTTGATTTCACAAAAATCCTAAAAAATCCCTCTCAATTTACTGTTCATCCCGTCGCTTTCATCTAGTGGGAAGCGGTAGCCATCCAATCCCCCTTCAGGGAAATAGATGGCTATGATTTCATGCTAGATCTGTGCAATTTCAACCTTAAGATTGCAAATCTAAAATGGACCGTCCGATCTGATCAGATGGACCGATCGAAACCACATGTCTGCGCCATTCCACATGGTTTCCTGCTCAAAGTATGCATCGACATTGTTAGCCAATCGCGATCTTTGTGTGCCATGCTGTGCGACAATAGCGATTATCGCGTGGCACCCCATCGGTCTTGACGGCGTTGAGGTTTAGTAGGAATGTTGGCCATTTTCTGATTTTAAAAATTATTTAAGTCACCTAAAATTTCAAAATTCATAGAAAATAAAATACTTAACAAAAAATTATAAATAAGGGCTCATTGGATTCATATTTTAGAGAAAATTCAACAGATCCAAAATCTCTAATTTTTACTGAATATTATGAGCTTAATTTAGGTTTTAGTGAAAAGAAGTTTTATTAATTAAATCAAAAATATACATTAAATTGATTTAAAATTTTTAGGGATTAAAGCTGAAGTTGAAATACACCCACCACAAAAATTTTTGAAGCTCAAATAGTCTATTTTAGTAGAATAAATTAATAAACTTTATAAAAATCATGAAAAAAATCATTTAAATCAGCTGAAACTTTGAAAAATTATAATAAATCATATAAAATCATAAAATACAAATAATTATACATTTTAAAGGTATTTCAGAGGAGATTCAATTAAACTCGATTCCAATTAATTTGAAATAGTGATTAAGGCGTAACTAAAGTTTAAATGAAAACTAAATTAGCTTAATTAAGGCCTAATTACTTAAGTAATTAATCTCAAATTTTATGTGTTAGTTTAATGGGATGACCTCTATCTCCCATAATTTTCTTGGGATTTATTGCTTGGTTAATTAAAAGAATTGATCATTTAAGCCTAATTACTCTCTTAATTCACTTAATGGCTAATTAACACCCTAAATAGTAACAAATTAATTAATTAAACTCACTAATCTCTGTCCAATAGTGAATGGACAAGGGGAGTCGAGGATAGGACCCCTTTTCTAACTTCTTCCCTTAGTCCACTTCATTTTGAAAGAAAGTTAACTAATATAAAGATTAATTAAGTGTTAATTAACTAATTAAGTGGCTTAATTAATAAAACTAAAATCATAATCACATTAGATAATTAATAATGAAATCAAGGGTTCCTCTTTATATGTTTAATAACATAAAAACCCTTTAAAGAAATTATGATTAGCCCATAAGTGTGAGAAAATCATAAAAGTACTTAATTAGGATCTTTAATTTAATTAACCCTTAATTATGAGCTATTTGCATTAGGTCCTTGTAAGAGCATTGCAATTTTATTTCCTGACATGTTCATGTCATTTATGTCTTATAATTAAGTGGTTAATCAAATTAAAGAAGCATAAGTAAGGGTAATTAATTGATTGAATTAAGGATCCAACTTAATTAATTCATAAAACTCACTTAATTACCTCTTCTTAAACCAAATCAAACTACCAATGTGGGAATGGGATCATAACAGTAAATAATTCTTTTCTTCTTTAAACTTAATCAAAATCTTAAGTCATAAATTAATTAAAAGCCTTGGTTTTCTTTAAATGCTTTTATTTGAGATGATGGTCCTTAGGAATTAACTTAGTTGAATGAAATCATGTATTTATATTTAGTAATTCCTTTTCAATCATGTTAGATGATGTATGTCACTGAATCATTCATCTATATCTTTTAAAATTAATTAAATCAAATGATTTTCTTTTATGTTAAGCTTGCATGTGTTGATTAACTTAATATATGTGTGGATATTATCAATATTAAATCAAATTCTATTTTTTTTCAAAATTTACAAATCAACTACAATATTTGTAGTAATAGTAGTTATAAATATTTATAAGCTTGCCTGTGTATATAGATTAAATGCATGTATGAATGCTTCTTTTCTTTTAATTCATATGTGGCTTTATAAGTATTTGAATGTAATAAGTATATAGTCTGGACATCCTAGGAATACGAGATTTTAGGTAGTCCCAAGGAGGTCATTTGATTACCTCACTTCCCTGGTTAACAATGACACACACTTATTTAACTTCATTTACATGTATTACTACATTAGAATTTGTATAAAGCTTAAATTCACATACATAAATGACTCAATCAAATAAAATATAATTTTTGCATGATTTTCGATTCTTGTAGTTATTTGTACATTCATATGTATTTAACAATAATAGACATATCTAGTCTAGACACTTCAGGAATACAGGGCTTTAAGTAGCCCCAAGGAGGTCTTTGATTACCTCATTTCCCTAGTTAACAATGGTGAAGTACTTGTTTAAAACTTTTATACACTTATATGTGCATTTAGCCAATGAGTAAAAATCCCATTTTCTAAAACATACACATATGTGTTGACCTCATTTTTGGATGAGGTTAATTTTGCATGCTCAAGACATTATATCTAGTGACCTAGATAATTCACCTTGGGTTGGATCAAACCTATTCATCTTAGGTAGGACCAACTCAAGCATCCAAATTCAAAATCAACTAATCAAATAATCAAATCATCAATCCAAAATGATTAAAAGTCAAACCTGAAGTCAACCCTAGTTAACCTAGAATTGATTTAAGTGGGCCCACTTGGTCAAGAAGTCAACCCACTAAAAATTTGACTAAATAAAATCACTAAAAATATTTCTAAAAATTAAATAAATAATTTTAATTATAATAACAAATAAATTTGAGTTCTTTAAGGCCTAGCTTAAGTAAATTAAATTCCTTAAAACAAAATAACTTACATAAGCCACATTGAACTCAAATTGAAGAAAAATCAAAATGACATCAAACTACTTGTCCTAAATCATATGAGAATGATAATAGGACATAAACTAACTCCATATTGGGTGTGGTTAGGTAAAATGGGTCATTTGACCCATAAGAAAACAAGCTTGACTCAACTTAACCTAATTTGGGTTAAGTGAGTTAAACAAAACATAAAGCGATAAAAGCATGAAAATTCAAAACCATCTTAACCAATGAATGTGCATAGTAGATTAATCATCTTAAACACCATTAATAAGTTAATATTAATCTCCTTAATTAATAAATCAAATAACAAAATGACAAAATGAAAAAAAAAAGAAGATTAAAAAATGGATAAAGAGAGAAAAAAATTCCTTTTGCCCTTATCACCTCTTCACCTCTTCCCCTAAGGACAGATGGAATGCAAAGAGAAGTGAGCTAACAAACTTCCAAGCATCTTCCATCATCCAAACCAAGAGGAAAAAAAAAAAGCCATAAGAGGTTTTCCATGCATAAAAAAAGAAGACATACACACTTCAAAAAAAAAAGCTCTCATACACCATCCCACACCAAACCGAAGCTAAATGAAACCTCCCCTCTCCTCACTCTCAATGGAACCATCAAAACTGAAATTTGGATCCAAAGCTTGGGCTAGTGATCAAACCATAAGGAATTCTCTCAATTCCTTTGGAGAAGTGCTTTCCCTTGAAGAATCGAAGCTATTTCAATTGATTCCGCTTTGAGATCCCTTAAATCAATGTACTCCATTAATGATCCCCTTTTTCTTAAGAGCTTTCGGCCTTGGTCGTTTCCTTACAAAGCTTGTTCTCTAGTGAGATCAAGCCACAAGGATTGAAAGAGGATCTTTCAACAATCATGTAGCACTTGAATCATCCAATTTGGTTAAGTATATCAAAAGCTATTAACCAAATACCACGGACGGTCCATGGCTCCCATAGGGTTTGAGGGAGATGAAATCCGGACCGTCCGTTTCTTTTAAAAAGAAATGGACGGTCTAGATCTAGGCTGTTAAATCTGATTAAATCCCTTTAGGAATCGTGGGAATGATGATAGGGACCGTCCGTCTGATGGATGGCCTCAATTGTCCGAGATCGGACGCTCTTGATCTGCAAAATTGCGGATCATCGACTCGATCATGATCGGTCGAGCTAATCCCGCTCATTATAGTTAAAATGCGTGGGACCTGTTATTTAAAACCATTAAAAACCGTTGATTAATAGTTTAATTAATTTAAAAAAAATTCAAAAAAATTCAAACAAATCATATAAAATCAAATAAAAATAAAAAAATACAAATAAAATCTCTATGGATTCATCTTGATGAGAGGAATCCATAGCATAAATTTTATTTGGTGATTTTCCTTAATTTAAGTTTAATTAAAATATTAAACCTTAATTAATCTTAGATTAATAATCCGATTAATTTAAAACTTTGGGGAAATGAAATTAAGCTTAAAATACATCTTAGGTAAAATTTGGGAATTTAATTCTCTGAATTCAATTGGAATTTAAATTTCATGTGAATTAACCCTTAAATTACTTAATTTAATTGTCCTTTAATAAAATAATTATAAAATTTTAATTTAATAATTTTAAATCGGCATATTGAATATCAGAATAATAAGTGTACTTAATTAAACCAATATGAACCTAATAGATCACTAATTAACTCAATTTGGTAATTAAAAGAATTAAATAATTTAATTAAATTACTTGAACTTAATTAAATCATAATAAAATCAACCAGTTAACCAAAATTATGAATAAACTCATTAGAAAGGTATTTCGTATAGAATAAGTGAAAAATAAAATCTCTTAATTAATATTAATAAAGTTATCTTAATTTAGGTTTTAATGAAATAATTAAAACCTTAATTATACTGTAATCACATCTCTAATTAAGCTAAAATATTACGAACATAAAATTAGCATGTAACCCCACTTGTCATAATTATTTGAAACCAAATTGGTCTATAAATTTGGTATTCTTGATTTTCCAAATCTCTAGGTCAATATGAATGAAATAATAATTAAAAATCATTAATTCATTAGATTAACAACTAAATTGAACTAAACTAAAATAAACATCATAAATACTTAGGGTAATTCATTAAAACTTCCCAAGTCAAAGAATCTAATCAAATAATAAAGTTTTAAGAAAATTAATGCTTAATGAAATTAAAATATAATTGAACAACTTAAGTTAAACTTAATAAGATCACTTATCTTTAATGAATTTAAAAAATAAAATTAAAACCTAGATTAATCAAATCAGATCAAGTAATTAACCTAAGTATTTTGGGTTAAGAATAATCAATGAACAATCCTAAGATATTAATTCATATTAATGACTTAAAATTTAAGCTTATTTAATATCTTAAGTTAAATTGAATGAAATCAAACTCGTTAAATTAACATATGCCAAATCAAATGAAATCCATATAATTTAATTCAAAATGAAATAAATCAAATAAATTAAATCGAACAAAGCAATTCAAATAAATGAAATAACATAAATCAAACCCAAACATAAATAAAATTAAAAGGATTAATTAAAATACTTAAGGATTTTAGTTAGCTTTTGAAAATTTCATTAGAATTTAGGATGTTGAATGGAAAGAGCTCCATCCAAAAATGGAATCATTCCATTGGTCATTCTTGAAAACCTATACAACTTTAACCAAATAAAATGAACATGAAATGGGAATTAAATCATTAAGTTATTTGAATTGAAACCAACCAATGGTAAAGATTAAACCAATTCAAACTTCAAACTTAAACTTAAAGGCCTAGAAAAGACTTACCACAAACCCCTTCTACACACACACTAGATTACTTAGGTCACGGACCTAGATCTAGATTAGATCATTCTGTAATTTTCTTTTAATCTCCTGTGATATGTTGTGTTATTCTTCACATGTCTGTGTAGTGTATTGCTTTAGACTGAATGCTTAGATTTGTTTGTTTGTTAGACTGGATGTTAGGGCGTTCTTTCTAGATTTAATATTATTTTTTGTAGGGGACTGTGTTAAAGGGATCACTATAATAAAATAAATCATAAAATTATCGTTTTCTTGCAGGTGCTAAAAATCCCTTAACATAGTCCATAGGATAGGTGGGCTTGGCAAGTAACTAATGCTAAGCCTGTATGTTTGTGAAATATAAACTATGTATGTTGTGTATTTCCTAACATCTATTTTGCAGGGCTTAGGATTTTCTTTAAATTTTCAATGTAAATTTGAGCTTAGAATTAGGTCAGGATCTATGGTGTCTAGGATTAGCAGGACTTGACCCAACCAGGAGATGGTGCGGTGGTCCCTTGTGGAGCCCAATGGATGTCCCCAGGAGACTTTCTGGAAAGAAGACCCATAGATCTAAACTTAGTTAGTGGGTTGTATAAAGAATTCATGCCCATTTTTCTTTCTTTTGGGGTGTATAGTAGTACCTAGTTGTATTGGCCTTTTTCTTATATAATTTAATTTGGCTTGATTTATTTTGGGTGCCCAATAGAAATATCATGCTTTTCTTAGGTTTCTTTCTGTGCTATGTTTGTGCTGTGATGTATGCCTAGACGTAGGCTCATAGGATAAACTAAATTTTCTACCCAACTAAATCAATTGAAACATAAAATAAATACAACTCATAATATTCACATAAAAGCTTAGGTATTAAAACAAGATAAAATATGTAGCAACCCCTTAATGGATGTCATGCATAATCATATTATTTCACTCTTGATTAATGAAGGAATTCCATCTTTACCTAGCTTGACCTTTGAGAGCCTATGATGGAAGTACACCTTCTTCTATTTTGATTTGGCCCATGATCTTTTTCTAATTGCATGCATTAGGCATAAATTATATCCTTATGGCCTAAATGAATCTTGAGTTAAAAATTATTAAAATCTGAAATATGTGCATTAATTATATACATCTTCATACCCTACATGATCTTAGGGGTAAGGGAGTAAGTCTAGGTTCATAGATTTCTTTCCTAAAATTGTAACAACCCAGCCATCTTGCATTCATATGACTTAGCCTCATAATTTTAAAATACGATTAGGTGGTGTTAGCTGGCAGCCTTCTCCAGGCAGGTTATAAGTCCAGAAGAGTCAGGGATAGGTTAGTTCTCCCAAGTGAGGAGAATGGCCAATGATTCCCAAAAATAAAACTAGGTCGAGCATCTGACATGTGTCAGAAGCACCTGTAGACTAGGTTCTGAAGCATCCTTTTAGGAATAAGTCTTCAACCCTAGGCATTTCTATAGTCTTGTGCTACTAGAATCTAAGTCCTAGATTTATAAAAAAATGATAACTTGAATTATAAAATTAAATCCTAAATTTAAAGCACAATCATAGGATAGATGAAATATCTACTGGGCATCCCGGTAATAGGCATTTCCTACTTTTTTTCCATTTGACTCTTAAAATAACTCTCTCCAATTTGGACCTCTCCCAATTGAATTTCCAAAATCAATTCTTTGAAAGCTACCTTAGTAGTCTTTAGGAATAACCACTTATTTCTTTAATCGAGTATTCTTAGGAAGAGACCCTTCCTAAGATGTAATTAACTATAGAGGCTTGCCTTTATAGAACCATGATCCCGAATAAAATTGACCTCTACTTTTCCATGTAGTTCAGGAAAATACTTTTACATAAAGTCCCATTAGCCTTAGGAGTCTTTTATTGAAATGATTAAATCCATTACAGCATGTTTATCTTTCGAGATAATATATTTATTTCTTAATATTATATTTGATCATCTAAATAAAATATTTTCTAAACTCTATGTGGTGTCATTTCTTTTCTCCATCACAGAGAAAAAGAGAACCAACAATATGCATCATTCATTTAACGTGTGTTAAAGAAATATGTTGCATGTATAGTTACACTTAGAATTAAGTCATATGCATGCTACATGTGATGGAAAGGAATAACTTGATATATATCATATGATAGTAATTCAATTGAGTTAATCTTAAGAAGCCTTTCATATTAAATAAAACTATTTAAAGTGAACCCAAACTTAGAATTAATTAAAATATTTTAATAAGCCGTTCACCAAAGAGAACTAAATCAAATTAACATGCTTTAGAAAGTGGCTTAAGGTAGGGATGAAAGAGGGAAATCCTCTTTCTTCTCTTTATTACACTTAGTTATTACGTGTAATCATATGGAACAAAATAAAAAAAAAATTAAAATTCTCAAATCAATTAAACAACTAGAAGTGAAATCATCCTTTTTGTTAAATTAAATTTCCTTCACACTCAGAGAACTATAACTCTAATGTTTAGCAATATATACCACACAAGCTTTAAAACATACATTAGAATTAAGTAAGTACTTCTAGCTTTATGTTAGTGCGGTACTTCATTTGATGTATATTTTATTTTATGATGTAATATTTTAGACTAGATGTTAGGGTGTATGCTTCTAAGATTGGATGGTAGGCCGTGATTAGCCTAATCATGTTATCTAAAGGGGATTATGCTAAAGGGGGTGCTTTAAAATAAATATGAATACCCTCTTTGCAGGTGGCTTAAGCCTCTAAGCATAATCCAAGTTAGGGCAGTGGGCTTGGTTACCCATGTGTAGAAGTCCAAATTATGATATCTCTTGCTTGAGATTGTATAATGTTTTGCTTCATCTATTTTGCGGTGTAGTTAGATTTACTTTTCCCTATCCTTAATGTAATTTTGTAATTAGGAATTAGGATTAGTGTTATGGGAGATTAGGATGAGCAATGGCTAGAAAGCTTTGTCTTGGGAGGCCATGTGATGCCATTGAAGTAAGCCCATCCAAATCAAATGGAGATATGAAGATGATGACATGAAGCATGAAGAATGAAGGACCCCCGTAGCATTCATTCATTATAATTGTAATTATTCTTTTATAATTCTGGGTTGTATAAGGGTTGAGTTCTGCTGCCCATTTTCTCTTTTTGGGTTGTACTGCGGCACCTGACCGCACTGACCTCTTATTCTTTTATGGTAGCTATAAAATTGATTGATGTTATGTTTAAAATTATGCATTAGGAACAATATGCTTTTCTTAGTTTCTTTTATGTTTGATGCTTTAATGTGTGGCGTGGATGTGATTAGGCTCTTAGGAAAAAATAAATCTTTTATCCAACCATAACTTATAACTAAAATTTTCTATAACTCATAACCTCATATTAAAGCCTAAGCATTAAACAAGATAATTAAAAGATTTAGCAACCTCTTAGCTGAATGTTGTATGTTCCACACCATGCATTCATCTTGAATCACTCTTGCAAAATGAGGGCCTCTATCTTTATACGCATGGGAAGCTTGACCTATGAGAACAACTCTTACTGATGGAGCTTCACCCTCTTCTCTTCAGAATTTTCCCATGATTCATTTCATCATGCATTTAGACATATAAAAATCCCAAAGCCTTTGTCAAAATAAAGTGTCAAAAATCAATTTAATTTTGAAAATATTTCTCATTAGACTAAGTCATTGCTCATACCACTCATGCTCTAGTCTCTTAGGGACTAGATTTAAGGACTTTAGTTTCTTTCTAAATAAATAATATCCCAACTATCTTGCAAATCATATGGTATGAATTTAAAGCATAGGAGGAGTTAGATGATGACCACTCTAAGAAATTGTAAGCCCAATGGTGGGTAGTTTATCCTCTCTTGTGGAGGTAAATCTTATGCCCATCTTCACTTAGATTTAGGTTGGGTTTTAGCTCTTCTTAAAGCTCCCTAGATTTAGATCAGAGGTATTTATTTCATTAGCTATAAGCATAAATCCTCACATCTTAGGCATTTTCACAATCTTATGTTGCTGGATTATAAGCCCTAGTAATCTAATAAAATTTTAACTCAAAAAATATAAATATCTTCAACTTCAAATATATAAAGCCCAATTATGTGATAGATTGGAATGCTCATTAGGCCTCCTAGTATCATGAGCATTTCCTACTGTGGTAAAAATTTTCAATTCTTCATCTACCTTTCTGAGAGGAAAAATAAATGAAGAATAAAAACTATCTAAACACTTATTATGTTGGACACCATGTAGATCTCTAGATTTTCTTATTAAGGTGATCGTTCAACTTTTTAATGATATACTATCTCGAGGAGTCATCATCCTATAATGGACCTAATCACCTTAATAAGAACTCCTAAAGGTTATGGATCTTCGGATGTACTAGAGATTCTTCCTCTACTTTACATGGAAAAGTAAAGTAGGGTTTATTTTAAATCAAGTTTGTTAAGTTTCCTATGGAGGCAAGCCCCCATAGTTAATTACATCTTAAGGAATGAGATTCCTTAAGAATACTCTCAATTAAGGTAAATGATCATTATCTCCAAATATTTCAAAGATAGGACTATCAATAAATTGGTTTATTTTTAGAAGATCAAGTGGGATTGATAAAGAGGATGGAGTTATTATCCAAACTAAATAAAGATAAGCAGAGGATGCTTAGGATACTAGGAAGCCTAATAAGCATCCCAAACTATCCTATAGTTGGGCTTTATATTTTTGAAATTGAAGTGATTTATTTATTTGAGTTAAATTTTTATTAGAAATCTAGGGCTTACAATTCCTTAAAATTAATTAAAATGAGATTAATTAAGAGTTTAATTTGTTAATTATGTGGCTTAATTAATAAAATTAAAATAATAATCAGATCAGATAATCAACAATAAGATTAATGGTTCCTCTTTATGTGTTTAATAACATAAAGATCCTTAAGGAAATTATGATTAGCCCATAAGTATGGGAAAATCATAAAAGTACTTAATTAGGTTCTTTAATTTAATTAACTTTCAATTATGAGAAATTTGTATTAGGTCCTTGTAGGAGCATTGTAGTTTTATTTCCTCACATGTTCATGTCATTTGTGGCTCATAATTAAGTCATTAATCAAACTAAAGAAGCATAGGTAAGGGTAATTAATTGATTTAATTAAATATCTAACTAAATTAATTCATAAAATCCACTTAAGTACCTTTTCTTAAACCAAATGAAATCACCAACATGGGAATGAGATTAAAACAATAAATAATAATAATTCTCATCCTCTTTAAATCAAATCAAAATAAAAAAATAAATCAAACTAATAAAGAAGCTTTGATTTTTTAAAAATAATTTTATTTTAATTTGATTATCCTTAGGAATTAATTTAATTAAATGTATCATATGTTTAAATTTGATTATTACTTCTTATCATGTTAAATGTTGTATTTCATTTGAATCCATGCATCGATCTTTTCAAAGTTAAGTAAAAACAAAATGGATTTCCTTTATGTAAGTTTGCATGTGTTGACTTAATATATGTGTAGCTATTATTACTATTAAACTTAAATATATTTTCCCAAAGTTTATAAATTGATAACATGTGAAGTGATGATAGTTATGAATATATATAGGAGGTGCATGTGCTTATTGTTTAAGTATATGGATGTGAAGTTCTCTTTTCTTTATTCATGTGTTGATTTACATAAGTTTGAACGGTAATGGGTATATAGTCTAGACATCTTGGGAATATGAGGCTTTAAGTAGCCCCAAGGAGGTCATTTGATTACCTCACTTTCTTGGTTTGATAACTGTACGTATCCATTTGATTTCATTATTATGCATTTTGTTATTAGAATTTGGATAGAGCTTTAATTCATATACATAGATAATTCAATTAAAGAAAACACAACCTTTTCATGACTTTCATTCTCTTAATTATGTATACATTATTATGTATCTAAGCAAGCAAGTATATAGTTCAAAAATCCTGGGAATGCGAGGCTTTAAGTAGCCCCAAGGAGGTCATTTGATTACCTCACTTTCCTGATTTAATAACAGCATGTACTTGTTTATATTTTCATACATGTGTATATATATGTGATTAAAGAATGGGAATCTCCCTTTTCTATTAAAAAATGCATGCATCCATAATTATTCAAGTGATTGAATTGTTTAATCATGTGATTCGAGGATTTCTTTCTTAGGTTCATGTATGAAAATTCACATATGTTTGCATGCAAATAGGTATATAGTCTGAACATCTCAGGAATATGAGGCTTTGAGTAGCCCCAAGGAGATCAATTGATTACCTCACTTCCCTGGTTTAACAACGACACATAGCTATTTAGTTTCATTCCTATGTATTTTTGTATAAGAATTTAGATAAAGCTTTAAATTCATGTATACTAAATAATTCAATCAAATGAAACATAAAATTCAAACATACACATGAATTCATCATTCAAGTGTGCTAAAACTTTTTGTATGTATAGATACACTTAGGATTGAATTGTTTGCATGTTACATATGATGGAAGAGAATGATTTAATATATGTCATGTGATAGTAATTCAATTAGATTAATCTTAAGAAACCTTTCATATCGGATAAGGTTATTTAGAGTCAACCTAAACTTAGGATTAATTAAAAATATATAATAAGCCATTCACTAAAGAAAACTAAATCATAAAAATATACGTTAGGAAGTGGCTTAAGGTAGGGAAGAAAGAGGGTAATCCTATTCCTTCCTTTTATAATACTTAGATGCTAAGTGTAAATCAAGTTAAATAAAATAACATAGAAATTAAAATTTACAAATCAATTAAACAACTTGAAATGAAACCAACCTTCAAGTGAAGTTAAACATTTCTACACTTGGAAAAATATAACTCTAATGCTTAGTAAGACATACCACACACTATAGAACTAAGCCACTACTTCTAGTCCTATGTTAGGATGGTGTATGATGTGACTTATATTTTGTTTTGTGATGTAATATTTTAGACGGGATGCTATGGTGTATGATTCATAGACTGGATGTTAGGCCATGATTAGCTTAATTATATTTTATGCAAGGGATTATGCTTAACGGGTTGCTTAAAAATGAATATAAATGCTCTCTTTGTAGGTTGCTTAAGCCCCTAATCATAATCCTAATTAGGACATGTGAGCTTGGTTACCCATGTGTAGGGTGCTAAGTCCAAATTATAAATATAACTGCTTGGGATTGTATGTATATTTAGATAACCTCTATTTTGCAAGTGTAGTTAGATTTTCTTTTTCATATATAAATGTAATTTTGTAATAGGTTAGTGCAATGTGGGATTAGGATGAGCAATGGCTAGAAGGCTTTGTCTTGGGGTTCCCTGTGATGTCTTTGAAGTAAACATATCCAAACCAAAGAAGGAGCAAACCAAATCAGGAGAAAGAATGAGGAAGATGAAAGAGTGAAGAATGAAGACCTCCCATAACATGTATTCATTATAATTATTATTCTTTCATATTCCAATTTGTATAAGGGAAGAGCTCGATACCCATCTTTTCTCTTTTGGTTGAGCATACCCAAAACATTGGCCTATTATTGTTTTCGGTAGTGTTGACTCACTTTTGGAGTGAGTTCTCAACCTCCTCTTCTTAGACCTAGGAAACTTCTAGACACTAAGGTTTCCTAAGTCATAAGATACTTCTAGAGAATCTGTGAATACTTAACCTAAACCTAGAGACTTAGAAGGGTTAATCATAGGATTATGCCATGACTTAGGGACTTAGGAAAATCACCTACCATATAGCCTAAATCCAATCCATGTACACCTTCTTAAATTCAATTCAAATCCAAATTTCCAACCAAACATCAAACTCAATTTAAAATCCAAATCCAAATTCAAATCCAAATCAAATGATTGAAGCCCATGATCGAATCCAAAATAAAAACCCTTCCCAAGCCTTTTAATCAACCTTCATGAACTTAGCTAAATTCCCATCCAATTCAATCCAGACTCAATTGATTTTCTTGTAAATCAATTGTACCTTCAATTACCTTCTCAAATAAAAATAAAGTATAAATTTAAATAGCCAAAACCAAATCCAGAATCAAATCAAAATCTAATTTAAACCCTTTAAGCCATTTCCTTGAACTTGGCCAAAGCCCATCTAAATCAAGCTAAAATCAATAGATTTATTTTCTTGAATCAATCATTCCTTCAATTATCTATCCAAATATAAATGAAACCTACAATCATCAAGTCAAACCAAAATCAACCAAAGTCGAACCCAACCTAGCCCATTTGACTTGAAATATTTAAATGAACCAAAACTCATTTAAATCTGAACCAATTGCAATTGAATTTATATATCATCTCAAATCCATATATAAAATAAACTAAATCAAACTCAACTAAAAATTAAACTAACTAAATTTAATTGGTTCACTTGACCCAAAGTGGCTAATTTGACCTGCATGAACCAAAATCCAATTCAATCCAAATCAAATTGAATTAAGCCAAGTCAAACTTCATGTCATGATTATTGATCACCCTAGGATGATCAATTGATATAAATTGGGTCACACCAAGTCAACCAAGCCTGTTGACCAAGTCAACCCTTTAGCCTATATGAACCCAAACTAATCAAATTATAACCTAAACCAAATTGATTGCAACCAATGACTCAAGTTCATTTCAAATTGACTATTGAACTAGACCAAAGCCTCAATTGAGCCTGATTGATTCACTAGACCCAAAATTCATTGAACCCAACTTGACCTTAAGGGCCAAATCAACCTAAAACCCAATCAAATCTAAATTAAACTTGACCAAAGCCTACAATATATTCCAAATGATCAACCAAGCCATGATTTAAGCCAATTTGTCAATTGGGTCAAATTGAATCAAAAATAAATCAAATGAAATCAAATTTAAATAAATCAAATCAATGACTCAAATAATCATTTGAACTTGATCCAACCCTTTGATCTAATTTTACCTGGTCAACCTAACAATTTGAAATTTGACCAAATGACATGAAATTTGGTCAACCATTTCTCAAAATCAAATTCAATGCCAAATGACCACTTCACTCTTGGGTTAAGGGTATCATGACATGTAAATGGTCATTCCTTTCTCGACTCATTTTTTATTGGACACCACCCAGGACAATGAGGTGGTTGGGGTAGTCTTGACTCATGGGGTAGTGAATTCACCTCACCTTCCTCATTGGAATACTTGGCAAACAAAGACTCCAACTCCCTTTGCCTTGGCTACATTCACACACCCTCTTCCACTCAAATGAAGCCACATAGGATGATTCCCTACCATTCCCAACAACCCCAAGCCAAGGACACCCATTTGGAGCCAAAAAATAAAAAATGAAAGAGGATTTTGGCCCAAAATAAAACAATAGAAATTATAGAGCATTATTCTCATTCCCCCACTCTCATTTCATCCTCTTAGAGCTCCCAACCAACCAGCAAGCATTCCCACTTAAGTTTTGAGCAAAAATCACCCAAATCAAGTGGATTTTAGCGAGGAAGTGATGCCACCAGTAGACACACCATTTCAAAGTGAAGGAAAAGGTCTATGCTTATTTCAAGGCTTCTTCCCCCAGTTAAGTGTGTGCTCGGATCATCACCACCGTCAGAAATCATTCTCGGCGAGGTAATTTTTAAGAACCATAGCTGGCCTTAGGATCTCTTATTTTGTGGCACTTTTTGTGCAATTTTAGGGATTTTCCTACGCATTTTTCATTTTATTTGATCTCCAAATGATTCAAAAGATTTTCTAGTGGAAATCGATGCCAAATCGAGCCAATTTGGGTGAGAAATCACCATTTTCATGATTTTTCGGCAGGGAACAGTGTTCCCGGCCGGTTTCTACCGCCTGGGGTGGAAAAACACCCGCCAGCTATCAAATCTCACTGTTTAGGGATCAGATGGCCTAGATTACATGGATCACCTGGCACAGATCGCGCGGATCGATTTGGATCGTCTGATTTGATCCGCGCGTCGCGGTCTCTGTTCCTGCCTATTCGGCTGATGTGACACCATGCCAGCATACGATGCCATGTGGCATTGTGCGGCACACATAATTTCATGGTCCAATCACGTGACATCATGTGACACCACATTTCCATGTCAGCGCCGCCCACAGTGCTGATTGTTTTAAGTAGGAAAATCCAGATTTTTGACTTTTAAAAATTATTTAAATCACATGGAACTTCAAAAACTCATAGAAAATAAAATATTTAATGAAAGTTTCAAATAAGGGCTCATTGAATTCTTCTTACCGAGAGGAATCCAATGAACCCAAAATCCCCAAAATTTACTAAATATTTTGAGCTTAATTTGAGTTTTAATTAAAATTAAATTTATTAATTAGGCTAAAAATACACATCGAATTAATTTATAATTTTAGAGATTGAAATTGAGCTTAAAATCTACCTACCATAAAAATTTCAAGTCAAAAGGATTTATGGATTGGGAAATTTTGCATTATGAAGTTCAATAGTCTATTTTAATAAAAATAAATTAATAGACTTTATAAAGATTGATTAAATGAACTGAAACTCTAAAAAATCATAATAAATCATAAAAAAATCCAAAAAATGCAAATAAATACTCATTGTATAGGTATTTTAGAAGAGATTAATTTATATTTAATCCTAACTAATTTTGAATATTAATTAAAGCTTAATTTGACTTTAATTGAAAACTTAATTAGCTTAATTACTCCCTAATTACCTAAGAAATTAATCCCAAACTTCCTGAGGTTGATTAATGGGATGAACTTTGCCTCATATATGTTTTTTTGGATTTATTGCTTGTCTTAACCCTAATTACTTTCTTAATTAATTTGATGATTAATTAACATTCTAAATAGAAAGAAAATCATTAATTAAGCTTGCTAATCATCGTGGAATAGAGAATGAGCATGGGGAATGTGATTGGGACCTCTTTCCCATTCTTTTCCTGAAGTTCATTTTACTTGACTTGAAACTAATTAATTTGGGATTAATTAATGGTTTAATGCCTTAATTAAATGACTTAATTAATTAAATTAAAATCATAATTATTCCAGAACTCATCTAATTAAGTTTCTTGGGTAGATTCTTAGGTGTTCAATAACCTAAGACAATCCTAAGAAAATTATAATTAGCCCACATGTGTGGGAGGGTTATAAGAGTACTTTATTAACCCTTTAGTTTAATTAACCAATAATTGTGAGCCAAATTATATTAGGCCCTTTCATTTAATAGGATCATTGTTGATTTTATTTCCAAAGCATGTGCATATCATGTTGGCTCAAAATTACTTGGATAATTATGCTAAGGTGGTATAGGAAAGGGGTAATTAATGGACTTAACTCATATTACAACCTAATTAATCTATAAAATCAACTTAATTTCTTTTTGTTGAACCAAATTGATTAACCAATATGGAAATGGGTTAGGAGTAGCAAATGATTGAATCTCCTCTTTTATCTAAATCAAATCAAACATCCAGAAATAACTTAATAAGAAGCTTTGGTTTACTTTAAATGGTTGAATTTGATATGATTATCCTTAGGAATTAGTTTGATTGAATGAATCATGTGTTTTATGTCTTATTATTCCATTCCAATCATATTAAATGATGTGTGTCATGTGGTTCCATGCATTTATGTTTTGAAAATGTTTAAACTTAAATGAATTTCCTTTATTTCAAGCTTGCATGTGTTGATTTAATTTAATATACATGTGGCTATTATCACTATTAAATCCAAATGTATTTTCAAAAAGCTTATAAATAAGTAATAATATATGAACTGATAGTAGTTATGATTACATATAGGTTTGCATGTGCTTATACCTTAAGTATATGAAATAGAGCTTTATTTTCTTTAATCTATATGTAGTTTCACATGTATTTGAATGCTCATAAGTATATAGTCGACATCCCTGAGAAGGTAGTTAGCCTCAAGGAGGTCATTTGATTATCTCACTTCCCTGATTTAATAATGACACGTACTTATTTGATTTCATTTACTTGTGTTACTACATTATAATTGGGTTGAAATTCTGTTTCACATACATAAATGTTATAATCAAATAAAAATGTAATATTTACATGATTTTATTTCTCTTACTTACATATACATTCATGTGCAGTGAGATAGCAAAGTATATAGTCCGGACATCCCGGGACCTCAAGGAGGTCATTTGATTACCTCACTTCCCTGGTTTAATAAAGGCACGTACTCGCTTATTTCTCTTTACATGTGTATGAATGTGTGGCTAAAGGATGAAAAATCCACTTTTCTACTAAGAATACATGCATTCATAATAGACTAAATGATTGAATTAATTGGCCATATGATTTGGGGTCTTTTTCCTTATGTTCTTACATATAAATTTACATGTGTTTGAATGCAAATGGGTATACAGTTTGGACATCTCAGGAATATGAGGCTTTAGCTAGCCTCAGGAGGTCATTTGATTACCTCACTTCTCTAGTTTAATAATGACATGTACCTATTTAATTTCATTCTTATGTCTTTTGGACAAGAATTTGGATAGAGATCTAAATTAATATGATTAAATAATTCAATCAAATAAGAAATATAAACTTCAAATATGCACATCAACATTCATCATTTGAGTGTGCTAAACTATGTTGTATGCATAGTCATACTTAGGGTTAAGTCATGTGCATGTTACATGTGATGGAAAGGAATAAATTGATGTATGTCATGTATTAGTAGTTCATTGAAATTAATTATAAGAAGCCTTTCATGTTGAATGCAATCATTTAAGGTGAACCTAAACTTAGGATTAATTTAAAATGTGTAATAAGCCATTCATTAAAGAGAACTAAATTAAATGAACCTACTTTAGAGAGTGGCTTAAGGTAGGGATGAAAGTGGATAATCCTCTTTCTTCTCTTTATAACACTTAGTTGCTAAGTGTAGGTCACATAAAATTGAAGAAAACACAAATCAAAACTTTCCAATCAATTAAAGCACTTGAAGTGAAACCACCCTTTGAATTGAATCTTTCTACATTTAAAAATTCTTAACTCTAAATCCTAGTTAGGACATACCACACAAGCCTTAATACACACACATTAGATTAAGTCATCACTTCTAGCCTTATATTAGGACGGTGCATAGTTTGTTGTATATTTTATTTTATGATGTATTATTTAGACTGGATGTTAGGGTGTATATTTTGTTGACTAGATGGTAGACCATGATTAGTCTAATCATATTTTTTGTAGAGGATTATGCTTAAGGGGTCGCTGTAATAAAAATATAAATGCTCTCTTTGTAGATTATTTAAGCCCCTAAGCATAATCTAAATTAGGACATGTGGGCTTAGTTACCCATGTGTAGGGTGCTAAGCCCAAATTATAAATATAAATGCTTGGGTAAAATGTATATTAAGCAAAACTCTATTTTACAAGTGTAGTTTGATTTACTTTCTCATTTAAACATAATTTTTGTTATTAGGAAGTAGGATTAGTGCTATGGAGAATTAGGATGAGCATTGGCTAGAAGACTATGTCTTATGTTCTATGTGATGCCTTGAAGTGAACCAGATCAAAGAAGGAAAGAAGACATAAAGTTTGAAAAGATGAAGACCCCCCTATAACATGTATTCAATCTTAATTATAATTATTATTTTATAATCTGGGTTGTATAAGAGTTGAGCTCGGCTACCCATCTCCCTTTTTGAGTTATACGACGATACCCAACTGCACCGACCTTTTATTCTTTTAACCTAATTTTATTAAGTTGATGTTTTGTTTAATTTGCACAACAGAAATGACATGCCTTTTTCATAGTTTCTTTATGATTGATGTTTGTTGCATGGCCCGGATGTGATTAGGCTCTTAGGGAAAAATAAATTTTTACCCAACTACAACTCATAATTAAATTTCTAAATAACTCATAACCTCACATAAAGCCTAGTCATTAAATCAAGATAATTAAAATATTTAGTAACTCCACAGCTGAATGTTGTATGTTTCACAACATGAATGCATATTCTTTCTCTCTTGAAAATAGAGGATTTTCATCCTTGCATGTAGGGGAATGCTTGACCTGTGAGAGCATCTCTTGTGGTGGAAAATATCCCCTTCTTGCTGATTTAGCCAATAATTTAATTTCATCATGCATATAAGCATATAAAATACCAAAGCCTTTGTCAAAATGAAGTGTCAAAAATTAAATAAAATTTGGAAAGAATTGTATTTGTAGATTAAGTCATTACTCATACCACTCATGCTCTAGTCTCTTTAGGGAGTGGGTTTAAGGACTTTAGTCTCTTTCTAAATAATAAAAACTTAACTATATTATAAAATCATATGACTTGCCTACATGGTTTTAAAGCGTAAGAGGAGTTAGTTGGTTGCCACTCCAGGCTTATTCTCTCCCGTGGAGGTAAACCATATTCCCATCTCTATTTAGATTTAGGTCATGCTTTGGCTTATGCCAAAGCTCCCTAGATTTAGGATATGAGGTTGCTGTTTTCTTCAGTCTACAAGCATAAATCCTCACATCTTAGGCATTTCCATAACCTTGTGTTGTTGGATTATAAGCCTTAGCTTTCTAATGAAATGTCAACTTCAATAAAATAAATCTCTTCAATTTTAAACATATAAAGCCCAACCATAGGATAGATTGGAGTGCTCATTAGGCTTCCTAGTATCATGAGCATTTCCTACTTATTTCTTTTGGCTTCAATAACAAGTCTTCTCCTTGAGTTTTCCCACTTGATTTTCCAATACAATTAATCCTTTGATAGTCTAGCCTTGAAATCTTTGGATACTTTAATTGTTACTTTAATTGAGAGTATTCCTAAGAGATCTCATTCCTTAAGATTTAATTAACTGAGGGGGCTTGTCTCCATAGGGAACTTAATGGACCTGGCTTAAAATAAACCCTACTTTACTTTTTTATGTAAAGTAGGGGGAAAATCTCTGGTATATTCAAAGACCCATCATGCCTTAGGAGTCCTTATTAGGTTATTAGGTCCATTAAGAGGTGATGATTTTTATCTTTTGAGATAGTGTATCTTTCATTAATATCATACCTGATCATTTTAATAAGTATCCCATAAGATCTGCATGGTGTCCCACATCCCAAAAATAAACACCACAAATTTTTCTGGCGACTCCGCTGAGAATGGTTCCTCTCGTCATCTCCAGTAGCAATTATTGTCTCCAAACATCGATAGGGGACTTGTATTTTATATGGGTAAGACTATCTTTCTTTCCGTTGGCACTTAGCCAATTTCATCCTTAGGTTGAGCTAGCCAACATCCTTTAGGTTTTAAGACCTCACTCCATATAGTACATAAAACCCCTATTGGGTCCTCCAATAGGTAAAAACAATTTTAATAATTAAAGGAGATGACTAAAAAATTAAAACTTCTTTGTCATTCTCTTGGTGAGGCAAGGTTCATCTCATACTTAAGAAAATAAACACTTTGCATATCTATATATATACACTTTCAAAAAAGCACTTCTCAAACTAAAATTCACATGACAAAAGATTTGCGTTTAAAGATAACAAAACCTGATGCAACAATATCCATGATTGTTGCATGGAGGTTCTTTTCAAAATTTAAAATCAAATAATTTTAAAATCCTTTTTCAAAAAGTACATATTTCAAAATTGTAATCTCCATTCAAAACACCTAAGCTTGTTGAATGAAGATTTTATTTTCAGACAAGATCATGACATAACATCAAAATTTCATTTAGCACATCCCACATGTGCTAAGTTGGAATTTCTCTTTTCAAAAATAAGATCATACATAAATATCACATCTTTAAAAATCAAAAAGAAAAATATAATTGATTTCCATTTAACATACCTAAATTTGCTAAATGGAAGTCCCCTTTTACAAAATTACTAAAAGTTTAAAACACATTTGAAATTCCATTTGACATACCCAAATTTATCAAATGAGATTTCCTTTTTTTTTTCAAAAATAAAAAAAATTCAACTCTACTTAACATACCCACATTTTCTAAGTAGAGTTCTCTTTTTCAAAACAAAATTAAAACACATTTGAATTCTATTTGACATACCCAAATTTGTCGAATGAGAATTCCCTTTTTCAAAATTAAAATCAAGCTGGTAAATTAAACAAAATTGAACTCCATTTGGCATACCAAATTTATCAAATGAGAGTTCCACCTTTTCAAAAATGAAAACAATGTGAACTCTATTTAACATACCACATTTATTAAATAGATGTTCCCCTCTTTCAAACAAAATAAAGAAAATGACATCAAATCCACTTGAGCCTTACTTAACATACCCAAATATGTTAAGTAAATGTCTCTTTTTTCAAAATCAAATAAAAAATACATCAAACAAATTTGGGTCTTACTTAGCATACCTAAATTTTCTAAGTAATGATCCCCCTTTCAAATCAAATTCAAAACAAATCAAACACATAACATATATCATCGCAAATAAATAATAATGTCTTCAAAAATATTTTTAAACATGCACTTGGATCTCATTTAGCATACCCAAATTTGCTAAATGAGGATTCTAAAACATCAAATCAACATTTTCAAACAAAGGATAAGCAAAATAAATACATCTGCAAAGTCTCTCCAAAATGGAATGTACCTCATTCAACATACTAAAATTTGTTGAATGAAGATTCTAAATAAAAAAATTATAATTCAATGGCAAAGACTATCCTCAAATCTCTCCAATTCTATTAACCCCACTTAGCATACTTAAATTTGTTAAGTATGGGTTCAAAATTTCAAGTTAATATCAAAAATTAATGTTTAAGACAACTATCAAAGGAAGCTGACTTAGTTACATTTGAACAAATGCAGTGATATCATTATAGTCAGTTCTTTCTCAATAGTCAGTTAGTTCAGTTGCTATGGCTCCTAGCAAGTTTGTTTTCTTCTTCTCCTCTAGTGTAGATCTAGCCTTGGATCAGGCCAATCTCACCTTGACTAATGACACCCATTTGATTTACTTCAGCCATTATTTTGAGGGAGTTCGGATCACCTATGAGGGACAAGCCCTCAGGATAGTTAGTAGGGAGGAGGTGGTTGGACAGAAACCACTTCTTCAATTTGACATTCGATCTGACTCAGAGTTTCCCTCACTAAAGAGGAAAGCTATGGAGGTTCCTATAGCAGTGCAGTTACAGTTCAACCTGTGTCAGTTCCAGTAGTGATAGTGCCTATGGCTCCCCTGCCTATTCAGTCTATTGTTATTACAGTCCCGGTGTGAGCTAGCACCTCCTCTTTGGTCCCCTCAAAGGGGAAAGCCATCTTGGCATTTGAGATAGTTTTCTCTACATTTGAGGTAGGTTCTAGTTCTCTCACCCCTCTCTCTCACACCCAACACCGTAATAAAAATAGGAAGATTAAGCAGCACCATAAAAGAGCAACTAGGGAGGTTGACGCTGCCTCCCACATTATCGAGGAAGGTTCTCCATGGGAGGTCTCCCCTTTGTTGGGGGGTAGAAGATTCCACCCCCTCTTGGTTCAGATGGAGAGGAAGATGTTAGGAGGATTAGCATCATCTCCACCTCCAGCTCATTATAAGGCACCAGCTAGGGATAAGAGGACACTATGCTAGTCTCAGGATAGTTATCCGCCAAGTTGTTAGAGTTTACAGACGCTCAGAGTCCGGTGCACTATTTGATCTAAGGTCAGTGATTCCCCTTAGTGTTAGTGGTCAGATCTGTAGGGAGAGGGCCACTGAGGCCCGAGTATCAGCCCAGGCGGGCAGTAGAGAGAGACAAAGGTAAGCTAGGTAGTCGGCTGCCTCCGCCCTTGTGGATTTTCCTGATCGATGCACTACCCGCACCAATCACACTGATAGTATTATGTTGACCAACACCACCTGTCGTAAGAGGAGAGTTCCAATAGAGAGGTAGTCAATGTCACCACCATCACACCGCTCCGCTCCTCATCCACTGTCGCCCATTCAAGTTTTCCCTTCTATAGTTCCCTCCAAGATCCAAAAATCAGCATCTGGGGAGAGGAGATCCCCATTAGTGATCCTGCTATGTCATAAAGATCCCACTCCTTTGCCATTAGCTGAGGCGAGGTCCAGCTCTCCTATTCGACCTTCTACTTCAGTTGTAGCAAAGATGGACTGGCATCCCAAAAGCATTGTGGTCGTGCCACCACCACAACCAGCAGTAGTAGTGGAGGAAGGGGGGATGGCAACACAGTTCCCATGGCAGTGGATTCTCATAGTGAGAGCACCAATTCAGTAGGCAGTGTTAGATGTATAGAGTGAGACGAACACTGCCTCATAGTTAATAGTCAATGAGTGTTTGTGCCAGTCCAGTCCAGAGCAGAGTGAGAGACCGTTCTTTAGATGATATCCTAGAAAATTACTTTACCGAGAAGAAGAAACTTCTTGGGAGCGATCAGTAGGATCGAGAAGAGGGTAGGGTAGCCTTCGACGCCGATGAGGATGATCTATTTGAGGACTTAGCAGAAGTCCATATGGTTGATACCCGAGGATCTCTTCTGAAAGACCATCATAGTTAGGAAGGTATTGTGGTTGAAGAGGATGACATAGCTCATTTAACCCAACACCTCCTTCAACAGCTCAAGTAGAAAGATGAG
This sequence comes from Cymbidium sinense, assembly GCA_021442155.1. Classification (NCBI taxonomy): domain Eukaryota; kingdom Viridiplantae; phylum Streptophyta; class Magnoliopsida; order Asparagales; family Orchidaceae; genus Cymbidium; species Cymbidium sinense. The sequence continues at coordinate 86,121,487 of CM038218.1, read as the reverse complement.
CATATCAATAGAATGGAGAGGAGGATTGCAGACCTATTAGAAGCAATTCTTGCACTACAGAATAATCAAGCCTTGATTCTACAACCCAGTCTCTTGGAGGCCGATTGGCCTGAACTCCTACATATTTTAGAACCTCCTAAGAGTGTATCTCCCGTGGATCAAGATAGTGGAAGCTTGTATAGGAAGGTCGTAGATAGTGCCTCTGTGTAGAAGAAGAACATCAAATAAATGGTGGAATAGCAAGTGAGAGAAGCATTAGTGCAAGCCCGGAGTACCTCATCCATACCAAAGGGTAGACCCTACCTAAAGGAATTTAACATAGTCCAGTATCCCATAGGGTTTATGCCACCTTCTTTCAAGATCTTCGATGGCAATGGGAACCCTTGACAGCATATAGCATACTTTAGAGCCGACTTTTGTAATGCCGGTGGTAGCGATGCTCTCCTTTTTTTTTCTTTTCATTAGTAGTCTATCAGGGATTGCATTCGATTGGTATGCCGAACTGCCCAATGATTCGGTAAAAATATTTATTAAGTTGGAGCAACTCTTTATCAAGAGGTTTGCTAGAGCTCAGCAAAGGGTGACTGTGGGAGACCTTATTGTAGCACAATAAAATTCCAATGAGTCCCTCATTAATTATATTCTTAGGTGGTGAAACCTATGAATGAAATGTGGATCACAGCTATTCGAATAATATGCCATAGAAATTCTTCTTAAGTATAGCCCAGTTGCTTTCATGTTCAAGGGATTTACTATCAAAACCTTTGAGAAACTAATTAACAAGGTAGCTAGTCTACAAGGGGAAGTCAAACAGTTACCTTTTCAAGACTAGTCGTCCAAGTCCAAGCTGCAGAAAGCATATCATAAGAAGCCAGGGATAGTAGTGTCAATTGACAAGGGGAAGCAACCAGCTAGAGTTCAGTTTGAGAGGCCTCGAGCTTAGTAGCCTCAACTTCCACCTCCTCTACCACTGCCTCAGTTATCATATCGGCCACCATAGTAGCCTCCACGGCCAATGCCGCAACCCCCTCAGCCATATACTCAGCAGCAATACACATATCCGCCATCAAGTAGCTATTACCCACCTACTCTTTTGGATAAACTAAACAAACCTTATTCGTTTAAGAGGGAGGCAATTAGGAAGATCTTTAAGGACCACTTAAAGAAGCTTGATTTTCAGCTACCTGAGCCTAAGAAGCTGAAGGAAGTGGGCAAGAGTGATGATCCTAACTTTTGCCCCTACCACTGCATGTTAGGCCATGTCTTAGAGGATTGCTTCACCTTCAAAGACTGGCTTGAGCATAGCTACAAGTCAGGCACCATAGTCATCTCCAAAGAATATTTATTAGAACAATCGTCCAGTTCTGTCAGGGTAATCCTTGGGGATACATGTGATCCTCTTAAGACAAAAGAAAGCTGGGATAACTCCTTATCCTGAACCTCTAAGAAAATTATTTCAAAGCTCAAGAAACTCTCATTATAGGTGCGAATGAAGAAGGAAGATTCCACTTACATCTTCTCTACTTTTGATAGTCTTGATGATCTTATTTCAATTGAAAGCTCTCCAAGTATAAATAATAATAATAATAGTGCAAATAATTTTGATCCTTTCTCTTGTGATTCAGAATTGGGCTTTCCTCTTCTGGATCAATCGGGTTGTCCACTTGAGATAGACTTGAGTCATCTAACTTAGAGAGTCCTATAGGAGAAGCTGTAGGTATACCCGATGAGCAGGTAGAACTTTCCACTAACCTACCATAAGAGATCACCAAAGTTAATTTCCGTAGTGGCAAAGTTCTACCTCCTAGGGTAGCACCTCAGGATAAGGGTAAGAAATTCATTGATTCTAGTGAGCAGACGATGCCTCCACAATATGTTCCACCTATAAACATGCTCATGAAAGATCAGCCCAAGGTTGACTACAATGTCCTTGCCCACTTAAGAAAGTTGTTAGCTAAGCTAAGCATATACGACGCCCTCATCTTATGCAAAGAGATGAGAGAATCTCTAATCAAGGCTTTACTTGATCCTGAGATCTATTTAGCTCAGCTTACCACTATTAAAGAGGAGGCTCATTACTCGAAGGACATCCTTGGAGTTACATTCAGCAACGAAGGCCTACTTTTAGGGATGACTGAGCACAACCGTCCCCTTTACATCACAGTGAATATGGGCAGATAGAGGCTATCCAGAGTGTTGGTTGATGCAGGTGCATCATTCAACATTATGAGCCTAAGAACTCTTGCCTATTTGAGGATCTACATCTCCAAACCCCAAAATGAAAGGATGTTGTTGAGGGGATTCAATGAACAAGGCGAGAAGGCCTTAGGTTCCATAGTGTTATTGTTGACCTCATTTTTAGAATGAGCTCTCAACCCCTCCATCTTAGACATAGGACTCCTCTTAGACTTTAAGAGATCCTTAGTCTTAAGACACATATAGTGATTAGGTGGACACTCAACCCAGAGACTGAGATGTTAGCCATGAATAGTTCATGCCTTAGGGGTGTTAAGAAAATTTGCCTACCCTTATCTTGAACCACTCCTCACCTTCCCTCCTTCAAGTCAAACTCCAAATCAATCTTATTTGATTTTCTCCAAACTCAAATCAATATCATATGATTGAAATCCATGATTGAATTTCAAGTTGAAATTCCAAACTCCAAATATTTCCTAAGTCCTTAATTTCCTCTCTTAAGGACTTAGCCAAAATCATCTTCAAACCAATTCAAATCCTTAAAATTTTCTCAAAATCCATTTATATTCTCATTTATATTCACATATATAAATGAAATATAAATTCAAATCAATCAAATCAAAACCCAAAATTCAAATTCCTAATTCAAAATCCTTCTTAAGTCCTTAATTCCCTCTTAAGGACTCAGCCTAAATAAAATCTAAATCAATTGAAATCCTTAAAATTTCCTCATAATCTATTTATATTCTCATTTATATTCACATATATAAATGAAATATAAATTCAAATCAATTAAACCAAATTCAAAAATTCAAATTCAAAACTCCAAATCTTTCCTAAATCCTTTAATTTTCTCTTAAGGACTTAGCCTAGATCATGATCAAATCACTTCAAATCCTTGAAATTTTCTCATAACCCATTTATATTCTCATTAATATTCATATATATAAATGAAATATAAATTTAAACAATCAAAACTAATTCTAAAAATCAAACTCAAATTCAATCAAAATCCAACCTAAGCCTTTCAAGTCAAAATCTTGAACTTAGCCAAATCAACTTCAAATCAAGCCAAACTCTAGATTTTTCTTCATGATTCAATCAATCCTTCAATCATGAATCCAAATATAAACATAAACTTCAATCATTTAACCAAAACCCAAATCCAAAATCAAATCCAAATCCTTTCATGTTCACCCTTTGAATATGAAATTGCCAAATGGATCAAAACCCATTTGACTTCAAATCACTTACAAATGGATTTATATTTCAATCATAAGTCCATAAACAAGTTCAATTAAACTCAAATCAAGCTTTGACCAAGCCATTTGACCTACTTAGGTTCACTTGACCCAAAGTGACCTAAAGTACCCTTATGAGCCAAATTCTAATGCTAATAAAATTGGATTGAATCAAACTCACCTAAACCTCTCATCATGATCAACAATCATCATGGGATGATCAATCAATCAAATGGGTCAAACCAAGTCAAACTTAAGGGTTGACCAAGTCAACACTTAACCAAATTGAAACCCAACATAGCCAAAATCCACCATAGGCCAAATTGATTGAAACTATTGATCTAACTTCATTCATGACCTATGTTTGAACTTGACCAAGTCAACATTTGAGACTAACCTAGCCTGGCCCCAACCTGACCCAAAAAGTGAAAAAATGTGTTAAAACTTGATCTAAGCCAAATTAATTGAAACCAATGGGTCAAGTTCATTCTAAATCACTTGTTGAACTTGACCAAAGCCTCAATTGGCCAACTAGACCTAACCTAGCCCAATTGACCTTGAACCCAACTTGACCTAAAGGGTCATATTGAGCTAAATTCAAACTTAACCCAAATTGATTGGAAACAAAGATACCAATCCACTTCATACGACTAACCAAACCTAAACCTACCCATGACCTAGCTCAAATAGGTCAAATGGGTCAAATTGGTCAACTTGGCCTATTTGACCTAAATGAAGTCATATGAACCAAATTGAATCAAACCAAAGCCACCAAAATATTGCAAATGGTCATCTGAACTTGACCCAACCCTTGGTTTTACCCAATTTGTCCATTTGGTCAACTTGACCCAAGTTGACCCATTTTGACCTAAATGGGTCAACATGAGCCAAACCATACCAAATGAACTCGAAATTCAATGAAACTTGGCCAAACCTATTTTCTCAACATACCAAACATATCCAAATTCAAAAATCAGCCAAATGACCATTTTACCCCTAGGACATAGGGTAAATTTTGATCAAATCCATGGGAAGTAAACCCTGTGGAGGATGGTGCACCCAACCCAATGGGTTTGGGTCAGTCCAACTTGACCCAAGGCCAAAACTGAGCACATGGCTTGAAATGGGTACATGGGGATCATGCATCCACTCAATTTAAGCACATGGGGAGTTACCATTCCACTCCATAGGCTAAAATAAACTCAAGGACAACTCTAATAACCTAACCAACCTACTGCTTAAGGTCAATTGGATCAAAATGGCTCCTCCCTTCTTGGCCACCCGATTGCTATTGGGGGAGATATACTCCCCCTAATTCAATTCAATTCATACACACACTCTGTCGATTGAAGCATAGGAAGCTAGTTGAGTGATTTTAGAGTGATCTTAGGCTCTCTAGAGGGAGATTGATTTGGCCATTCTCAATTTTCCATAAACAAAAATAGGGGAGCTCCAAGGATTTGCCAACTTTCTCCACACACCAAATCAAGTGAATTCCCTTTGCACACTCCTTCAGGGGACCAAGTCGATCTTGCCCAAGATCTTTCTCAAGTTTCAAAGGCAAGGGGAGATCTACTTCAATCAAAATTGGGCTCACTAGGAGGAGGAGTTGGTCCATAGAGCTATCCACTCAGCCTCAAGAGCTAAGACTTTCACCAAAGATTCATCTCAACCAGACGAAGCTTCTCTAAGGGAATCGAGTGCCGGTGATCACCTCCGGCAAGGTATGCCATTTTTCCTAGCTCAATTCACATGTGTGTTGGTCCTTTGTGAAAGAAATGTTAATGGCATGAAGTTTCAACTGTTAGATGTGCTTGCCATTAGGGTTAGATGGTGTGTGCAAGATTTCATCCTAATCCAAGCTTAATCGAGCTCGGATCAAGGCCTAGAACATGGACGGTCTCCATGGATCACAGGCGTTGGCAGGGAAAGATCTCTGGGCGTCCATCCGTGCATTTTGGATGGACGTCCAAAATTAAACACACGCTTTAGATTTGATTTAATCCCTTATGAATGCCAGCTTTAATCTCAGTTGTCTGATCCTTGATCGGACGGCTGAGACAAAAGCGCATAGCGTCGCCACCACACGGCAGTATGATGTGATGTTTAAGTAGCCACTCAAGAAGCGCTGTGTGTAAAGGGTAGCCGCGTCAGTGCTTGCGTGTCATGCCATAATGATTAAGGAATTAATTAAGGTTTATTTAATTCTAATTAATCACCTAAACTTCAAAAATTCATATCTCTCTAAAGAAAAATCAAAAAAATATGAGGTAAATTGCCATTGAAAGATAATTCACCTAGAATATTCTAAAATTAGTTTTAATGGATTTTGAATATTGGTTTTTTATTGGAAATCTTAATTTTTTTAATTACTCTCTAATTAATCTAGTGATTAATCTCAAACTTCTTGAGTGTATTTTGGGGGATGACTTATGCCTTACTTAATTTTCTTGGGATTTATTGGTGGCTTAATTGGGGAAATTGCTAATTCATTTACTAATTACCCTCTTAATGTAATTAAGGTTAATTATGGGTTTGATTAGTGGTTTAACCCTTTGTTGAAGTTGATTAAGGTTTGTTTCAATGAATAGGAGGTTTAGGAAATAATTTTTGGGGTATTTTTCTTAAGCTATTCCTTAAACCCCCTTTTTCTTTCTTAATCCTCTCTTAATTAATGGCTAATTCACTAATTACCCTCTTAATTAATTTCTTAAAACTCTAAAATCTTTCAAGAGCTCAACTAATTTTTTTTGGGTAGGTGCTTAAGTGTTCAATAACCTAAGCAGCTTAGGGAAATCCAAATCCAACTCACATGTGCGAGAGGGGTTAGGAAAGTACATAAATTAACCCCTTATCTTAATTAATCCTTAATCATGAGCCAATTGCATTAGGTACCTTTCTTTCCTAGGTGCATTACTGATTTAAATTCCTTGTGTGGTTTTATGTCATTTCGTTGGATCATAATTATTGGATTAAATATGCCAAGGTGGTGTAGGTAAGGGATAATCAATACATTTAATCATGCCTTAACCTAATCAAAATATAAAAATGGATCTAATCACTTAAAAATTGAACAAAAATAATAAACACATGTGAGAATGGGTTAGGAATAGCAACTCACCTTACATTTCTCAAATTGAAATCAAACATAAACATAAACCAAAATGAAACAAAAACTCACATTAAGATAAACTTTGACTTATTTTAAATATGCTTATCTCATAAGATTATCTTTAGGAATTAATTAAGATAAATGTGTTTACATACTTTCATTACTTTAGTTCTTTCCCAATATGCTAAATATGTGTGTCATGTGATTTCATACATTCATGCTTTTCAAAAAAAAAAAAAATTGAATTAGAAATGAATATATTTTCTTTATGTCAAATTGTATGTGTTGGCTAAAGTAAGAATATGAGTGGGCTATTATCACTATTAAATCCAAATTATTTTCAAAATCTATGAATCAATTATCAAAATTGAAAGTGTGTTACTTATGTCTTACTTATGAGCTTGCATGTGAGTAGAATATGAGGATGTGCTTAGTATAGTTTTCCTTCTTCTCTCTTTTGGTATAGTTTTGAATAGGATTTGGCAAAGTGTATAGTTCATTTAAAAAGTACACAACACTTGCCTAAATTCCATTCCTTATTTGTTCATATGCTATGACTCAAGAAGGATATCTATACTTACACATATAAATTGCATAAATTAACCAACATAAAATAAATACAAATTTTTGCATCTTTCTTTTCCATTCTTTTCTTATGTACACATGCTTGTATTTAAGGAAAGTGGTATATTAGTCTAGACAACCCCGGGGTTGTGAGGCTTTAAGTAGCCCTAAGTAGGTCTTGTACCTTACACCCTTTAGTTAACAATGGTGTCGTACTCACTTATGCCTTTCTTACTTTCAAGTGTGCATGTGACATTGGATAAGAACCCCCTTTTCTACTTAATGAAAATCATGCATCATAAGCATTCAAATTTTCTTAAGTAAACATTACTTAACATGCATCATAAAGTGTGCTAGACATTCCCATTTGCATGTATAGATATGCTTAGGACTCATTCATATGCATGTTATACATGTTGGGAAAGAAATGAAGTCATGTGTGTTTTGTGAATTTGGTTCACTTTATTTAATCTTAAAATGCATTTATTTTTGAATAGGTTTGTTTAGAGTTCATCTAAACTAAGGATTAATTAAAACACATAATATGACATTCACTAAATGAAACTAAGCTTGAACCTATTTTATAAATTACTTAGGTTAGGGAAGGAAAGAGAAGTTCTCTTCTCTTTCTCTCTCTTTACAACTTAGTAATTAATTGTAAGATTCACATGAACCCAATCAAAATATAAAATAAAAGTCAACCCAAAATAACTAAACCACTTAAATGAAATCATCCTCTAAGTTGAACATCTTCACACTTAAAAAATTCTAACTTAAAGCCATAACTAAGCATACTACATAAACTTCTAAAGCACACACATTAGGCTAAGTCACCACTTCTAGCTTTAGGTTAGGATGGTGCATGATTTGATATTTTCTTTTATTTTGTGATATATGTTTTCGTCTGGATGTTAGGGTGTATGATCATAAAATGATTGGTAGGATGATTTAGTCTAATCATTATTTTCTATAACGGATTATGCTTAAGGGGCGCTGTCATAAATAAAAATATAACTATTTTTACTGTGCAGGTGCTTATACCCCTAAGAATAATCCAATAGGCCAGGTGGACTTAGTCAACCATGTGTGCGGTGTTAAGTCCAATATACATGCTTGGGATTGTATAGTTTTTTTAGCTAATCTCTGTTTTGCAGGTGTTAGTTAGATTTTCATTTTTCCCTTTTTCATGTAATTTTTTAATTAAGATTTTGGAATGATTGTTATGGGAATCAGGATGAGCATTGGTCATAAGATCTTATCTTATTTATCATGTGAAGCCTTGGAGCAACCACTTTTCAACCATTCAAAAGAAGGAATCAAAAGAAGAAAGAAGAAAGAAGAAAGAAGAAAAGAAGAATGAAGACCCCCACAACAATGAATTCCTTGCTTAATTATATTTAATTCATTTGTAACTGGTTATATAAGGGTAGAGCTTACCCAATTTGTTTTCGGTTTGTGCAGGGTTCACCACACCCACCTCTTATTCTTTTGCGATTAGCTTTATAAATTGATTGATGATTTGTTTAACTTGTGCATTAAGGGACATCCTTTTCTTAGTTTATTCCATGCTTTTTGTATGGCTTGCATGTGGATTAGGCTCTTAGAGAAAAATAAATCTTCTATCAAATTTAACAATTAAAAATTAAATTTAAAGAACTCATAACCTTACCAAAAGCTTAGGTTTAAAATCAAGATAAAAGAATTAACAACCTCATAGCTGGATGAGCATTTCTTTTATAACATCATGCACAAATGCATATTGTTCTCACTCTTGATTGGAGGGATTCCACCTTTTCCAGAGAAACTTCGCTTGACCTGTGAGAACCATGGTGGAAACACACCTCCTCCCTTCTCGCTAATTTTGGCCAATAATCTCATTTCTCATGCATTAGGCATATGAATCCTATTAGCCTGAGTCAAAATAATTGTCCAAAAATAAAAATAAAATGAAATTTGAATTTCATTAGATTTTGGTCATTTAAAGCATACCCTCACATGATCTAGTCTCTTTAGGGAGTGAGTTTAAGAACTTAGTCTCTTTCTAAATAAATAATAGCCTAGCTATCTTGCATAAAGCATATGACTTGCCTACATGAATTTAAAATCATAGAAGGAGTTAGTTAGCGGCTACCCCCAGACGGTTGTCAGTCTAAGTAGTCATGTGGTTTGTCCTCTCTTATGGAGGCAAAACAAATACCCATTTTTTGCCTTAGATTTAGGTCGTGCTTTCGACACTCGCCAAAGCTCCCTAGATTTAGGTTCCAAGGTTGCTTCTCTCTTCTATGAGTCATAAGCATAAATCCTCACCTATTATGCATTTTCATGACCTTGTATCATAGAATTATAAGCACTAAACGTCTAATGAAAAATCAACTCAAAACAAATTAAATCAATTTCAAAAATGTAAAGCCCAACCATAAGGTCATTTGGGATGCTCACTATGTTTCCTAATATCTTAAGCATCCCCTACTTGTTTTTATTTGGCTTCGATAAGAACTCCTTCCTCTTGATCGATCCCACTTGACTTTCTAAAATAAACCAATCGATTGATAGTCCTACCTATTGAAATCCTTGGAGACAATGATTATTTGCCTTAATTGAGAGTTTTCCTAAGGAATCCCCATTCCTTAGGATGTAATTAACTATGGGGGTTTGCCTTTGTAAGGAACTTAATGAACCGAGTTTAAAATAAACCCTACTTTACTTTTCTATATAAAGTAGGGGAAGAATCTCTAGTACATCATCCTGCAGACCCATAAGTCCTTAAGAGTCCTTATTTAGGAGATTAGGTCCATTTTATGGTGGTGACTTCTATCTTTCGAGATAGTACACCTTTCCATCCATATCGTACCTGATCACCCTAATAAGTACACTTGCGATTATATGTGGTGTCCATCTAAAGAAAGAAGCAATCATCATCATATTGAATTTTGTCTCTCTTCTTTCCTTTCTTTTCTTTTTTTTTATCTTCATCTTTCTTTCCAAGAGGGATGAAGATAGAGAAGGAAAGAATTCAAGGAGGAAAAAGAGAGGAGATTGATTGACGATGGTGAATGCCCAATTGAAAATTAAATTTTTTTTTACCCATAGTTGGAGATAGATAATTGGAAGACTAAAGCTATATTTCACATTATAGACTCAGATACATCTTTCAATGCTTTGCTTAGGAGACCATGGATACATAAAAACAAGACCCATCCTCTCTACATCAGTGTATGAAGTTTGTGAGAAGTGGGATCGTCTACTCTGTCAAAGGAGATCTCAAGCCATTTATAGTTCGTGAGGTCAACATATATGAAGATGCGACCTACTACCTCCTTCAAAATCAACAAGACTATTCTCGTAAACTTGGCCAAAGTTCAAAATCAAATGAAAAGAGGAAGAAAAAGAAAGAGAAAAAAGAAAAAAGAAAAGGAGAATGAAAATGAAAATGAAAAAAGGAGCGAGAAATAGACTTGGAGGAGGAAGTGTTGCCAGATATTAAATTTACCCACAGTTCATTACCCTATTCAAACATGTGAGTAAGATGACCCAACTTTCACCAGGCAGAGGAAGAGAATAGTTCAAAGGCAGCCATAGAGGTGGAAAGCCTCCTTATTAGCCACCCAATAAGAGGTATATCCCAGCCACCAGGAGTACACCTACTATCCATATAGACTTGGAATCTAGTTCGGAGGGATCTCCTATAGTTAGCTAACTATCACTTAGGCTAGATCCCCATATAGGTGATAGTTGAGCTAGACAGTGATGAAGATCAGGTTCCCATGAAAAGCATAAGTGTATCCAAGTCTATATGTGAAATAGTTAGGCATTTGTTGGGAACCTTAGCTCTGACCCACTTTCCTAATAGAAAGTTAAGGTTTTGGTAGTTAAGGAAGCCCCTAAGTTATCCACAGATGTGAAGACTCAGAGGTTCTTTCTGAGAGCATCATTCTCAAGTCAAGAAGTTGATGTAGAACTTGAGGATGATTTATATAAAGATTTAATAGAACTATTTTTTGATTGGTATTCACCGTGTATCTTAAATTTAGCAAAGAAAGGATTGATTTCACATGCTTAGTCTAAACACAGGTCAGATTACTTAAAGAGGTTATGGGACAATAAATGCAAACATTCTCAATCAAGACCAAGACTAGGATTCATAAATAATTGGTCCCGTTGATGGCCACGACTACTGTTTAGTCATCACCAATAATCTGGAGTCTGATAGGTTCTTCTCAAATCACATTAACTCTTATGAGGATCTGTGCTTAGAAACTTTAGATGATCCAGAGTTTCAAGTCAAAGATGCACCTTCTTAGTTAGATAGCCTCAAGCTCCACCTCCTTTTCCACCTCCTCGCCACCCCATTCGCCACCGTGTGCCACCATCGCCACCTTTTTATCAGCATCAATGATATTCTTACCCACCCCCAGGTAACTATTATACACCTACTCTTACTGATAAGCTTAACAAGCCTTATTCATTTAAGAGGGAGGCAGTCAGGAAGATCTTTAAGAATCTCTTAAAGAAGTCTGATTTTTAGTTACTAGAGCCTAAGAGGCCGGAGGAAGTGGGTACGAGTCATAATCTAAACTATTTCCCCTACCATTGCATGTTAGGCCATGTCTTAGATGATTGCATTACCTTTAAGGGCTGGCTTGAGCGTAGATTCAAGTCAAGTGCCACCGTCATCCCCAATGAATACTTATTAGAACAACCTTCTAGTTCTGTTAGGGTAATCCTTGGGGATACATGCGATCCTCTTAAGATAAAGGAAGGTTGGGATATCACCCTATCCCGAAGCTTCAAGAAAATTATTTCTAAGATCAAAAAATTACCCTTGCAGGTGCCTGAGGCAGCTCAAATCTCTAACTCCAAGGAATATTTGCAAGTTGCTAAGAACAACTTGAGGGAGGTAGGAGCCCAACAATAATAGTGATAGCTTCCACTTGCCCAGGATAGTGCAGTAGGGCAACCACCGACCATTGCCAGCACTCCTTCTATAATTATACTACCTCTTGACTCTTCTTCCGAAATTGTATGTCTGGAGTGCCAAGTCCCTTACTCCATTTACTTTACTTGATTTATATTTTGTACTTTTATCCAAATCTAAGAAATCAATGAAGAAAGTTGATTTCACGTACATTTGTGTCACTTCTGATGATATGCCTGATTTTATTCTCCTCAAAAACTCCCTAAGTCTAATTAATAATAACTCTAGTTTATATCACTCTTCTTCTTCTGATTTGGAAATGGATTATCTCATGAAGTCACTGAAGTCAACCTTCACAGTGGCAAAGTTTTACCTCCTAGGGTAGCATCTCAGGATAAGGGTCAACAAGTCATTAATTCTAGTGATCAAGAAGCCCCTCCATAGGATGCTCCACCTGTGGATATGCTTATGGAGGACCAGCCTAGAGTTGACTACAATGACCTCACTCACCTGAGAAAGTTGCCAGCTAAGCTAAGCATATATGATGCCCTTGTCTTATCTAAAGGGATGTGGGAGTCATTGATCAAAGCCCTTCTCGATCTAGAAATATTCTTAGCTCAGCTGACCGCTATTGGAGAGGAAGCATATTATTCAAGAGAAGTCCATGGAGTCACATTCACCGATGAAGACCTTCTTTTAGGGACAACTGAGCATAACCATCCCCTCTACATCACAGTGGACATGGGTAGATTCAGACTATCTAGGGTTTTAGTTGATCCGGGTACATCAGTGAACATTATAAGTTTAAAGATCCTTGTCTACCTGAGGATTGACATCTTTAAACTCTGAGGAGATTAGATGATATTGAGAGGATTTAATGAGTAAGGTCAGAGGGATTTAAGCTCTATAATGTTACTATTAGAGATAGATGACTGGAAGATAGAATCCAAGTTCTACATAATTGATTCAGATACATCCTTCATAGCTTTTCTCGGTAGACCTTGGATACATGGAAATAACATATTTCCATCCTCTTTACATCAGTGCATCAAATTTTGAAGAGGTGGAATTGAGCATTGTGTCAAAGGAGGCTTGAAACTATTTTCAGTTAGAGAGGTTGAGATATATGAGGACGTGACCTACTAGCTTCCTCCAAATCAAAAAGTCTATTCTTACAAACTTGGTCAATGTTCAAAAATCAAAGAAGAAGAAAAAGAAAAAGAAAAAAAAATGAGAATGGAGGAGGAAGAAAGCGTAAGATTCTACATTTATCCTCCATATGAACACATGGGTAGAAACCCACCGGGGAAGAGGAAGACCATCCGGTAGTTCCATTGTGGATGACCTCCTTCTGGTGCGAAGAGCTATGTTTGACTCAGTACCCCACTATCCACATAGACTTAGAGTCCAGTTCAGAGGCTGAGTCTTATGTGGTTAGCATGCCAACCAACCCCTCTCAGTGGGTCCCTTTGGAGGTGACATTTGAGCTAGATAACGATGAAGATCAGTCCTCCAAGCAAAGCATGAATATATCTGAATCATCATTATGTAGAATAATCAAACAGTAGTTAGGAACCTTAGCTCTAACCCACTTTCTTCCTATAAAGTTGAGAGTTTGGTAGTTAAGGAGGCCCCTAAGTCATCCACAAATATCAAGCCAAAGAGGTTCTTTTTGGGAGCATCATCCTCAAGTTAGGAAGCCGATGTAGAACTTGAGGATGATTCATATAAAGATTTAATACAATTTCCTTTTGATTGGTATTCACCTTGTGTTCTTAATTTAGCAAAGAAGAGATTAATCCCACATACTTGGTCTAAATGTAGGTCGAATTACTTTGAAAGGTTATGGGATAACCAAAGCAAACATTCTAAATCAAGATTAGGATTAGGATTTGACACAACGGGTCCAGTCGACAATGACAACCATTGCCTAGTCAGATAAGTTCTTTTCAAATCATGTAAACTCATGTGAGGAGGTATGTTTAGAAACTTTAGATGATCTAAATGATCTTGAAATCAGAGATGCACTGCCAAAGTTTGAAGAAGAGATCAGATCAACCATTGACAAATTCAAAGAAATCAACTTAAGAATGAAAGAAGATCTACACCTGACATACATCAGTTCATTATTAAATGAAGAAAAAACCAATGACTTAGTTAGGCTATTAGCTGAGTTTAAGGATTGCTTTGCATGGAGTTATGAAGAAATGCCCAGTTTATCTCCTAACATAGTTGTCCATAAATTAGCAATACATCCCCTATCAAGCAAACTCCTAGATGTGTGAGATTAGATATTGAGCAGAAGGTTATTTCTGAAGTCAAGAAACTAATCGATGATGGCTTCATCAGGGAAGAAAAATATCCTACCTGGTTGGCCAGTGTCATTCCTGTTAAGAAAAAGAATGACCAAATTTACATATGCATTGATTTCAGGGATCTTAATAAGGCATGTCTTAAGGAAGAATTTCCATTTCTTATACTAGAGTTGATGGCAGACATTGCCTCATCTCATGCAATATTCTCCTTCATGGATGGGTCATCTGCAACCAAATTAAGATGACCCTCGAGGATGAAAGGAATACAACTTTTTGAACCTTAATCGGAATATATTATTATAAGGTCATTCCTTTCGTCCTTAAAAATGTCGGTGCTACTTACTAGGGGGTCATGGCTCAAATCTTCAATAAACTCATTCATCATCAGGTTGAATGTTATGTTGATGATCTTGTAGTTAAAAGTAAATAAAAGGAAGACCATCTCTTGACTTAAGAGTAGTTTTTGAATAGTTAAGACAATTCAGCCTTAAAATGAATCTCTTGAAGTGTGCATTTGGAGTAGCTTCAGAAAAATTCCTTGGTTTGTTGTTCGACACCGGAGAAGATCAAGGCTATTTTAGAAATGCCACGATCTAGAGAAGATCAAGGCTATTTTAGAAATGCCACCCCCTAAAAGTCTAACACAACTTAGATCCTATCAAGGGCGGTTGGCATATCTAAGATGCTTCATTTCCAACATATCAGGAAGATTCCAGCCATTCTCAATGCTTATCAAAAAGGATGCTAAGTTCAAGTGGGATGATAAGTGTCAGCATGCTTTTGAAGATATCAAGCACTACTTGATGATGCTACTAGTTCTAACAGCCCTTATCCCGCCATCTGTTGATATTATATACCGTTATGTTACGCGACTCCCTCGATACATTGTTGGCCTAAGCCAATGATGAAGGGAAAGAGAATGCTTTCTACTATATCAGTCATCGTCTAATCCCTACTGAGGAAAACTATCCATCCATTGAAAAACACTACCGAACTTTAATCTTTGCATCATAAAAGCAACGACATTACATGCTTCCTCATAAGGTGAATCTAATCTCTAGGATCATTCCACTATAATATCTCATGACACTGCCAACAATATCTAGAAGGTGGGTGCATTGGTCTATGATTCTATCACAGTTTGACATCACATTCGTACTCCTTCGTGTGGTGAAAGGATAAGCACTAGCAAATTTCTTAGCAGCACACCCACTTTCTAATTCTTAGCTCAATGATGACCTCCTCAATGAACAAATCATGAACTTAGGGGATACTAGCAATCACCGTTGGGAGATGTACTTTGATGGTGCGGCTTCCTCTCAAAGAGAAGAAGAACTATAATCTACTATCTCAAGAAAGGTAGGGGTAGGAGTGGTTCTCCTTACTCCGGATGACTATGTGATGAGATTCTCATACCATCTTTCCAATCCATGCACCAACAACGAAGCCAAGTATGAGGCTTTGATTGTCAATCTGGAGTTAGCAGTCACGCTATGCGTTCAAAACATCAATATCTTTGGGATTCTCAGTTAGTCATCAATCAAATCACTGGGTCTTGCAAGGTTCTAAAGCTTAAGCTCCATCACTACCACAAGTACACCACAGAGTTATTGGCTCAGATCCTAGAGGTTACCATCTATAAGAATCCTCTAGGTGAAAACACTATAGTAGATGCTTTAGCCAAATTTGTCAAGGTGTTGGCATGTCTGGAAGATAAGTCAATATCGATAAGGGTCTAAAATAGATAAGTTTTATCTCTTATTGATACTGAACTCATCAAAAGATGCTCTCTTGAAGGAGAGGTTGCTATTGTCAAAAAGGATGAAGAGCTAGATTAGAGGCAACCATTCATAGATTACCTAACTAAAGGTAAACTATCTCAAGAGAAATCACAAGCCCATTAGATGAAACAGAGAGCCCTTTCCTATGCTCTTGTAGATGGCACCTTGTACCGGCGATCCTTCGATCATATGTGGTTACGTTGTTTGGAAAAACATGAAGCTTGTAAGACCATGATCGAGGTACACTCAGGATTATGTGGAGCTCATCAATCTGGTCTGAAGATGAAAGCCAAGATCAAAAGATTAGGATATTACTGGCCGTCGATGATCACAAATTGCATGGACGAGCTAAGCGATGCCACTAGTGTCAAGTACACGGTGTGATCTTATTCCAACCACCCAATATTCTACATTCTACATTGGCCTCATAGCCATTTGAGTGTTGGGGTACATACATAGTGGGCCCGATTGATCCTCCTTCTTCTAAAGGTCACTGATTCATCCTAGCTGCTACCGACTACTTTTCCAAGTGGGCAGAGGTGATCCCACTCAGAGAGGTCACAGCTCAACATGTGCTCCAATTTTTCAGGAACCATATCATATATACATTCAGGGTGCCTTGAAGAATTATATCCGATAATGGTACTGCATTTAAGAGCACCAAGATCAACAATTTTACTTAGAGACACAACATAGATTGTAGATACTCTACCATCTACTATCCGAGGGCAAATGGCTTAGTAGAAGCTTTCAACAAAACTCTCATCCAAATATTAAAGAAGATGCTCGACGATAAGAAACAACAGTGGCATGAGCAGTTAGTTGAAGCCTTGTAGGCTTACGACACCACATATAGAACTCTAACTCAGTCTACTCATTTTTCCTTAGTGTATGGGTCTGAAGCTGTTCTGCCATTAGAAGTCCAACTCTCATCACAAAGGATAGTTGTGGGTAGCAAGATCACAAAAGAACAGAATGCTAAGTTATGGTTAGAAGAGCTCAAAGGTTTGGAGGAGAGACCTACGGGCATGCCAGAACCTCGAGTTGTACACAGCCAAAATGATTCAAGCTCACAACAAGTTGGTCTGTCCTAGAGCTTTTCAAGTAGAAGAGCTTATTTTAGTTCTAAGAAGACCAATTATTGCCTGCCGCAAGATGGGAGGCAAGTTTGAACCCACTTGGGATGGTCCTTTTGTCATAGAAATGGCCTACCAAGGAGGATCATATCTGTTGATTAACCATAAAGGAGAGTGCCCAATGATTCTTATCAATGGGCTTTATTAAAAGAAATATTATCCTTAAAATCATGTTTGAAAATAATTATCTTTAATAAAAATTTTATCTTTCCATTTCAGTCCATCAAATCTTCTCTTCATTGGAAGCATTATTTTCTTGTTTACGAATCCGCCACGATGCATTTAGGATAGGTGTAAGAGAACCCAAGAGGCATCTTATCCTTCATCAACATAAATGCAAACTACACACAATTCTCCGGTGTTATTAGGATAGGTGTAAGAAAACTAGAGAGGCATCCTATTTCAACTAGCATAACTAAGTTAGGTATAAGAGAACCCAAGCGACATCTTTTCTTGGTAGTGTCACAACTGATATTTGTGGCACCATTTCATTCAACGTGTTTAGGATAGGAGTAAGAAAACCTGAGCGGCATCCTATTACTTCTTTCACAACATAAATACCAACATCACAAAACATAAATAAATACACATCTTTTATCTTGGGCTATTTTGAAGTGGGATACCGCACGACACTCACTCATTAGCTATTATAGGTCGGGCTAATGTGTTATCATGTTAATGCGTCACCACTGTGGTCCTTATTCGAAAAGATGTAAGTCTATTATGCTTTATTTCCTAACTTGGCCACTACAAACTGACGAGTGTCTTGTTAGCATGGTAAGTCTTACTGCGTGGTCGGTAAGTTACCATCATGACTGGCTTCATTTAAGAGGATATAAGTCTACACGCCTTCTTCTTAAACTAGCCATCATTTAGGGTAAGTCCCTATTGACCTCACTTTTTGGAGTGAGCTCTCAACCTCCTCATCATAGATCTAGGAATCTTATAGACACTAAGAGCTCGTTAGTCTTAATACACCTCTAGTGATTATTTGAACACTTAACCTAAGCCTAGAGACTTAGAAGGGTTAGCTATAGGAAGAGGTTATGCCTTAGGGATTTAGGAAGACTTGCCTACCCTATAGCCATAAATCCAATCCTTGCTTCCTTCTTCTAAACCAAACCTCAAATTCAAATCCAAGATCATAAATCCAATCCCAAATCAAGCGATTGAAGTTATGATTAAATTCAAATTCCAAATTCCTTCCTAAGCCCTATGACTTTATCTTATGGACTTAGCCTTAACCAAATTCAAATCAACCCTAATTCAATTAATTTTTTCAAATATCAAATTCAATCTCAAATCAAATCCCAACTCAAATTCCAAACCCAATCTCCAACTCCAAATGATTGAAACCCATATTTGAATTCAAACTCCAAAATCCCTTCCTAGGCCATATGAACCACCTTCATATGCTTAGCCAAACCTCCTTCAAACCAAATCAAATTTGGTTGATTTCCTTATAATTTAATAATTCTTTCATTTATATTCATAAATATAAATGTAATCTAAATTCAAACCATTCAAATCAAATCAAACAATTATCAAATCAAATCAAGACCTTTCCTAAGTGATATGGACCTACCTCCATAAGCTTAACCAAAGCTCAATCTAAATCAACCCAAACTCAATTGACTTCTTTATAAATCAATCATTCCTTCATTTATATTCACAAATATAAATGAAACCTACCCTCCATTAACCAAAATAAATCAAACCAAATCAATTCCTTACTTGAGCCCTTTTGACCTACATCTTTAAAATTTGTTAAATTTGATTCCAAATCACTACAAATGCAAGTGATTTTCTCATCAATCATTTATATCTTCATTTATATTCACAAATATAAATGAAATATAAATCCAAATGGACAAAACCAAACCCAAATCAAATCAAATTCCCAACTTTAGCCCTTTTAGCCAATTTGTTCAACTTGGCTAAATGATACTCAAATCAACTCATAACCCATGGATTTCTTCATGATTCAATCATCCCTTCAATTATTGTTCCAAATATAAAAAACAAAATATAATTATCAAACCAAATCTAAGTCAACCCATGTCAAGCCCATGTTGACCCCTTTTGACTTGATATTGTCATATGAACCAAAATTCATTTGACTCCAAAACCATTTGCAATTAAATTTATATTTCCATCCTAAGTCCATTTGTGAGTTCAACTAAACATGAATCAAGCCATGATCAAGCCAATTAACCCATTTAGGTACACATGACCCAAAGTGACCAAAAAGATCTTTTTGAGCCAAATTCCAATCCAACCTAAATTGGATTGAACTAAGCCCATCTAAACCACATATCATGATCAATAATCATCCTAAGGTGATCAACTACATTGAATTGGGTCAAACCAAGTCAAACTTAGCCTTTGACGAAGTCAACATTTAGCCCAAATGAAACCCAAACTAGCCAAAATCCATCATATGCCATATTGATTGAAACCATTGACTCAAACTCACTCATGATCAAACATCACCAAACCATCAATCGAGCCAAACCAAGCCCAATAGCCCATTTGACTTAACTTGACCCAAGTTGACCTAAAAAGACAAGATGGGTCAAATCATGATTTGATCTAAATTGATTACAACCAATGGCTCAAGTTCATTCCAAACCATTTATTGAACTTGACCAAAGCCATGATTGAGCCCAATTTGACCAATTGATCAACTTGACCCAACCAAGCCAAATTGACCTAAAGGGTCAAACTGGCCAAAATTCAAATTAAATCCAAACCAAACCAAACCAATGCCTACAATCATTTTCAATCAACCAATTGAACTTGACTCGACACCTAACCCAACTCAATTTGGTCAAATTGGTCAAATTGGTCAACTTGATCCATTTGACCCTTTTAAATCCAAATGAGTCAAATTCAAACCTAAGGCAAATTAATCAAAATAAATTTAGCCAAAACATCCTAAATCATCATATGAACCTAACCCAAGCCTTAGTTTGACTAATTTGACCAATTGGTCAACCCGACCCAACCTTACCCAAATGAACCCATTTTGACTAAATTGAGCCAAATCATCTAAAACCAAACCAAGGGACCTTGGTAGCTGACCAAACCTGACCCACATTAGTCCAAGGTCAGTCCAAAGTCATCCCATAAGTAAATTGGGCCCCACCAAGGGGATTAGCCATTGGAAAAACCTTCTTTCCATTGGATCTTCACACCAATAAGCAAAGTTGACTTCCCTATCACCATGGAAGCCTCCAACATCTCAAGTGAGGCTCCAGCTGACTCACCTAGCTCACCTAGCCCACCCTAGGTTGGCCATGGACCAAATGAAGCTCACCTCATCCTCACCTAAGCCAAACCGAGCAACCCATGGATTAAGAAAATAGAATATTTGTACACTAGCCTTAGAGACTCCTCCTACAATTCCCTCCACTCAATTCGAGCCATGTGGAGTCATACGTGACTTCTCCGATGCCCTAACGGTGGCCTTTCTATTGAATTAAGCTTACCCATCCTGTCCCTCCTTGAGGAGCAATCTCAGTCTTTACTCCCTCAGTTCGAGAGACAAAGGCATCGATCCGATTCACTTGAGTTCCCTAAGCAATTCTGAAACTCCTAAGTGCCATTCCATGCCTTCCTGAGTCTCTTCAATCAAAATTTTCCCTCTGTGTGCAAAGCTAAAATAGGGGAGGTAATTCTAAAACCATATTTGCTCAATCCTCAACCAAACCTTAATTTCTCTTACTCACACCTTCATTGCACTTAGTCGAAGCAAAACAAATCATTTCCCAAGCTTCCAAGGCACCAGAGATAGGAGTTCGACCAAGACTGATCAACAAAGAGGAGGAGTTTAATTGACTAAGAAAGCTACTCCAAATTGAATCTTGTGCAACTCAACAGGGCTTCATTTCTACCAAATGAAGCTTCGTCAATTGTTGAAACCATCGGCCATAAGCTCTGGTGAGATAATTTCCCAAAATCAAGCCTTGTATGAAAATAGATTGGTCCTTTGTGAAGCAAATTCGAATTCCATGTGTTTTTGACTGTTAAATGTGTTTCTTTCCTTCTTCTCAAGGTGTGGGATCATTTTGATCCCAATTCACACTTGGGTGAGCTCAGATCGAACGGGGGAAGACGGACATCATCTATCTTTCGTTGCTCATGAAGGAGATAGATTACTAGACGTCCGTTCCACATGATTGGAACGGACGATCGTGATTAAATTACGTGTTAGATCCCTTGATTCCCTTCTTAAATTGGGGATATGATCGTGGCCATCGGATCTTAGATCAGATGGTTCACGGGGATAACGCGTCTGCCATAATCCGATTCAGCGTGGATGATGTGATAACTTAAATAGCCAATCAATTCATGCCACGTGGAAAGCATGCCGCATCGCCACATGGCCTAATGGGATTAAGGCTTTAATTAGGCTTAATTAATATATTTTTAAGGATGAAACTTCTAAATTCCATAATTAATTGTAGAAAAATCCAAAAAAATACAAACTTAGGCTCATTTTAAAGATATTTCAGAGTAGAATTTACTAAAATTATTATTAATTAATTTTGAACAGTGATTTTTTGCTTAATTAAGGTTTAATTAAAAATTTAATTAGCTCAATTACTCTTTAATTAATCACCCAATTAATCTCAAATTTTCTATAAATGTTCAGAGAGATGACCTCTATCTCCCCTATTTTTTGGGATTTTATTAGTTGCTTAATTAGGGAGATCAATTAATTAGGCTTTAATCACTCTCTTAATTTAATTAGTGATAACTAATGAATGGACAGTGACTTAATTAATTATTTAAGCCTTATTACTTTTATTGAACATAAGGGTGCTTAGGGAATGTGATTTAGATACTTTTTCTAATTAATTTCCTAAGTTTTCTTTACTTTTTGGAATTAAATTAATGAATGATTAATGAGGTAATTAATTACTTAATTAATTAATTAATCTTCAAAGATAAAATCATAGCCTAAGTGATCAAATGAAGGGCTTCGGGATTGAGGTTAAGGCCTCTTTCTTGATCTTTTTGCTTAAGTTGATTTCACTTCATTAATTGAATATGATTAATACTTAACCAAATGGATTAATAAGCTTAATTAACTTTAAAATCCACTTCACATTTAATTACCTCTAATCGATTTTGGGTATCCCTTTAGAATTTTAATAGTCTAAATGAATTTAATGAAATTATGGTTAGCTTACATGTGTAAGAAAACCATAAAAGTAATTAATTAAATCCCTTAAGCCCTGTATGTGGTGCAGTAAGCCCACAAGGCTTCAACCAACTGCTCATGCCACTATCATTTGTTGTCATCGAGGGTCTTCTTTAATATATAGATGAAAGTTTTGTTAAATAATTTTGCCATGCAATTTTTGCTCCGGTAATATATTGTAGAGTATCTCCAATCAATGATGTGTCTCTAGGCAAAGGTATTTATTTTGGTTCTCTTGAATGCAGTACCATTATCAGATATAATTCGTCAAGGCACCTTGAACCTATATATGATATGATTCTTAAAAAACTAGAGCAAATGCTAAGATGTGACCTCTTTGAGCAAGATTGCCTCTGCCCACTTTAAAAAGTAATCAGTGGCAGCTATAATGAACCGATGACCCTTGGAAGAAGGAGGATCGATTAAACCCACTATGTCGATATCCCAACACTCAAATGGCCATAAGGCCAATGTAGAGTGTAAAATGTTGGGTGGTTGGTGTAAGACCACACCTTGCACCTGCCATTTATGGCATCTCCTAGCTATGTCCATGTAGTCTATGATCATCGAAGGCCAGTAGTATCCTAGTCTCTTGATCTTGGCTTTCATCTTCAGACTAGATTGATGTGCTCCGCATAAATCTGAGTGTACCTCGGTCATGATCTTATAGGCTTCATGTTTGTTCAAACAACGTTATCACATATAATCAAAGGACCACCAATATAATGTGCTATCTACCAGAGCATAGGAAAGGGTTCTCTACTTCACTTGAAGTGCTAGTAACTTCTTTTGAGGTAGTTTTCCTATATTTAGATAATTCATGAATGGTTGCCTCCAATCTAACTCATCATCCATTTTAGCAATGTCAACCTCCCCTTCAAGAGAGAGTCTCTCGATGTGCACAACATCAATAAGGGATAATACTTGTTAATTTTGGACCCTTATTGGTATGGACTCATCTTCTGGACATGCTAACTATTTGACAAGCTTAGCTAATATATTTGCTACTGCGTTCTCTACTCGAGGAATCTTATAAATAGTAACCTCTCATATTTTGGCCAATAACTCCACAGTGTACTTATGGTAATGATGGAGCTTAGGCTTTAGAACTTTATAGGACCCAGCAATTTGGTTGATGACTAACTGAGAATCCCCGATGATGTTGATATCCTGGATGCATAGTGTAATAGCTAACTCTGGCAATTAGAGCCTCGTATTCAGCTTCATTGCTAGTGCATGGATTGGACAGATGATATAAGAATCTCATCACATCATGGTCCAGAGTTAGGTGAACTATTCCTACCTCTTCTTGGAAGAGTAGATCGTGGTTCTTTTCCCTTTTGAAAGGAAGCACCATTAAAATACATCTCCTAGCGAAGAATGCTAGTGTTTTCTAAGTTCATGATTTGTTCATCTGGGAGGTCAACACTAAGTGGGGAGTCTGCAGGAAGTGGGTGTGATACTAGAAAATCTGCTAGTACTTGTCCTTTCAACTAGAAGGTATGGAAGTGGTATTAAACTATGACAACATCATGGATCATCTCGCCACCATAAGGATAGCATCAATCGTGTCATAAGATATTGCAGTAGATTGATCCTAGAGATCAAGTTCACCTTATGAGAAAGAATGTAATGTCGTAGCTTTTGGGATGCAAATATTAAAAGGAAAAGTGCGATCTCAATGGGTGGATAATTTACCTCAGCAAGGATTAGATGATGACTGAGATAGTACGATCTCTTTCCATTGGTTTGGGCCAACAAAGTGCCAAGGGAGTCATCTAATGCAGCAGTGTAGAGAATGAGCAGCTTGCTTGGGATAGGGGCTACTAGAATTGGTGGCATCATCAGATAGTGCTAGATGTCATTGAATGTATGTTGCCACTTTTCATCTCACTTGAACTTAGCATCCTTTTTGATAAGTGCTGAAAATGCGACATCTTCGTTAGGTTGGAACTTAGATACAACCGCCTTGAAATGATCTAAGTTGAGTTAGACATTTAGGGGTGGCATTTTTAATATCACGTTGATTTTCTCCAGATCAATTTCTATTCCACAGTGTCGGACAACAAACCCAAGGAATTTCCCTATAGCTACTCTGAATGCACACTTCAAGGGATTCATTTTAAGGTTAAATTGTTTTATCCATTTGAAAACTACTCTCAAGATAAAGAAATGGTCTTCCTTTTTTTTACTTTTGACTACAAGATCATCGATGTAACATTGACTTGATGATGAATGAGTTCATTGAAGATCTTAGTCATGGCCCGTTGGTAGGTAGCACGGACATTTTTAAGGCCAAAAGGCATGACCCTATAATAAAAGATTCTGATCAAGATTCAAAACGTAGTGTTTCTTTTATTCTCAAGGGCCATCTTTATTTGGTTATGACCAGATGAGCCATCCATGAAAGAGAAGGTTGCATGAGATGAGGCAATGTCCACCATCAGTTCTGGTATTGGTAGTGAAAATTCATCTTTTGGAAATGTCTTATTTAGATCCCTAAAATCGATGCAAATACAAATTTGGCCATTCTTTTTCTTAACTGGGATGACATTGGCCAACCAGGTAGTATATTTTTCTTCACTAATAAAGCTAGCATCGATCAGTTTCTTGACTTCAAAAATGACCTGTTGTTCAATGTCTAATCATATAAGCCTAGGAGCTTGCTTGATAAGGTTAGCACTAGGCTCTATTACTAGCTTGTGGACTACTAAGTTAGAAGATAAACTGGGCATCTCTTCATAACTCCATGCAAAGAAGTCCTTAAACTCAGTCAAAAGCCTAACTAAGTTATTAGTTTCAATATCATTCCATAAAGAACTGATGTATGTGGGTTGTGGATTGTCATCAGTTCCTAAGTTGATTTGTTTATGCTCATCGATGGTTGATCTGATATCCTCTTTGAACTCTGGTGGTGAATCTTTGACTTCAAAGTCATTTGGATCATTGAAGTTTCTAAACACACCTCCTCATATGAGTTAGCATGATTTGTAAAGAACCTATCAGATTCTAAATGATTGGTGATGACTAAGCAATAATCATCATCATTGACTGGACCCATTATGCTGAATCCTAGTCTTGGTCTTAATTAAGGATATTTTCTTTGGTTGTCCCATAACCTTTCAAAGTAATTTGACCTATGCTTAGACCAAGTATGTGGGATTAAACCCTTCTTTGCTAGATTAAGAACATAAGGCGAGTACCAATCAAAAGGTAATTGTATTAAATCATTATATGAATCATCCTCAAGTTATACATTAGCTTCCTAACTTGAGGATGATGCTCCAAAAAAGAATCTCTAAGTACTCATATCTGTGGATGACTTAGAGACTTCCTTAACTACCAAACCCTCAAGTTTTTGTGAGGAAAGTAAGGTTAGAGCTAAGGTTCCCAACTGATAACTAACTATTTCATATCCAGACTTAGATATATTATGCATTGCTTTGGATCCCAATCTTCATCATTATCCTACTCAAGTGTCACCTCGAAAGGGATCTCCTACTGGGAAGAGCTGACTGGTGTACTAACCACATAAGATTCATCCTCTGAATTAGATTCTAAGTCTATATGGATAGCAAGTGTGCTTCTGGTGGCTGAGATAAACCTCTTATTGGGTGGCCAATAAGGAGGCTTCCACCTCGGGGGTTGCCTCTGAACTGTCCTCTACCTCTGCTTGGTGGAGGTCGGGTCATCCTACCCATATGTTCAAATGGAGTAATGAACTGTGGATGGAATATAATGTCAAGCTATATATCTTCCCTAAGTCCATGTGTCACTCTCTTTTACTTTCTTTTCTTTCTTTTTTTTCATTTTCTATTTCTTTTTCTTTTTATTTTCTTTCTTTTTGTCCCTCATGGGATTTTGAGTAAGCTCATGAGAATGGACTTGTTGGTTTTAAGGGAGAAATAGATTGCTTCCCCATATATCTCGACCTAATGAACTGTGAATGGCTTGAGATCTCCTTTGACGTAGTAGTCAAACCCACCACTCATGAACTTCATGCACTGATGTAGAGAGGATGGAACTGTGTTCTTTTCATATATTCATGGTCTCCCAAACAAAACATTGAAACATGTATCTGATTCTATGACATGAAACTTGGCTTCAGTCTTCCAATCATCTATCTCCAATGAAAACACTATGGAGCATAAGGCCCTCTCACCTTGTTCATTGAATCCTCTCAAAATCATCCCCTCTTTTTGGAGTTTAGAGATATCGATCCTCAAGTGGACAAGGGTTCTTAGACTCATAATGTTGACTGATGCACCTTAGTCAACCAGAACTCTTGATTACCTGTATCTACCAACATCCACTGTAATATAAAGAGGGCGATTGTGCTTGGTCATCCCTAGAAGTAAGTCTTCATCACTGAATGTAACTTCTAAGATGTCTTTTGAGCTGTGTACCTCCTCTTTAGTAGTAGTCAATTAATCTAAGAATATCTTTGGATCAAGAAGAGCCTTGACTAGAGATTCCCTCATCTTTTTAGATAAGGCAAGGGTGTCATATATGCTTAGCATAGCTAGCAACTTTCTAAGATATGTTATGATGTTGTAATCAACTTTGACTTGGTCCTCCACAAGCTTATCCATAGGTGGAGCATCATGTGAAAGGGTTATCTGTTCACTCAAACTAATGACTAATTTACCCTTATCCTGAGGTCCTACCCTAGGAGGTAGAACTTTGTCACTACACAGGTTGACTTCAATGACTTCTTGAAATGATGCACTAGTGGAAAGTTCTACCTTCTCATTAGGTATACTTATAACTTCTCCTATAGGATCCTCAGAGCTAGTTGACTCCAAGCTAATCCAAGAGGTGAACCCCATTGATTTAGAAAAGGAAAGTCCAATTCTAAATCAGAAGAGAGGGGATTGAAATGACTAGAGCTATTATTATTTCTGAACTTGGAGGGTTTTTAATAGGAATAAAATCTAGGGTATTAGAAGTGGACAAGATGTAAGTAAAATCTACTTTCTTCATTGATTTCTTTTTGGGTAGTGGTACATGATAAAAATCCAACAAAGTAAGCAAATTAAGTGATTTAATACCCTTTTCCACTGATACAATACTCCTGGTAGTATAAGGGGAGCTAGTAGAGGAAGAAGTAGTAGGTACAATGGTGGATGGAGTGCTGGACCAAGATGGTGGTTGTGCTACTAAACTATCCCAGACAAGTATAGTGAACTACTGCTGCTGCTGCTGCTGCTGCTGGGCTATCACCTTCTTTAAATTGTCCTTGCCAACTTGCAAACCTTCCTTGATGTTGGAGGTTTAATCTGCCTCAGACACCTATAAAGAGAGTTTCTTAATCTTAGAAACTACTTTTTTTAGTGGTTCAGGATAATGCGATATCACAACCTTCTTTTGTCTTAAGAGGATTGGAAGTATCCCTAAGAATTACCTAATAGAATTGGATGGTTATTCTAATTAGTATTCATTGGGGATAACTATAGCACCTGACTTATAGCTACGCTCAAGTCAGTCCTTAAAAGTAATAAATTCCTCTAAGACATGACTAATCATGTGGTGGTAGGGGCAATGGTTAGGATCATTACTCTTGCCCACTTCCTCCGGTCTCTTGGCTCATAACCGAAAGTCGGTTTCTTTAAAAAATTTTAAAGATTTTCCTAACTACCTCTCTCTTGAATGAATATGGCTTATTCAATCTATCAATAAGAGTATGTGGGTAATAGCTACCTCGGATGGATAGGAGTACCGCTACTAGGTATGTTGCTGAGGTGGTGGGAATGACAATTATGACGGTTGTAGCAGCTGATATGACAGCCGAGGTGGTGACAAAGGAGGTGGAAAAGGAGGTGGCAAAGGAGGCTGCTGAGCTCAGGGTCTCTCATGCTAGACTCTAGCTGGCTGCTTCCCTCTATCCGCTAACACAACTGTCCCTGGCTTCTTCTCGAATACCTTCTACTTGGGTCGAGATGATTGGTCGAGAAAGAGTAATTATTTGGCTTCCTCTTGCAGGCTAGCCACCTTGTCAATTAGTTTCTCAAATGTCCTGATGGTAAAGCCCTTAAGCATAAAGGTGATCATGCCATGAATATTCTAGAGAAGAATCTGAATGGCATGCTGTTCGGATAGTAGTGGCTCAGATTTCATCCTCAGGTTGCACCACCTAAGAATATAATCAACAAGGGACTCATTGGGAACTTGCTTTGCTACAATGAGGTCTTTACAATCACTCTTTATTGAGCTCTAGCAAACATCTTGATGAAAAAAATTCCTCACCAAACTGTTGGGCAATTCGACATACCAATCAAATGCAACCCCTGCTAGGCTGCTGATAAAAACTCTGAATAAGAGTGCATCACTGCCACCAGTGTTGCAACAACTTGCTCTAAAATGTGCAATATGCTGATGCAAGTTCCCACTGCCATCAAAGATCTTGAAGGAAGGCAGCACAAAACCCTTGGGGTATTGAACTACATCGAATTTCTCCGGGTATGGTCTACTCTTTAGAATAGATGAGATGACCCTGGTTTGGTCCATCGCTTCCCTCACCTGCTGCTCTACCATATGCTTGATATCCTTTTCAAGCATGGATGTGCCATCTGTAACCTTCCTATGTAAGCTACCAGCATCATCCTCTACGGGAGTGTACTTAGGACGGTCCAAAGTATGCACTAACTCTGGTCTGTTAGCAACCATGGGAGAAGGCTATGGAGCTAGGGCTGAGGTCTGCAAAGCTAAAACCACTACCATCAAATACTTTTCTTTCTTCTCCATCTTGTCAATGTGATCATCCCACTGCTTGAGCTGGTGGAGGAGGTGCCAAGTCGGTGAAGTGTTCAGCACACCTTCCCCGCTAAGTGATCCTGTAGGGACCCGTGTAACCATGTGGACCTCAGCTATTTCGTCCAACATGTCATCCTCATCAGGATCAAAGCAAACTTTATCCTCCTCCTGATTTTAATAGTCACTCCTGAGAATTCACCTTTTCTCAGTAAAGTAGTTCACTAATATGCCATCTATCAATCGGTCTATTATGCTCGGCTGGACCGATACGAACACCCGCTGACGGCTAACCATAAGATTGTGCTCATCTATCTCTATGCATCGAATGCTTCCTACTATCAAGACTTCCTTACTGGGAGGATCAACATTCATTGACATATGTCATGCCCACTCTCTCTATCTGCGATGGTGATGCAATGATGCTCTTGGGCCACCACTCCTTCCTAACCACAACTAATGTAAAGGGCTGAGCAGGGAAGCTCGACCTCACCTCAACAGGTGGACTGGATGGAGTGGGATCCTTAGGCCATAGCCAGATCACCTGTGGGGATGGTCTTTCCTAGGATAGGGGCTTTGAATCTTGGCAGGAGTGGTGGATGTTATAAGCTGAACAAGTGATGGTGAACGGTGAGGGGAGAAGTGTGATGGAAACACTAATTTCCTCTCAACTAGAGATCTCCTCTTGCATCAGACTGCTCCAGTAAGAATAATAATGTCTGAATGATTGGCCTAGAGAGGGCGACAATTAGGGAAATCCATTAGTGCGGAGGTTATCGACTGCCTGACATACCTCTATCTCTCTCTCTCTCTCCTACCCACTTGGGCAGATACTCAAGCCTCCATGGCTCTCTCCCTGTGGATCTGACCCCTAACACTCCTAAGGATCATGAATTCCATATCAAACAAGGTACCAAACTTTGAGCGTCCAAAAGCTCTGCCAACTTGGCATAGAACATTCCTAAGTCTGGCATAGGGCCTCCTACGCTCCCTAGCTGGTGTTTTAAAGTGTGCTGGTGGTGGAGGTGATGCGGCGATCCTCCTGTAGTCCTCCTCTCCATTTGAGACTAAGAGGGGGTGGAACCTACTATTACTCAAGAGTGGAGAGGTTTCATGGGAGAACCCTCCTCAGCTACGTGGGAAGCAATATCGAGCTCCCTGACTGCTCGCTCATGGTCCCACTTGATCTTTTTACTTTTATTGTGGCATTGGGTGCGAGTGAGCAAAGCAAAGTGAGAGCTAGAACCTACCTCGAAGGTAGAGGAGACTATCTCAGAGGCCAAGATAGCCTTCCCCTTTAGGGTGACCAAAGAGGAGGTAGTAGCTCACTCAGAGCTATGGCAGGGGGCAACCGAACTCAACTCATGTCAAGCGGTACTAACACCGACACTGATTGAGGGAAACACTACGCCTTTCCTCAATGAGAGAAACTCAAAGTCAGATGGGATGTCAAAGCGGATAAGTGGCGTCTGTCTTGCCACCTCCTCCCTGCTAAAAGTTATGAGGGCTGTCCCCTCACAAGTAATCTCAACTCTATCAAAACCACAATCAAAGTAAATCAGATGTGTGGTAGTAGTCGGGGTGAGATTGGCTTGATCTAAGGCCAGATCTACACTAGAGGGGAAGGAGAAAACAAACTTACCAGAAGCCATGATCACTACACCGACTGAAGGCTGAAAAGATTGACTGCGCTGATATCACTACATTTGTTTAAAATGTAACTGAGTTAGACCTTTATTTTAATATTTGTCTTAAATCATTTACTTCTAGACTTGATTTAGAATTTGATCCCACACTTAGCAAATTTAGATATACTAAGTGGGGATCATTGAATTTTTGGAGAGGTTTTTGATGATTAGAGAAGAGACTTTGCCTTATGATTTTGATTATAACCCATACTCAACAAATTTAAGTATGTCGATCAGGGTTCAAATATTTGGAGAGACTTTGGAGATATATATATGTTGTATGTCTTGTTTGAGAATTTGATTTGGAAAACATTTACTTAGAAAATTTAGGTATGCTAAAAAAAGATTTTTAATTATATGTTTGAAAATTTTGTGAAAACATCTTTGTTTGTGATGATTGGTTAGGTGTGTGATATATGTTGACTTGATTTGAAAGTGAGGCATTTTCTTAATAAATTTGGTATGTTAAGTAGAGAGCAAATGATTTTTGAAAATGAGGCTCTTTCTTAAATAATTTGGTATATTAAGTAGGAGTCAAGTGTGTTGAATATGTGTTGATTTGTTTTGAAAATGAGGCTCTTACTTAACAAATTTGGTACGTTAAGTAGGAGCCAAGTGTATTATGATTTGAAAAATGAGCCTTCTCACTTAACAAATTTGGTATGTCAAGTAGGAGTCAAGTGTATTTATGATTTGAAAATGAGACTCTTACTTAACAAATTTGATATGTTAAGTAGGAGTCAAGTGTATGATGATTTGAAAAATGAGGCTCTCGCTTAACAAATTTGATATGTTAAGTAGGAGCCAAGTGTTTATGATTTGTTCTCTCTTTTGGAAAAAGAGGGGAACTCTTTGTTTGACAAATATGGTATGCCAAATAGAGTTCAAAATTTGTTGTGATTTTGAAAGAAGAAAAATCTATTTAACAAATTTAGGTATGTTAAATAGAGTTCAATTTATTTTTGTTTTAGTGATTTTTGAAAATGGGACTCTCATTTGAAAAATTTTGGAATGTCAAATGGAGTCCAAATGTGTATTGATGTTCAAGTCTTTGAAAAAGAGGAATTATACTATAAAAATATAAGTGTGTTAAATAGAATTCAATTTGCTTTGATTTTCCAAAATAAAGGGAAGTCTCATTTGACAAATTTGGGTATGTCAAATGGAGTTCAAATATGTCTTAATTTTGTGCGTGATTTCTTGCTTTTGAAAAGAGGGAAACTCCAACTCTAGTACATATGAAATATGCTAAGTAGAGTTTTAATTTTATGTCATGATCTTATTTGAAAATAGAATCTCCATTCAACAAATTTGGATATTTTGAATAGAGATAGCCATTTTCAAAATTGTGTTTTTGAAAAAGGGATTTTAAAAATTGTTGATTTTGATTTTGAAAAGAACCTCCATGTAACAATTATAGGAATTGTTAAATGGGGTTTGGTTATATGAATTTTTGTGTTTTTTGTAAATTTCTTATGAATTTTATGCAAAAATCTTTTGTTATTTGAATTTTGAAAAAGTGTTTTTGGAAAGTGGCATTTTACAAAAGAAGTTATTTTCTTAAATATAAGATGAACCTTGCCTCACCAAGCTAGTGGTAAAGAGATTCTAAATTTTTAGTCATCTCCTTTCATTAGTTAATTTATATCTTTCACCTATTTTCAAGAGGTTTCAAGACCTACAAGGAGTGATGTCCTAAAACCTAGAGGATGTTGGCTAGCTTTGCATAAAAATGAAATAAGCTAAATGCCAATGGAAGGAGAGATAGCCTCGGACTCATATGAAATACAAGTCCGCTATCAATGCTTGGAGATAACAATTGTCTACTAGAGATGGAGAGAGGAACCACCTGGAAGTCGCCAAAAAATTATGTGGTTTTCATTTTTGGATATGTATATGGGGGGACACCACGCAGATCTGAGGGTGTACTTATTGAAGTGGTCGGGTATGACATTGAGGTATGATATACTATCTTGAAAGATAGAGGCATCACCCTTCAATGGACATAATCATCTAATAAACATTCATAAGGTATGATGGGTCTTCGAATATACTAGAGATTTTTCCCCTGCTTTATATGGATGAATAAAGTAGGGTTTATATTAAACTAGGTTCTAAGTTCCCTATGGAGGAAAGCCCCCATAGTTAATGACATCTTAAAGGAGGTGAATTCCTTAGGAATACTCTTGATTAAAGTAGACAATTTTTGTCTCAAAATATTTCAAAGATAAGACTATCAATAAATTGGCTATATTAGAAAATCAAATGGGATAGATCAAAATGAGAGACTTATTATCGAAGATAAAGGAGATGACTGGGGAATGCTCATGATACTATGAAACCTAGTAAGAATTCTAATCTACCCTATAGTTGGGCTTTATATATTTGAAATTGAAGAGAGTTATTTTTTTAAGTTGAATTTTTTTTTATTAGATTGCTATCGCTTATAATCCAACAATAGAAGATTGAGAAAATGCTTAAGAGGTGAGGATTTATGCTTATAGCCCAAAGGAAATAGCAACCTCAGATCATAAATCTATGGAGCTTTAGTAAGGGCTAATGCATAACCAAATCTAAGAGAAAAATGAGTATATGATTTACTTCCACAAGAGAGAGTAAACCCCTCCCACGGACTTATAATCATCTAGAGTGGTAGCCAGCTAACTCCTCATATGCTTTAAATCCATGTAAAAAAGTCATATGATTTTGCAAGATAGTTAGGTTATTATTATTTAGAAAGAAACTAAAATCCTTAAACGCACTCCCTAAGAGACTAGAGTATGAGCGGTATGAGCAATGACATGGTCTAATGCAAATCTTTTTAATTTTTATTTAATTTTGGACTCTTCATTTTGATAAAGGCCTTAGGATTTTTATATGTCTAAATACATAATGAAATGAGGTTATCAGCTAAATCAGATAGAAAAGGTGTTTTCCACCATAGAGGAGACCCTCAAAGGTTTAGTCTTCCCCAATCGTGTAAGGATGGAAACCCTCAAAGGTCAAGTCTTCCCCTAATGCGTAAGGAGTGAAGTAATATGAATGCATGATATTACACATACAATATTCAGCTAAGGGGTTGCTAAATCTTTTCATTATAATAATTTAATAGCTAGGTTTAATATGAGGTTATGAGTTATTTTTAAAATTTAGTTATGAGTTGTAATTGGAGTGGAAAATTTAGATTTTTCTTAAGAACCTAATCGAATCCAGGACACACATTAAATCATCATTCATAAAGAAACTAGGAAAAAGGTATGATGTTTATATTGCATAATTTAAAAATAACATCAAGCATTTTATAAATCTAGCACAAAAGAATAAAAGGCGGGTACTACCGTACAACCCGAAAAAAGAGAAATGGGAGCCAAGCTCTAGCCTTATACAACCGGCTATATGAAAGAATAATTATAATTTTATAAATGAATAAATATTATGGGGGTCTTCTTATCTTCATTCTTCATATCTCCTTCATTTATTCATTTGGATTTGCTTGCTTCAAAGGCATCACAGGGCCTCCCAAGACAAAGCCTTCTAGCCACTGCTCATCCTAATCCCCCATAACACTAATCCTAATTCTTAATGTAAAGTTACATTAAAAGTGGGAAAATAAAATTTACCTACACCTGCAAAAATAAGTGTTAGCTAAACACACCATGCAACCCAAGCAGTTATCTAAATAATTTAAACTTAGCACCCTACCCATGGGAAACCAAGCTCACCTGTCCTAATTTAGATTATGCATAGGGGTTGAGCAACCTGCAAAAGAGAGCATTTATATTTATCTTAAGCACCCCTTAAGCATAATCTCCTATAGAAAACATGATTAGGCTAATCAAGGCCAACCATCCAGTCTACAAAGCATACACCCTAACATCCAGTCTAAAATATTACATCATAAAATTAAACATACATCACTCCATGCACGCCTAACATAAAGATAGAAGTGGTGACTTACTTCTAAAGTGTATGTATTAAGGCTTGTGTGGTATGCTTTAACTACGCTTTGTTATGATTTTATGAGTATGAAAGGATTTAATTTAAAGGGTGGATTTCATTTTAAGTGATCTAATTGATTTGGGAATTTTATTTAGTATCTTCTTTTGTTCATTTTGACTTACACCTAGCAACTAAGTGTTATAAAGAGAAGAAAAGAGAGGATTATTCTCTTTTATCCCCACCTTAAGTCACTTCTAAAGTAAATTAATTAATAAATTCTCTTTAATGAATGGTTTTTGACCTCATTTTTAAAATGAGCTCTCAACCCCTCCATCTTAGACATAGGACTCCTCCTAGACTTTAAGAGATCCTTAGTCCTAAGACACATATAGTGATTAGGTGGACACTCAACCTAACCCTAGAGATTTAGAAGAGTTAGCCATAGGAATTGGTCATGCCTTAGGGGAGTTAGGAAAATCTGCCTACCTTATAGCTTCAATCACTTTCCTTACTTCCTTCCTTCTAGTCAAACTCCAAATCAACATCAAATCTAAATAAATTCTAGCCTAATTTATTTTTCTCCAAACTTAAATCAATGCCACATGATTGAAACACATGATTGAATTCCAAGTTGAAATTCCAAGTTCCAAATATTTTCTAAGCCATTTAATTTCCCTTCATGGACTTAGCCAAAATCATCTGCAAATCAATTCAAATTCATGAGATTTTCTAATAACTCATTTATATTCTCATTTATATTCACATATATAAATGAAATATAAATTCAAAACAATCAAACTAAACTCAAAAATCAAATCCAAATTCCAAATATTTCCTAAGTCCTTAATTTCCACTCTTACGAGACTTTAGCCTAAATCATCTTCAAATCAATTCAAATTCATAAAATTTTCTCATAACTCATTTATATTTTCATTTATATTCACATATATAAATGAAATATAAATTCAAATCAATCAAATCCAAATCCAAATTTAAACTCCAAATTCAAAATCTTTTTTACGTCCTTAATTTCAACCTTAAGGACTTAGCCAAAATCATGTTCAACACAATTCAAACTCATGAAATTTTCTCATAACTCATTTATATTCCCATTCATATTCACATATATAAATGAAATATAAATTCAAATCAATCAAACTAAACTAAAAATCAAAATTCCTAATTCAAAATATTTTCTAAGTCCTTAATTTCCATCTTAAGGACTTAGCCAAAATCATGTTCAAATTAATTCAAACTCATGAAAATTTCTAATAACTCATTTATATTCTCATTTATATTCACATATATAAATGAATTATAAATTCAAATTAATCAAACTAAACTCAAAAATCAAATCCGAACTCAAAATATTTTCTAACTACCTTAATTTCCTCTTAAGGACTTAGCCTAGATCATGATCAAATCACTTAAAATCCTTGATATTTTTTCGTAAATCATTTATATTCACAAATATAAATGAAATATAAATTCAAACAATCAAAACCAGTTCCAAAAATCAAACTCAAACTCATTCAAAATCCAACCTAAGCCTTTCAGTCAAAATCTTGAACTTTGCTAAATCAATTTTAAATCAAGCCAAACTCTTGATTTTCCATCATGATTCAATCAATCCTTCAATCATGAACCCAAATATAAATACAAACTTCAATCACTTAACCAAAACTTAGTTCAAAAATCAAACCCAAGTTAAACTCATGTTCACCCCTTTGAACTTGAAATTGTCAAATGAATCAAAACACATTTGACTTCAAACCACTTGCAAATAGATTTATATTTCAATCATAAGTCTATATGTGAGTTCAATCAAACTCAAATCAAGCTTTGACCAAGACATTTGACCCACTTAGGCTCACTTGACCCAAAATAACCTAAAGTACCCTTATGAACCAAATTCTAATCCTAACCAAATTGGATTAAACTAATCCCATCTAAGCCTCTCATCATGATCAGCAATCATTATAAGATGGTCAATCACTCAAATTGGGTCAAACCAAGCCAAACCTTAAGGGTTGACCAAGTCAACACTTAGCCAAAATGAAACCCAATATATCCAAAATCCACCATAGGCGAAATTGATTGAAACTAATGATCTAAGTTCATTCATGACCAATGTTTGAACTTGACCAAGTCAACATTTGAGCCTAACCTAGCCCAATTGGCAACTTGACCCAAGTTGACCCAACTTGACTTAAAAAGTCAAAATGTGTCAAAATTTGATTTGACCCAAATTGATTGAAACCAATGGGTCAAGTTCATTCTAAATCACTTGTTGAACTTGACCAAAGCCTCAATTGGCCAACCAGAGCTGACCTAACCCAATTGATCTTGAACCCAACTTTACCTAAAGGGTCATATTGAGCCAAATTCAAACTTAACCAAAGTTGATTAGAAATAAAGATACCAATCCACTTCATATGACTAATCAAACCTAAACTTACCCATGACCTAGCTCAAATAGGTCAAATGGGCCAAATTGGTCAACTTAACCCATTTGACCTAAATAAAGTCATATGAACCAAATTCAAACCTAAATCAAATTGAATCAAACCAAAGTCACCAAAACATTTCAAATGGTCATATGAACTTGACCCAACCCTTGGTTTGACCCAATTTGACCACTTGGTCAACTTGACTCAAGTTGGCCCATTTTGACCTAAATGGGTCAACATGAGCCAAACCATACCAAATGAACTCCAAATCCAATGAAACTTGGCCAAACCTATTTTCTCAACATACCAAACATACCCAAATTCAATAATCAGCCAAATGACCATTTTACCCCTAGGCCATAGAGTAATATTTGGCCAATTTCACTTGGAATTTGGTCAAATCCTCTTCATACCTACTTGATACTCTCCCAGGGGATCAAGTGAACATTAGAGAGGGTAGTACACCCAACGCAATGTGTTTGGGTCAGCCCAACTTGACCCAATGGCCAAATCGACCATGTGCATGGAAATGGCCACATGGGAATCTTCCTTACACCCAAATGGAGCACATGGGGAGTTCATATTCCCACTCCTCTAGCCAAATCAAACTCAAGGACAATCCTAATAGCTCAAACAACCCACTGAATCAAGATAATTGGATCAAAATGGCAAGCTTATGCTCGGTCGATTGCCAAAGGGGGAGATATACTCCCCCTAATTCATTTGAATCTTCATAGAGCCATAGTCGATTGAGTCAGAAGGAGTCATAGGAGCCATTGGCAAGTGATCCTAAGCTTCTTAGAGGGAGATTCAATTTACATCTTCTCAATTTTTCTTAAGTAAAAATAGGGGAGGTCCATTGAATTGCCAAATTTCTCCACACTCAAACTCCACTCAATTCCTTCTTCAAGCTTCATCGGAGGACGAAGTTCACCCAAGCTCTTTTCCAAGTTCTTGAAGCAAGGGGAGATCAAATTTGATCAAAGCTGAGCTCAAGCTAAGGAGGAGGTGACCCATAGGAAGATCCACTCAAACTCAGCCCCTTATACTTTCAGCAAAGCTTCATCCCAACCAGATGAAACTTCTCCAAGGGAATTGAGCGTCAGTGATCACCTCTGATGAGGTTAGCCATTTTCCAATCATTAAACTCAATGTGGTGTGGAGCTTTGTGAAAGAAATTTTAATGGCATAGGATCTTGATTGTTAAATGTGATTTAGGATGCATGTTGATGGTGTGGGTTAAGTTTCATCCCAGTCCGAGCTTAATCGAGCTTAGATCAAGGCCTAAAACATGGACAGTCTCCATGGTTCATAGGCATTTTCAGGGAAGGATCTTTGGTCATCCATCCGCACATTTTGGATGGATGACGAAGATTAAAACATGCTATATATCCATTTCTAATCCTCTGATTCACAGCTTTAATCCCAGCCATCCGATCCTTGATGGGATGGTTGAGAAGAAAGCGCATAGCGTCGCTGCCATGTGGCGCTACAATGCAACATTTTAAATAGCGAATCAGGGAGCGACGCGTGTAAAGCACATGCCTCGTCAGCCAATGCATGACACCCGTGGGATTAAGGATTTATTTAAATCTAATTAATCACCTAAACCTCTAAAATTCATATCTCAACATAGAAAAATTAAAAAAAAATGAAATAAATTGCATTGGATAGATAATTTGATATGGAATTTTATAAAATTAATTTTAATTGATTTTGAACAATGTCTTTTTCTGATTTTGAGTTTTATTGGGAATATTAATTTGCTAAATACCCTTTAATTAATTCACTAATTATTCCCAAACTTCTTGAGTATATTTTAGGGTATGACTTCTACCTCCCCTAATTTTCTTGGGATTTATTGGTGGCTTAATTAGGGAAATTGCTAATTCATTTCCTAATTACCCCTTTATGTAATTAAGATTAATTAAGGGTTTGATTAGTGGTTTAATCCTTTGTTTAAGTTGATTAAGGTCTAATTTAATGAATAGGAGGTTTAGGGAATAATTTTGGAGCATTTCCCCTAAGCTATTCCTTAAACCCCCTTTTCTTCTTTAATTCTCTCTTAATTAAAGGGTTAATTCACTAATTACCCTTAATTTCTTAAAATCCTAAAAATTTCTAGAACTCAATTAATCTACATGGGGTAGATGCTTAGGTGTTCAAGAGCCTAATTACAATTAAGGAAATCAAAATTCAACACATATGTGTGAGGGGTGTTTTGAAATTACTTAAGTTAAACCCCTTAGCTTAATTAATCATTAATCATGAGCCAAATTGCATTAGGCCTTTTCCTTCCTAGGTGCATTACAAATTTAAATTCCTTGTGATATTTCATGTCATCTCATTGGCTCATAATTATTTAATTAACTATGCTATGGTGGTGTAGGTAAGGGGTAATTAACATGCTTAATTCATCTCCAAAAAAACATGCTTAATTCATACCTTAACCTAATCAAAATATAAAATGAATCTAATCAGCTATAAATTATACAAAAATATCAAACACATGTGGGAATGGATTAGGAACATCAAACTCACCTCACATTTTCCAAATTAAATCAAACGCAAGATCAAATAAAAATCACATTAAATAAACTTTGATTTACTTTAAGCTTTCTTATATCATAAGATTGCCTTTAGGAATTAATTAAGGTGAATGTGTTTACATGCTTTTATTACTTTAGTTCTTTCTCAATATGCTAAATATGTGTGTCATATGATTTCATGCATTCATTCTTTTCAAAAATCAAATTTAAAATAAAAATGTTTCCTTTATATCAAATTCCATGTTTTGACTAAAGTAAGAATATGAGTGGCTATTATCACTATTAAATCCAAATTATTTTCAAAATATATGAATCAATTATCAAAATTGAAAGTGTGTTACTTATATCTTACTTATAAAATATAAAGATGTAGTGCAGGTTTTCCTTCTCTCTTTTACTATAGTTTTGAATAGGATTTGGCAAAGTATATAGTTCATTTGAAAAGATCCTAACACTTGCCTAATTCCATATACAATTCATTCCTATGCTATTACTTAAGAAGGATACCTATACTGGTACATATAAATTGTATAAGCAAAAATAAATCAACCAACATAAACTTTTGCATTCTTTCTTTTCCATTCATTTCTTTTGTACGCATACTTGTATTTAAAGAAAGTGGTATATTAGTCTGGACAACCCTGGGGTTGTGGGACTTTAAGTAGCCCTATGTAGGTCTTATACCTTATATCCCTGGTTAACACTGGTGTCGTACTCACTTATGCCTTTCATACATTCATATGTGCATGTAAAAATTGGATAAGAAACACCTTTGCTACTTAAATGAAAATCATGCATCATAAATATTCAAATTTTTCTTAAATGAACTACTTAGCATGCATCATAAAGTGTGCTAAACATTCCCATTTGTATGTATAGATATGTTTAGGACTCATTCATATGCATGTTATATATGTTGGAAAAGAAATGAAGTGATGTATGTTTTGTGAATTTAGTTCATTTTACTTAATCTTTAAATGCTTTTCTTTTTTAATAAGTTTGTTTAGAGTTCATATAAACTTAGTATTAATTAAAACACATAATAAAATATTCACTAAATAAAACTAAAATATGAATCCACTTTAGAAATTACTTAGGTTAGGGAAGGAAAGAGGAGTTCTCTTCTCTTTCCCTCTCTTTATAACTTAGTAATTAATTCTAGGATTCACTTGAACCTAATCAAAACATAAAATAAAATCAATCCAAAATAATTAAATCACTTAAATGAAATCCTCTTCTAAGTTGAACATTCTTCACACTTAGAAAATTCTAACATAAAGTCATAGCTAAGCATACCACACAAACCTCTAAAGCATATACATTAGATTAAGTCACCACTTTTAGCTTTAGGTTAGGGCGGTGCATGGTTTGATGTTTGCTTTTATTTTGTGATATATGTTTTAGTCTAGATATTAGGATGTATGTGTGTAGAATGAATGGTAGGGTGATCTTAGTCTAACCATTATCTAAGGGATTGTGCTTAAGGGGCACTGTGATAAATAAAAATATAAATGCTTTTATTGTGCAGGTGCTTATACCCCTTAGCATAATCCAATAGGCCAAGTGGACTTAGACACCCATGTGTGGGGTGATATGTCCAATATACATGCTTAGGATTTTTGTATGGTTTATTTAGCTAATCTCTATTTTGCAAGTGTTAGCTAGATTTACTTTTCCATTTCATGTAATTTTTGCAATTAAGTTTTTGGAATGATTATTATGAGGATTAGGGTGAGCATTGGCCATAAGATCTCATCTTATGCACCATGTGAAGCCTTTGGAGCATCCACCTTCCAACCATCCAAAAGAAGGAACGAAAGAAGAAAAAAGAAGAAATAAGAAAAGAAGATTGAAGAAATAAAGCTTGAAGACCCCCCATAACGATGAGTTCCTTACTTAATTGTATTTAATTCATTTGTAATCTGGGTTGTATAAGGGTAGAGCTCGGCTACCTAATTTGTTTTCAAGTTTGTATAGTGGTGCTCGACCATAAATGGCATCTTATTCTTATGCAATTAGCTTTATAAATTGATTGATGATTTATTTAACTTGTGTATTAAGATGACATCTTTTTTCTAATTTCTTCCTTGCTTGATGTTTGGCCTGGATGTGGATTAGGCTTTTAGGAAAAAAAATAAATCTTCTACCAAATTTAACAATTCAAAACTAAAAATAAAGAACTCGTAATCTCACCTAAAGCTTAGGCTAAAATTAAGATAAAAGAATTAGTAACCCTTTAGCTGGATGAGTACTTCTTTTATAACATCATGCACAAATGCTTATTATTTTCACTCTTGATTGGAGAGCTTCCACCTTTGTCAGAGAAGCTTGGCTTGACCTTTAAAAGTCATGGTAGAAACACACCTCCTCCCTTCTCACTGATTTTGGCCAATAACATTACTTCTCATGCATTAAGCATATGAATCCTATTAGCCTGAGTCAATATGATTGTCCAAAAATAGAAATAAAATAAAATCTAAATTACATTAGATTTAGGTCATTTGAAGCATACCCTTACATGATCTAGTCTCTTTAGGGAGTGAGTTTAAGGACTTAGTCTCTTTCTAAATAAATAATAGCCTACCTATCTTGCATAAAACATATGACTTTCCTACATGAATTTAAAAATATAGAAGGAGTTAGTCGGTAGCCACCCCCAGGCTGTTGTAAGTCTAAGCAGTCGGGTGATTTATCCTCTCTTGTGGAGGAAAATCAAATACCCATTTTTGCCTCAGATTTAGGTTGTGCTTTTAGCCCTCGCTAAAGCTCCCTAGATTTAGGTTCTAAGGTTACTTTTCCCTTCCATGGGCCATAAGCATAAATCCTCACCTCCTAGGCATTTCCTTAATCTTGTGTTATGGAATCATAAGTCCTAAACTTCTAATAAAAAGTCAACTTAAATAAATAATTCAATTTCAAAAATGTAAAGCCCAATCATAGGATAGTTTAAGATGCTCGTTAGGTTTCCTAGCATCGTGAGTATCCCATACTTATCTTCATTTAGCTTCGATAATAACTCCCTATCTTTGATCAATCCCATTTAATCTTACAAAATAAACTAATTGATTGATAGTCCTACCTAATAAAATCTTTGGAGATAATGTTCACTTATCTTAATCGAGAGTATTCCTAAGGAATATCATTCCTTAGAATGTAATTAACTATGGGGGCTTGCCCCTATAGGAAACTTAATGAACCCAATTTAAAATAAACCCTACTTTACTTTTCCATGTAAAGTAGGGAAAGAATCTTTGATACACATGCAGACCCATTATCATTATGAGTCCTTATTGAGGTAATTAGGTCCATTGTAGGGTGGCGACTTCTATCTTTCGAGACATTACACTTCTCCTCAATGTCATACCTGATCACCCTCAATAAGAATATCTGCGGATCTATGTAGTGTCAAAAATTACATAAAAAAGAAGATTTATATTTCCATCCTCATTTTATCCCGCATAGACTGAAGATGGAAGTATACATATCTTATTCTTTTAGAAATCTCATATTAAAAATTTCACCACATATTTTTCTGGTGACTCCGCTGGGGATGGTTCCTCTCTCCATCTTTTATAAATGATCATTGCCTTCAAGTATCGATAGTGGGTTTGTACTTTGGTATGAATCGGAGACTATCTTTCATTCATTGGAACTTAGCTTATTTCATTTTTAAGTTAAGCTAGCCAACATCTTTAGGTTTTAGGACCTCACCCCGTGTTGGTCTTAAAACCCCCGTCGGGTTCTCCAATGGGTAAA
This sequence comes from Cymbidium sinense, assembly GCA_021442155.1. NCBI lineage: Eukaryota > Viridiplantae > Streptophyta > Magnoliopsida > Asparagales > Orchidaceae > Cymbidium > Cymbidium sinense. The sequence goes on along the minus strand of CM038218.1, from coordinate 86,077,886 downwards.
ATAAAAATATATAAATAGAAAATAAAAGAAAACATTTAAAGACTTCCTCCTTGTCATTTTTATGATAAGGAAAGGTTCATTCTAAAATAATAAAGATAAAATAAATTTTTTATAAAAATCTTGTTTTTCAAAAAGCACTTTTCAAAAAAAAATGCACATAATAAAATATTTTCCACAAAATTTTCTTAAATCACCATCATTTAACAATTCTCATAATTCTTACATGTAGGAATCTTCAAAAATAAATCTAACAATCTTTTCCAAAATCACAAATGAACATCTTCCCTCAATTCATTTTGATGAAAATTTCATTTTCAAACGCAAAATGAACAATCGTCTTTCCAAAAATCAAAATCAATATTTAAAACAAAACTTTCAAAAGGCACACATGAACCTTTCCATTCAATGTACCCACATCTATTGAATGGAAATTTCATTTTCAAACAAAACTAAAATTTTCAAAAGCTCATATGAACATCCCATTCAATATACCCAAATCTATTGAATGAAGATTTCATTCCCAAATAAAAATAATATCATTTGGAAATCCCACTTAAACATATCCCATATATGATTAAATTGGAATTCCCTCTTTCAAAAAGCAATAATCACACACAAAATAAAAATTTTCACATTTGCAAAAATAAGATTGACTTCCATTTCTACATACCCAAATTTGTTGAATGGAAGTCTTCTTTTCAAAATTCAAGACTTAACAATCATATTTTCAAAATTCAAAACACACTTGGAACTTCATTTAGCATACTCAAATTTGCTAAGTGAAGTCTCCAAATTCAAAACCAAAAATTTCCAAACACATTTGGAACGTCATTTAGCATACTCAAATTTGCTAAGTGAAGTCTCCAAATTCAAAACTAAAAATTTTCAAACACATTTGGAACTTCATTTAGAATACTCAAATTTGCTAAGTGAAGTCTCCAAATTCAAAACCAAAAAAAATTTTAAACACATTTGAAACATCATTTAGCATACTCAAATTTGTTAAGTGAAGTCTCCAAATTCAAAATAAAAAACTTTCAAACACATTTGGAACTTCATTCTAGCATAACCCATTTGCTAAAATGAAGTCTCTATTTTTCAAAATTCAAACAAAAATTTGAAACACCATTGGAATTCCATTTAGCATATTCAAATTTGCTAAATGAAACTTCCACTTCACAAAAATTTCCAAAAAACACTTTTGGAACTTCACTCTTTAGCATTCCAAATTTGCTAAAATGAAGCTTTCACTTTCAAAATAAAACCAAAACACAAAAATTTTGAACACATCTTTTGGAATTTCATTTAGCATACTCAAATTTGCTAAGTGAAATTTCCATTTCACAAAATTTAGTGGAACTTCATGTTTAGCATACCATTTTTGCTAAAGTAAAATCTCCACTTTCAATCAAAAACAAATCAAAACAAAAAGGAAACACATTAGGATTCCCTTAGCATACTTAAAATTGCTAAGGATCCTACTTTTCAAAAATAAATCAAAACCAAAAGGAAACACAATAGATTCCCTTAGCATTAAATTTGCTAAGGATCTACTTTTCAAAAGAAAATCAAAACCAAAAGAAAACACATTAGGATTTCCTTAGCATACCCAAATTTGCTAAGGATCCTACTTTTGCAAAAATCAAACTATCCAAAACAAATGAAACACTTTAGGATTTCCTTAGCATACTTAAATTTGCTAAGAATCCTATTTTCAACAATCTTTCAAAAAAAACAAAACACACTTGGGTTCTTCACTTAGCATACCTAAATTTGCTAAGTGGGAATTCCATTTTCAAAATCAACAACAATTCACAAAAAGAAATAATTATTTTCAAACAATTCACTTAGCATACCCAAATTTGCTAAGTGAATAAATTCCAAAATACCAAATCAAAAATAAAACCAATTAACCCTTACTTTAACATACCTAAATTTGTTAAAGGAAAGGTTCTTAAAATCAAAATCTAATTTCAAATGTGAACCTATGGAAGCATCTTTCTAAAATATTTGAATCCATTTTTCAACATACCCAAATTTGTTGAAGTTGGATTCATATTCAAAATTCCTCTTTCCAATCAAATCTCTAGATCTTCTCTAATCCATTTGAACCCTACTTAACACTTCCAAGATGTTAGATATGGTTCAAATTTTAAATTCAAATTAAGAAATCAACAAAAATAGAAATTTGATCCAAGCTTATTTCCTACATTGCAGATTCTCAGCATCAATCACAGTTACAGCTACAGTTAAGTTCTTCAATTTTTCAGTTGATTAGAAATGGAAAGCTCACAGAAGTTTGTGTTCACTCTCCCTTATGGCAAGGACTTGGCCTTGGATCAGGCCAATCTCCCCCGAGCTGATCATACTCACCTTATCCATTTCGGTAGAGGATTTGAGGGAGTGAACATCACCTGTGAGGGTACTCCCCTCATAACTGTTAGTAGGACTGCGGTGGCCAGGCAGAAGCCAGTCATCTAGATCGACTTACCCTCATATTTTGACATCCCCTCATTAAAGAGGGTGGTAGTCTCACGCCTTTAGCAAGGTGGCTGACACTGCGCATCCTATGGTTTCTCGTCTTCCCTAGAGCTAGCACCTCTTTAGCACCCTCTAAGGGTAAGGCTTCTCTGATCCCAGAGATTGCCTCCCCAGCCTTTGAGGTTGGGTCTAGTTCTTACTCCACTCATCCTACTAGGACATAGAGGAGAAATAAAAACTGCATGATTAAGCGATATTATACCAAGATTGCTAGGGAGATGGAGGCCGCTACATGGTCAGTTGTAGAGGAGGTACCTACTATGATCACCTTGCTGGTTATAGAGAACTAGTTTCATCCTCTCTCTAGGTTAAACAGAGAGGATGCTAGGAGGATCCATACTTCACCTTCACTAGTGGTTCAGCACTAGCCCTCAGTTACTAGAAGCAAGAGGTCACTTGCCAGCCTTCGATCAGTTTTACGCTAGGTTGGCGGAGCTTACGGACGTTCTGAGTTTGGAGCTCAATTTGATTTGAGATCTATTATTCCCCACAGTGTGGGAAAACATCTTCTACAGGAGAGGGCCAAAGAGGCACATACATATGTTCATATCACCCGGTAAGAGGCAAAGGTTGTTGCCCACGGTAGCTTCACTCATTGATTTTAGCTCGGTGCACTACCGCCACCATGTATATCATCCGCTTAAGGATGACCCATCATAGGAAGAGGGTCCTATCCCGAGAGAGTCTGTGGTGTCTCCATCATACTGCTTTACCCCCCATCTATCATCACCTGTTCACATCACAGCATCTCCAGTTCCACCGAAGTCCATGAAGGTCATATCCGAGGAGAAGCATACCCCGTTGGTGATCTGGCTATGACCGAGGGATCCTATTCCATCTACAATGCCTATTATGGTGAGGTCGAGCTCTTCTGCTCGACCTTCTGTCCCAATGGTTGTGTAGACAGAATGGCAACCCCAAAGCATAGTGGATGTCCCTTCATCAACACCACCAGTTCAGCAGGACATGGAGATGGTTGCAGCTGTTGCAGAGGGAACAAATGATAGCCCAGCTATACCAATGAAAGTAGAACCTCCTAGAAATATCATCCCTTTCAGAGTTAGTGACAATCAGCAGTGTGTCTCTTCTAGTGAGTACAGTCCTCATATGATTAACTCTCCAGCAGCAGGCGAGGTCCGGTGCCTCTCAGTACATGATAGTGATCACACCGGTCAGTGAAAATCATTTGTGTCTGTTCAAATTGAACATTCTCTTGAGGAGATAGTAGCACATTATCTTGTAGAGAAGAAGAAAATTATGGGGTATGACTGGTCTGATGAGGAGAAGATCAGCTTTGATCCTAACGAAGATGATTTGTTGGGAGACTCAGCCAGGATCTGCATAGTGGATACCAGTGGATCCTTTCTTAGGGAACAGTGGGCCATGGAAGGTGATGAGGTTGATCAGGAAGACAACCCAATAAGCGAAACACCTCTGATATCAATTAAAGTAGAAAGATGAGCAGATAAATAGGATGGCGAGGCAGCTTGTGGACTTGTTAGCAATAGTTTCAGTTCTTCAAAAATAAGCCCCAGCAGTTCATCTCACTATAGTTGATATTAGTCAGTCAGAGTTAGTTCATGTCTTGGACCCAACCAAGACCTTACCTCCTATTGAGCAAGGTAGCACTACCATGTATAGAAAGATAGTGGAAAGTACCTCCATACAAGAGAAAGACATCAGATCCATGATTGAGCAACAAGTGAAGGAAGTGTTGGCTCAAGCTCGGGGAGGATCATCAGTTCCAAAGGGTAGACCATACCTAGAGGAATTTGATGTAATCCAATATCCTAAGGGTTTCATGCCACCTTCCTTCAAAAGCTTTCATGACAGTGGAAACCCTAGGCAGCATATTGCACACTTCAGGGCCAGTTGTTGCAATGCCGGTGGTAGTGACACTTTATTATTCCACCTCTTTGTTGCTAGCATGGATAGCTTTTGATTGGTTTGCTAAACTTTTCAATAGTTCAATAAAAATATTTGTTGAGTTGGAGTAACTCTTAATCAAGAGGTTTGCTGGAGCTCAGCAAAGGGTTACTGTGGGTGACCTCGTTATAGCACAATAACACTAGGTGAGTCCCTTATTGATTATATTCTCTGATGGTGTAACTTGAGTATGAAATGTGAGTTGCAGCTGCTTGAGCAACATGCCATTGAGATTCTTCTAAAGAATATCCATGGTCCGGTCGCCTTCATGCTTAAGGGCTTCACTATAAAAATATTTGAGAAGCTAATCAACAAGGCAGCTAGTCTACAAGGAGAGGCTAAACCTTTTCAAGCCCAATTTCCCAAAGCAAACCCACATAAGGTCTATGAGAAGAAGTCGAGAATAGTGACAGTGGTAGATAAGAGGAAGAAACTAGCTAGAGATCAGTCCGAGAGACCACGACCTCAACAACCTCGCTTCCACCTCTTTTACCACCACCGAGGGAGCCCTACCGGCCTCCACAATAGCCTCCACGGCCAGCACCTTTGCCTCCTCAGCCATACCATCAGTAGCAGTGGTATACATACCCGCCGCCAGGCAGCTATGATCCACCTACACTTTTAGATAAGCTTAACAAACCTTATTCATTCAAGAGGGAGGTAATCAATAAGATCTTTAAGAATCTCTTAAAGAAGCTTGATTTTCAACTACCCGAGCCTAGGAGACTGGAGAAAGTGGGCAAAAGCCATGATCCTAACTTTTTCCCCTACCACCATATACTAAGTCATGTTTTGGAGGATTGGTTCACATTTAAGAACTGGCTTGAACATAGATTTAAGATCGGTACTATAGTTATCCTAAAGGAACACCTTGTAGAACAACCATCTAGTTATATTAGAGTAATCCTTGGGGATACTTGTTATCCTTCCAAAACTAAAGAAGGTTGGGATATTTATTTATCCAATACCTCTAAAAAGATCATCCAAAAGATCAAGAAACTTTCCTTGCAGGTGTTTGAGTCAGCTCAAACCTCCAACATCAATGAAGGTTTGCAAGTTGCGGCCAACTCGGGGGAGCTCGGCTGACATGTGTCAGAGATAGATCAAAACCACCGATGCCCGACCTCCGCCTACCTTGCAGCTACCACAGTGATGACTTCCTCTACTTCAGCTAGTTCTTCTTCTTCTACTAGTAAAACTCTTGCATTGGCAGATAAGGACATCAAATCCTTTACCCCACTTACTTTACTTGATTTATACTTTGTACCACCTATCAAATCCAAGAAATTGAAGAATAAAGCTAGCTTGAATTACATCTCTATCACTTCTGATGGGTTATCTACTTCTATTCTCAATGATAACACTTCAAGTCAAAATAACTATAACAATTTCGATCTTCCTCTTTTTGATTCAGAGTTGGACTTCCCTACTTTAAATACTATGGGTTTGCTTCTTCAGATAGACTTGGAATCATCTTATTTTGAGGGTCCCATAGGAGAAGCTATAGGTGAGCCTGATGTGCAGGTAGAACCTTCCATTACCTTGCCACAAGAGATCACCGAAGTCAACCTCCATTGTAGCAAGGTTCTACCTCCCAGGGCAACACCTCAAGATAGAAGAAAATAAGCCATTGGTACAGAGGATCGAGAAGCCCCTCCACAGGATGCTTCACCCATGGATATGCTTATGTAGGATCAACCCAAAGTGGACTACAATGTCCTTTCTCATCTAAGAAAGTTTCCATCTAAGCTAAGCATATATGATGCCCTTGTCTTATCCAAAGAGATGAGGGAATCATTAATCAAGGCTCTCCTTGATCCTAGGATATGCTTAGATCAATTGACCACTATTAGTGAAGAGGTACATTACACAAAAGAAGCCTAGTTGATCACCTTCATAGATCAAGACCTACTTCTAGAGGACTTAGAGCACAACCGTCCCCTCTACATCATAATCGACATAGGCAGGTTCAGATTTTCCATAGTTCTCATGGATCCAGGTGCATCGGTGAACATTATGAGTCTAAATACCCTTGTCTATTTGAGGATCGACATCTCCAGGAGATCCGATGATGTTGAGGATTCAATGAACAAGGTGAGCTGTTCCATAATGTTATCTTTGGAGATAGGTTGGAAGACCTGAAGCTAAGTTTTACATCATTGATTTGAATACTTCGTTCACTGCTTTGCTCATTAAGCCTTGGATTCATTAGAATAAGATAATTCCATCCTCCCTCTGTCAGTGCATCAAGTTCAAAAAAGATGGGATTGAATACCGTGTTAATGGAGATGAAAACCATTTTCAGTTAGAGAGGTTGAGATTTATGAAGATGCGACCTACTATCTTCCTCAAAACACCCTTTCTCATGAACTTGGATAAAACTCAAAATCAAAAGAAAATGAAGAAAAATGAAAATCCAAGTGAACAAGAAAGGGGAATTGAAGAAGAAATAAATTCGCATATCATATTCCACCCCTAGTTCATTCCATCATATGGACATGTGGGTAGGATGGCTCAACCTCCACTAGGCAGAGGCAGAGGCAGAAACAAAGGCAATTCCTGAGGTAAAAGACCCCCTAGTTGGCCATCAGCCAACAGAGGTCATGTTCTAGTTCACAGGAGTACCCCTACTATTCATATAGACTTGGAATCCAGTTCAGAGGATGAGTCTATTGTGATTAGTACACCAGCCAACCCCTCTCAGCGGGTTCCATTGGAGGTGACCTTTTATCCAGATAGAAATGAAAACCAGGCCTCCAGACAAAGCAAAGTATTCAAATCAAGTTTATGTGAAACTATTAGGAAGTAGCTGAGAACCTTAGCTCTAACCTCCCTTTTATCTCAAAAAGTTGAAGGTTTAGTAGTTACAAGTCCCTAAGTCTTCCAAAGGATATGAAGAGATTCTTTTTGGGATCATCATCCTCAAGTCTTGAAGTTGATGTAGAACTTGAGGAGGATACATTTAAAGAATTAATGAAATTAACATTAAACTTTTACTCATCTTGTGTTCATAATCTCATACAGAAAGGTTTAGTTCCTCATACATGGTCCAGACATAGGTTAGAGTACTTTAAAAAGCTATGGAACACTACAAGCAGCACAATCAAGAGCAGACTAGATTAGATAGTGTGTCCGATAATGATGACTATTGCTTAGTTGTTACCAATCATTTGGAGTCTGATAGGTTTTTTTCACACAACACCAACTCTTATGAAAATGTGTGTTTAGAAATCTAGATGATCTTAATAATCTCCAAATCAAGGATGCACCTCTAGAATTTGAAGAGAAGATCCATTCAACAATTGACAAGCTTAAAGAAATCAACCTCGGGATAGAAGAAAATACATGCCTGACGTACATCAGTTCATTGCTGAATGAAGAAGAAACCAATAACTTAATTAGACTATTGATTGAGTTTAAAGACTGCTTCGCATGGAGTTATGAAGAGATGCCCAAATTTTCTCCTGACGTAGCAGTGCACAAGTAAGCAATAGATCCTAACGCTACTCCTATCAAGCAAGCTCCTAGATGCATGCGATTAGAAATCAAACAATATGTCATTTCTGAAGTTAAGAAATTGATCAATGCTAGTTTCATCAGGGAAGAGAAATATCCTATCTGGTTAGCTAATGTCATCTCAGTTAAGAAGAAGAATGATCAAATTCGCATGTGTCAATTTTAGGGACTTAAATAAGGTATGTCCTAAAGATGAGTTTCTTATTCCTATACCAGAATTAATGGTGGACATCACCTCATCTCATGCAGTTTTCTATTTCATGGATGGGTCATCTAGCTACAACCAAATCAAGATGTCTCCTGAAGATGAAAGAAACACTATTTTCTGAACATCGATCAAAATCTTCTGTTATAGGGTCATGCCTTTCGGCCTTAAAAATGCTAGTGCTACATATAAATGAGCCATGACTCAGATCTTCAATGAATTGATTCATCATTAGGTTGAGTGCTATGTTGATGATCTAGTAGTCAAGAGCAGAGAAAAGGAAGACCACCTCTTTGACTTGAGAGTAGTTTTCGAATGGTAAGATAATATAACCTCAAAATGAATCTCCTGAAGTGTGCATTCGAAGTAGCTTTAGGAAAATTTATTGAATTTGTTGTATGACACTAAGGAATAGAAATAGATCATAAAAAGATCAAAGCTATCTTAGAAATGTCACCTCCTAAGAGTTTAACTCAGCTCAGATCCTTCCAAGGATGACTGACGTATCTAAGACACTTTATTTCCAACATATCGGGGAGATGCAAGCCATTTTCAGCACTTTTCAAAAAGGATGTCAAGTTCAAGTGGGATGATAAGTGTCAGCATGCCTTTAAAGATATCGGCGTTTGGTGAAGGCGCAAGCAACTATGAGGTATTATTATAAATGTAGATTAATAAATTCCCTCTCGCCAAGTAAACTTATTTTATTGGACAACAATGAGCAGGATCGGGATGGGGAGGTCAACCTGCAACTATCGAAGATCGATGGGCAACAGGCATGTTCAGTGGGTCAATTTCGCCAGATCAAGGAGCTACGAATCAACAAAAAGAGAGAAAGATTGAGGAGTTTTTCCTAGGATGATTGTAAAGTTCAATTAAGGAGTTGTTCGTCATCTGAAAGAAAGAGACTTTTGCAGAGAAGAAGGCGTGTGAAAATCTCTTGGGTAAACAAAATTTAAATATGAGGAGTTTATTAAGCTTCATATTGGGTTCACGATATCTTGAATCTCAAAATTTTTAAAGGTCATCTCAAATTTCTCAAAAATGTAATTATTATCACCTCGAAATCATAATTTATTGTTATGGAGATAATATAAATTTACTTTTTTTTAAAGTTACATAAAATATTTTTAAAAAATGTTAATCGCATGGATTTTAAAAATTTCGCCTTTAAATCCGTCGATCCTATTCAATTCGACCGTCACCCTATCAACGATCAACTATTAATCAATCATTCACTCAAAAACTAAATAAAAATAGTGAAGCATTCTTAAAATAAATAAAAAAAATAGTGAAGCATTCTCGATATAATTATTCGTCATTACTTCTCCAATAAATACCAAAACCATAGCCGCAAACCCTAGCCTCCCCAGCAGTGCAATCTCCAAGCAGAGGATATAGCATAGCCCAGGTATTATATCTCAAGGCCACCTCCGCCGGAAATGGAGCCTTCGCCGTCGATGTGGGTTATATACTCGGCAATCGTAGCATTTTTCTTGGTCCTCATCGTCAAAACTATGAGTAACGGCCGGCACCGGCGGCCGAATCTACCTCCTGGCCCTCGGAAGTGGCCGATCATCGGGAACCTGAACTTGATAGGCGCACTCCCGCACCGTTCCATCCACGAACTCTCCAAGAAATACGGCCCGGTCATGCACCTTCAATTTGGTTCCTTCCCAGTAGTGGTGGGATCTTCTGTGACCATGGCCCGACTCTTTTTAAAGACCCACGACCTTGCCTTCGCTGGCCGCCCTAAGACCGCTGCCGGTAAGCACACGGCCTACAACTTCTCCGACATCACGTGGTCGCCATATGGATCCTACTGGCGTCAGGCGCGTAAGATGTGTATCACCGAGCTCTTCAGCTCTCGAAGCCTCGACTCTTACGAACACATTCGCTCCGGCGAGCTGCGTGGGCTTCTGCGCCGCCTCTTCGACGCCACCGGCAATCCTCTCCTCCTTAAGGACCACCTATCTACACTTAGTCTTAACGTCATCAGTCGCATAGTCCTAGGCCGCAGCTACCTCGACCCCACAGCTGATGACCAGGCTGCGCCGCCACCGCCAGTGTCCCAGGAGGAGTTCAAGAGGATGCTGGACGAGCTGTTCCTTCTCAACGGTGTGATGGTCATCGGCGATTCCATCCCATGGCTAAATTTTCTTGACTTGCAGGGCTATATTCGTCGGATGAAGGCCATCGGCAAAAAATTCGATCGATTCTTGGAGCACGTTCTGGAAGAGCACATCACCCGACGAGTGAAGGAGGGAGAGAATTTTTCACCCAGGGATATGGTCGATGTTCTCATTCAATTCGCAGAGAATCCCACCCTCGACGTCAAACTCAACAGGAACAGCCTCAAGGCTTTCTCTCAGGTAATTAATTTCGAGGACGATTCAAATTTCCCTTTGATTAAAAGTCCGACTACTAAGATTAAAATGAGTCATTGATTTCAAGGTCAGGACCACGAATAGCATTAATTATAAATTTGGCTTCAGGACCTAATCGCGGGCGGCACAGAGAGCTCTGCGGTGACGGTGGAGTGGGCAATCTCGGAGCTCCTGAGGAAGCCTTACATCATGAAGAAGGCGGCAGAGGAACTAGACCGCGTCATCGGCAGGGAGAGGTGGGTGGAGGAGAAGGACGCGCAAGGCCTCCCTTATATCGAAGCCATCATCAAGGAGACGATGCGTCTACACCCTGTAGTTCCCATGCTAGTCCCTCGCCCGCGAAGACGTCGTCATTGACGGCTACGACATCCCCGCCGGCACACGTATCCTCGTCAACATGTTCACTATCTCTCGGGACCCTTCCATTTGGGATGAGCCCGACGAGTTTCGCCCGGAGAGATTCCTCGGTCGAGAAATCGATGTCAAGGGTCATGACTTCGAGCTCCTGCCTTTCGGATCTGGGAGGAGGATGTGCCCAGGCTACACACTCGGCCTAAAGGTCATTCAATCCAGCCTTGCTAACATCCTTCATGGCTTCATCTGGCGCCTTCCTGATGAGATGAAAGCGGAGGAACTCAACATGGACGAGATCTTCGGCCTTTCCACGCCAAAGAAGGTGCCTCTGGTGGCTGTAGCCGATCCCAGGCTGCCCCTCCACATGTACAACATCTCCATTTGACCTTTCACCCTTCACTATTGAGGAGGAACAGAACAGTAAAAATAATAATCTAAAAATTAATGTGTGATATAAATATAAATATAAGCGTCTACGGAGTGCCCAGTACTTTGTAGTTTGGATTTGGAAGCACTACAGTCTGGTCGGGGTTAAAAATAAATAATGCGGTTGTGTGTGATGAAGTGTGCAGAGTATTTTTGAGTTTGTAAACTTTAATATTAGGAAGTTGGAGTAAATTGTATGATTCTTAAAAAAGTCATAAGATCCTATGCAAATCTTCATGCAAATCAACGTTTCAAAACAGTCAAAATTTGAGCTAAGAATTCCACAATGTATGTAGAGAATCAAAATGAACTTCAATTTCAAAATGCTAGTTTCATTTTAAGCCTTTTACAAAATGTTGATATTTTAAGCTATTTTTAATATATTTTATAAAGTATATTTATAAATAATCACCTAAAACATATATATTTATAATTTAGTCATTTTCATCATTTTTTTTGAACTATGAGATCCTTTGTACATATCACAATCAAATCTTTAAGAATTTTATAAAAATAAAATATAGGTTAGGTTTTTGTTAAGAATTTTAATATCTGAATGTTAATTTAAAATTTTGATGTTGAAGATGATTATTTTATAAATATGTAAGAATAAAGTTAAATTTATAAAATATTGTCAAAGTTTTTGAAATTTGGATAATGTTTAAACTTATAAAGGCTAGGAAATTTATAAAATATCATAATCATCTTCAACATTATGAAGTGTAAAATAAATTGCACCTTATGCCTTATAGTAAACCCATATTGGGCCAATGTAGATTGTAGGGAGATTATAAGGTGGGTGTCAATCATATTTATGATAGAGAACATCAATATTAATGGAGATGATATGCATCAATATTTGTGATGTTGAGCATTTATTTATATTATTGATGATGATATTCAAAGATTATATGCATTGGCTTTATATGATAGGCAATAACCCTCTACTCTAATATATGTTGGCATCTATTAGAGTGATAAGAAGTGTTTACTTTATTGATGATGATGTCAACATTTTTTATTATTGTTAGCATAAATATTGGAGATGATAGTAGCATAATCATTATTGAAATTTTAGAGAGAAAATTTTGGATGTCAATACACATCAACTTTAATAATGATGATATTGGCAAACAATGCTTTATAATTTTGTTGTTCTCATAATCCTCCCTCTAAATCCTTCTTCGGGCCTACCTCAAATCTTTTAACAATGTCTAGATCCAAAGCAAAATTATAAAAATTTGAAATGGAGCTTTATGATTTTCTTTTAGATAAAATTTAGAATTTAGTAATTAGAGGTGATCTCTCTTCATTATTCAAGAAGTTTTATATATTTTAGAATCTCAGAGTCAATTCAACAAGTTCCTAGCATAAATATTTGAGTTTTTTGAGATATAAAAAAATGATAACAAACTGCATAGTTGATCAAATGATTTTTATCAATACAAATCATTAGGCATCACATAAAATAATATATTCGATGAATAGAGATTTTAACCTATTTTATTCATGTAGAGATTTTCATTATATATAAAAGATAAAATATATGCTGATGAAAAGCTTCCAATTGAAAACATTTACATCCTTATTTTTCATTTTCTCGTTCGATAAATTTTGCTGATTGCATACTATAGTACAGATGATTAGGCTTAGACAATGAATCTCAAATGTTCTTAGTACTCAATTATAATTTTTTGCAAATTTTTAGAGGATTTCTTATAATTTCTTTGTGAGAAAATGAGAGTTATTTATCTTAAAATCAGAGAAATGAAGAGTACTCAAAACATATGTTTTTTAAATATGCACAAATTTTTTTTAATATTTTTAAATAAGATTATGAGTCTTAAATTTATTTAATTTTTAAAATAGATTTACTAAATTTTATTTTATTTTCTTAAATATTTTAAAGTGGCATGTACATGCAAAATACATAAATATATTTATATATCTATATTTATATATATAGTCATAACAACCTGGTAATATCCCCCTGCTATGCTCAGCTAATTTACACAATGCAAACACGTTACCTCTATCGCCTCTTTGTACAAAACAAAAACAGCGTTCATCTCGTTTAGTCAACCAACCTCTGAATGGATCATACTCCCTTTACTTGTCTTACTGAACCTCCACTATTCTATAAAACCATATTCTTCCTGTATCAAGATATATATACATATAATGAAAGGTTTTATCAGATTGTGCATGATTATTGTTCTCCTCTATTTCACGTAAGTAAATCTTCTTAAAGAACAGAAACATCTCGTCGCTCTTCATGGTATCAGAGCCTAATCCTTGCTTAAGCATGTTCAAATACTCTTCTCACTCCAACAGGACTATGGACACACAGCAAGAAAATTTCTCTGTGCTAACCATCCCTCCTTCCCTAAAGTTTTCCATGGGGAACATGAAATCAGTAGCCAACATCACTCTCACAACCGACAACTACGCCATCTGGAGCTCACAAATTCATAAGCTCTTCAGAGCAAACGGATTTGATAGCTTCCTAGAAGGCACTACCCCATGTCCCACTAAATACTCCATTGACACCAATGGACAACCTCAACCCAACCCCAACTATACTACGTGGCTACTGATTGACCAAAACCTCTCAGCCGCTCTCTATTCTACTATTTCACAATTAATCCTCCCCTACGTTCTTACTCTACAAAGCTGACATCGGGCAGCCTTAGCCAAGAGATTACAATCGCTTTCGCTCGAGTAATCCAACTAAAATGAACTTCATCATCTCTCTCGTAAAGACTATGACTCAATATCTTTGCGATTAAATCTAGTAGATCACAGCCGCTCTACTTTGACCTTGAAGACATCATCCTCCCTTAAATGGTCTAGCCAACCTATCATGCCTTCAAAGCGCCATTCAAGGTCGATCCTATAAACATTGATGATCTTTATTCCCTACTATGAGGAAATCAACATTTTCTTGATCAGAGAAAGAGCTTGCATCCTCTATCACTGCTCTCCAACTAACCCGAGACAAATCCAGAAAATTTTACAACAAAGGCCAGGGTTCGTTTCAACACAATCCTCCTACCAAATACGATGCTGGCCGAGCAAAAGGAAGAACGAGCCATCGTACGCGGGATCCAATCAATTGCCAAATATGCAACAAATCTTGTCATTCAGCTCGCTCTTGCTGGTATCGGCAGGACATCACGTCTTACCCCACTAAAAATCCTTCTGCCCTCAATGCTGATCTCACCCAACATCCCTCTGAATGGGTTCTCGACTCTGGGGCCTTTTCTCATCTTACCACCGATCTGGACACTCTACAAGATCCTATCGAATACCAAGGACAAGCGGTCCCGGTCAGCGGCAGAATGTCCCCATCCTTCATCGAGGTCAAGGCATTCTTCCAACCCCCAATCGTAAGCTTCTCCTCAAACAACTTTTTCATGCACCCCACTTATCTCACAACCTTCTCTCTGTCTATAATCTTGCTAATGATAATAACTTCCATTACCTTTGACGATAGATTCGTCATAAAGGATCGAACATCCAGTCAAATTCTCCTAACAGGTCGATGCAATGATGACTTGTATTCCATCCCAAAAACTTGCTAATAGTACACTCCATTTACCTCCTCGCATCTCATCAGCGGCAGCCACACTGACACCCTTAACAATTTCGCTTCAAAATAAGCACCTTCGCATCAAGCCTTCACACTTCTTCTGCACTGCCTGCGCTCAGTCAAAAAGCCATAAATTACCTTTTTCAATACCTGTAACTAGGACTACATCTCTTTTCGACTTAATACATTCAGATGTATGGGGACCCTCCCCAACACCTTCACTACATGGATACAAATATTATGTTATCTTTATTGATCACTCGCTTTTTACATGGATATTTCCTTTAACATATAAATATGAAATTGCCAAATTTCAACAATTACATAAAATGATCTGAACACATTTCTCCAAGTCTATTAAAACTCTTCGCTCGGATATGAATTCATATCAAATGCCCTCTAAACTTATCTCGCTTTACACGGTATTACCCATCAACGCAGCTGCCCCAAAACTCCAGAACAAAATGGAGTCACCGAAAGGAAACACAAGCATATTATCGAGGTAACAAGAACTCTCCGTCAAATAGCAAATCTTCCACAACAATTCTGGGCCGATGCTGCACTAACAGCTACTCATCTTATCAACCGACTCCCCACCAAAAACCTCTCTCTCAAATCCCCTTTCCAAATCTTATACCAAAAATTACTAGATTACACTCAGCTAAAGGTCTTTGGTTCAACCTGTTTTCCATGGAATCAATCACCAACCTCTAATAAACTTTCTCCAAAAGCACCACTCTGCATCTTCCTCGGCTACTCCCAACACCACAAAGGCTATAGATGTTACAACCCCCTTGACGGTCGAATATTGATTTCAAGACATGTCATCTTCCAAGAAACACACTTCCCACATTCAATAATTCAAACAACTGCCACCCCTCCTCCAACCATACCACCACTCTTACTAACACCTCTTCACTATTCTCACCTCAAGCAACCTGTGCAAACATACCCACCGAGCTCTTCTCACCATGCATCAATTCCAACAACCTACAATCATCCCCTACACCATCAATTCAACAACCGACCCCACCCAAACATCCGATGAAAACTAGACTCCAAACTGGTCACTGGAAACCAAAGGTCGTCCTAGACCTTCTACACCATCATTCAACAACCGATCCTACCTGTTACACTCAAGCTCTCAAACACGCTGAATGGTGCAAAGCCATGTCTGAGGAGTTTCTTGCCCTTCAACAACAAGCAACCTGAACACTTGTCCCTCCCCTCTAATCAAACCATAATGGTCAAATGGATTTTCAAAACTAAATTGCACTCGACGGATCCATATTTCGTCTGGCTTAGTCGCCAAGATTTTAAACAAGAATATGGCATTCACTATCTTGAAACCTTCAGCCCAGTTGCCAAAATGCCAACTATTTGTCTCTTCCTCACAATTGCCCTTCAACATCACTGGATACTTCATCAGCTAGACGTTTCAAATGCGTTTCTTCACGGTTCCCTCCACGACACAATCTACATGACTCAACCACCAGGATTCTCTGATGCTCAATTCTCGAATCATGTATGTCTCCTTCATAAAGCACTCTACGGTCTGAAACAATCTCCCAGGCAGTGGTACTCCACGTTTACCGAACATCTCAAAACACAAGGATTCATAGTCAGTACAGCAGACCCTGCACTGTTCATCTATATCCTTCAGGATATTCGAATATATTTGCTTCTATACGTAGATGATATCCTCATCACCGGAAATCAACCTCAGGTAATCTCCTCTATCATCGACAAACTTCATACCGCATTTAACTTGAAGGATCTTGGAACCATCTCTAACTTCCTTGGAATTCAAATACACAAAACCGAAGACAAGCTCTTCCTCACACAAACTGCATACACTCATCAGCTCCTACACCATTTTGGTATGTCCTCCTGTAAACCTGTGCCAACTCCCATTTCCACCCGGAATTCAACCTCCTTCTCCCACACAGATATTTTTTCTGATCCTTGATCACACCTTGTACTCTCTCTACCATCACAAGGCTGGACATTGCTTTCACTGTAAACCAGTTGTGCCAACATATGCATCAGCCGCTTAACCTTCATTTCCAGCTTCTCAAACGTGTACTGTGCTATCTTCAGGGAACACTCAACTATGGTCTCCCGATAATACTCGGCGATCTCCAACTCCACGCTTACTCAGTTCGGGCGAAAATCCGGCGTCGCTCTACCACCTTACGCACCTTCTTGTTCCACCCTCATCTCTGGAAAGTCGACAAAACGTGGCCCTCATCCACCGAAGCAGAATATAGAGCATTGGCATCCACTACAACAGATGTCATCTGGTTACGTCATTAGTACAAGAGTTTGGGGTTCCTACAGACCATCCAACACCCATTTACTGTGATAACACCTCCTCTATGGCCATTGCCAACAATCCAATCTTCCATGCACGGACAAAACACATCGAGATTGATTGCCATTTTGTCCGAGATCACATTGCCACCAATGAACTTTAAGTTCACCACATCTCAACTAAAGATCAAATCACCGATATCTTAACCAAAGCCCTACCGACTCGCCGATTTCTTCTACTCCGTTCCAACCTCACAGTCCAACCACTGGACCATTCAGTTGCGGGGCACTCATAACAACCTGGTAACATCCCCCTGCTATGCTCATCTAATACAGTTACACAATGCAAACACGATACCTCTTCCCTACTTCTGTGCTCGAAGTTGCCAACAAAACAAACAGTTCATCTCGACCCTGTGTCAACCAACCTCTTGAACACCGTTGGATCATACTCCCTTTACTTGTCTTACTGAACCTCCGCTATTCTATAAAACCATATTCTTCTTGTATCAAGATAAATATACATATAATGAAAGGTTTTATCAGATTGTGCATGATTATCGTTCTCCTCTATTTCACGTAAGTAAATCTTCTTAAAGAACACGAAGCTATCGCTCATCTTCGTCTGTTCTTCATATAGCACTCAAATTTTTAATATTATATAAAAAATAATATTTTTATTAATTTTTAAAAATGAAATATATTTTTAAGCATAAAAAAAGTGTATATAAATTTTACTATTTTAAAATATTAGAAGCTTTTTTCCTAGATCTATCGATTCGCTCACGGACATGTGCACATGTTTCACATTTTGTGATTCGTTGATTTTGATTTTTGATGTGTTGCGTGCTTTGCGAAACATTTTCATTGCATCAATTGATTTTTTGGCGTCCTAGGAGATGTCAAGTTTGTTTTTTCGTTTGTATTTATTTCGCTAGGGTCCATTTTAGAGTTCTTGCATAATATAAATTTCTTATATATATATATATATATATATATATATATATATATATATTATTATTTTCTATTGCAATTTTATATTTGATTTTACATTTTGTCCTGTTTTGCCATTATAATTCTTAGTTTTTCTTACAAAATGTTCAAATAAACTTCATAAGCGCTTTCATATTTTCCTTAAAGGGATAGCAAAAATAAGGGTGCATTTGGTGATATGGTGTGATATCGCAACGCACCATAGTGTTATTTGTGATACTGCATTCTGTATATATTTTAAAGAAATTATGGTCAAAATGTTGCATTTTTAAACCTGACCTAGCTTCCTACGATGATAGGCAGAAAGTTTTGATTTAATTTTTTTAAAATAAATAAAATATATAAGCCTCATTGTAATTTTCTAAATAGTAAACTCTTTTGTAATACCTCCATCACTATTTTTTCTCACAATTACAACTATCCCAAATAGGCTATGTCATCTCTTGATGCCAATAATAAAGATACTTTAAACTTGATGCATAAGTGATATGAAAATGTTCATCTCATCACATCAATGAAAATATTTAGAGATAAGAATGTAGGGGTGTGTATTTCTCGGCAAAAATCGAAAATCCAAACGAAAAATAGAACAAAATTTTTTAGTTTGGATTGGTTTCATGTATGTTATTTGGATTTTGGTTTGAAATTTTGAAATATTCAGATTTCTATTTTTAGATTGGTTTTGTACCTTCTTAAACAAATTTAATGGATTAAATAGAAATTTATAATAATAGGGGCTCTTTGGAATCACTTTTGTTTTTTATTTTGTATTTTTTTATTTTGTTTTGTTTATGTTTTACTTTAAAATAAAACTTGTTTGATTGTAATTGTTATTTTTAAAAATACACAAAATATCTTTTAGATATTTTGAGTATTTTAAAAAAATAAAACTACATAAAAAATATTCTAAACAAGCATGTTTTTAAAAACAACATAAAAAATAAAAACAAAAAATAGAAAACAAAATTGATCCCAAACAACCCCTTAGTTTTACCTTTTGAATGGGCATCATTATGCATTTAGCTTTTAAGTGACACATAAAATATTAAAAATATAATTTAGCAAAATAAAATTTAATATGTATGTTTTCAAGTCTTCAAGGTATATTTAGTTATTTTGAATAGACATTATTATTGTCATTCTTTTTTAAAAAATTCATTAGATTAGTAAATCATAATTTCAATTTTTTCAAAACGGAATCGAATATTCGAAAAAAAAATGAATTGGATTGATTCAATTTATGTAAATATTAAATAGTTCAATTTTTTGAATTATGAATTTCAATCTCATTGGATTAGTAAATTAAAGAATCAAATTGTCTAATCTAATGCACACTTGACAGTAGCATGTGGATTTTTATGTAAAATGGCACCATAGAATTGACAAAAAGAGTACTTGCATTGTGAGACTGCATCTTCTCTATTTATTTTTTTTTGGGACATTTGAGCAAATTTATTCATAACCTCATACACACAATGCATGTGTAAAGACTTGAACCCAATACTTCTTGGTTAAAAGCAAAAGCATTCAACCACTAGGCTAAGGTGTTCTTGACATCACTTTTGGAGTGAATTCTTAATCTCTTCATCTTAGACTTATGAGTCTTCTAGACACTAAGACTTCTAGTCATAAGACACTTCTAGCACTTAGGTGAACAACCTAAGCTAGAGACTTAGAAGGGTTAATCATAGGATTAGGCTATGCCTTAGGAATTAGGATAACCCTCCTACCCTACAACCCAAATCCAATCCATGTTCACCCTACCAAACCTACAATATAACTCAAATTCAAATCTGAATCCAAATCCAAATTCAAATTCCAAGCTAAATAATGGAAGCCCATGATCAAATCCAAACTTGAAATTTTTCCTAAATCCTTTGAATTAATTTCATGAATTTAGCCAAAATCCCATCTAAATCAATCCAAAATCAATTGATTTTCTCATAATCAATTTATATCTTCAATCATCTCCTTAAATATAAATCAAATCTACATTCAAATGATCAAAATTAAATCAAACTAAATTAAATTAAATCAAAATCATTCCTAAGCCACATGAGTCAACCTTCATGAGCTTAGTCAAATCTTAGCCCGAATCACTTCTAATTCAATTGATTTTCTCATTAATCAATCAGATGTTCAATCATCTTCACAAATAAATAATCAAAAATAAATCAAACTAAATCAAAATCCAAATCTAAACCCTTTTTAAGCCAATTTCATGGACTTAGCCAAATACTATTCAAATTCAAACCAAATTCAATTGATTTTCTCACAAATCAATCATACCTTCAATCACCATCCCAAATATAAATGAAACCTACAATCATCAAGCCAAATCAAAATCAACCCAAGTCAAACCCAACTTAGCCCATTTGAGTTGAAATGTTCAAATGAACCAAAACCCATTTGAACCCAAACCAATTACAATTGGATTTATATATCAATCCCAAATCCATATATAAACTCAAATAAATCAAACTCAACCCAAAATCAAGCTAACTAAATCGAATTGGCTCACTTGACCTAAAGTGACCAATTTGACCTATTTGAAACAAAATCCAATTCAAGCCAAACCAAAGTGAATTAAGCCAATCCAAACTTCATGGCATGATTTTTTATCATCCTAGGTTGATCAATTATCATAAATTAGGTCAAACCAAATCAACCTATCCCTTTGACCAAGTCAACCCTTTAACCCATATGAACCTAAACTAGCCAAAACTCATCCTAAACCAAATCTCTTGAAACCAATGATTCATACCAACCCAAATCAACACTTGAACATGACTTGACCTTCAATTGAGCCAAACCTAACCCAATTGACCCTCTTGACCTAAGTTGACCAAATTTGACCTAAATGACCAAAATGGGTCAAATCATAATTCAAATCAAATTGATTGCAACAAATGGATCAAGTTCATTTCAAATTGATCATTGAACTTGACCAAAGCCTCAATTGAGCTCAATTGACTCACTAGACCCAAATGACCTATTGAACCCAAGTTGACCTAAAAGGTCAAACCAGCCTAAAACCCTATCAAATCCAAATTGAACGCAACCAAAGCCCACAACATATTTCAAATGACAACCAAACCCAAATCAAGCCATGACTAAATTTGGTCAATTTGGTCAAATTGGCTTTGACCCAAATGAACTCAAATGAACCAAAAATCAAATCTAAACCAAATTGAGCCAAACCAATGACATCACACTCCAAATGATCATATGAACTTGACCCAACCCTTGGTTTCACCCAATTTGACCAATTAGTCAACTTGACCCACCTTAACTCAATTTGACCTAAGTGAATCAAATTGAGCCAAATCAAACCAAATGAACTCCAAATCACTTGAAATTTGGGCTAACTGACTTTTGACTCATTTCAAATATGCCCAAATCAAATTAAATGCCAAATGACCATATTACCCTTGGGGTAAGGGTATCACATGAGCCGAATCACCCATGGTAGTGGTCATTTCCAACAGTGAATGAACCTATGGAATGGGATTGAGGCCTCCTACCCAATCTATTTCCCTAAGTTCATTTCTCTTTTTGTCAATTAATTAATCAAATGGTTTAATTAATTAATCAAATGGCTTAATTAATTAAATTGAAATTATAATCATATCAAAACTTGGTTAATTAAATCTGGGGTAGACCCTTAGGTGTTCAACAACCTAAGGAAATCGTAAGGAAAATATACTTAACCCATATGTGTGGGGGAATTATAAGAGTACTTAATTAAGTTAATTAACTTAATTAATCATTAATTATAAGCTAATTGCATTAGACACTTTTATTTCGTAGGATCATTACTGATTTAATTTCTAATGTATGTGTGTATCATATTGGCTCATAATTATTTGAGTAATAATATTAAGGTAACATAGGGAAGGATTACTTAATGGATTTAATGCATATTACAACCTAATTAACTCATAAAATCAACTTAACCATATTTCATTAAATCAATTTAATTAACAAATATGGAAATGGGTTGGGATCAACAAATCTCTTCTCACATCCTTAAATCAAATCAAAACATGAAATTAAAAAATGACATTAAAGAAGCTTTGGTTTATCTTATAGGATTTTATTTGATATGATTGTTCTTAGGAATTAATTTAATTGAATGAAATCATATGTTTATGTTTATTTATTCCTTTCCAATCATGTTAAATATTATATGTCATTTGAAATCATGCATTCATCTTTTCAAAGTTAAATTAAACCAAATGGTTTTCCTTTATGTAAAGCTTTCATGTGTTAATTTAATTTAATATATATGTGGCTATTATCATTATTAAATCCAAATGTATTTTTCAAAAGCTTATAAATGAGTGATGACATGTGTAGTAATGATGGATATAAATACATAAGAAATGTATGTGCTTATAGTTTGAAGTATATGAAGTAAAGTCTCTTTCCTTTATTCACATGTTGATTTACATAAGTTTGGATGGTAATGGGTATATAGTCTGGACATCCGGGAATACGAGGCCTTAAGTAGCCCCAAAGAGGCTATTTGATTACCTCACTTCTCTGATTTAACAACATCATGTACCCATTTGATTTCATTCTTATGTATTTTAATATTAGATTTTAAATATAACTTTAACCCATATACATAAATCATTCAATTAAATAAAATACAAGTTTTGCATGATTTTTGTTCTCTTGGTTATTTATACATTCATATGTATCTAAATAAACAAGTATATAGTCTAGACATCCTGAGAATATGAGGCTTTAGGTAGCCCCAAGGTCATTTGATTACCTCACTTCCCTAGTTTAATAAAGGCACGTACTTGTTTATGTTTTCATATATGTGTGTGCACATGTGATTAAAGATTGAAAATCCCTCTTTTATATTAAAAATACATGCATCCATAATTGTCCAAGTGATTGAATTTTTTATTCGTGTGATTTGGAGCTTTCTTTTATATGTTCATGTATGCAAATTTACATATATTTGAATGCAAAATTTAATTAATCACTTTTTTAACAATACAACTCCTATTTAATTTTATTCCTGTACTATAAGAATTTTGCTAGCTTTAAATTTACATATTAACTAATTAAATCATAAAAATATAAATTTCAAATGTACACATACATTCATCATTTAATGTGCTAAATATATATTGCATGTATAATATAGTTAAGATTTAATCACATGCATATTGTGTGATGGAAAGAATGGTTTAATATATGTCATGTGATAGTAGTTCAATCAAGTTAATCTTAAAATGCCTTTCATATTAAATAGGATCATTTAAGGTGAACTTACACTTGATTAATTAAATCATTTAATAAGCCATTCACTAGAACTAAATCAAATTAACATGCTTTAGAAAGTGGCTTAAGGTAGAGATGAAGAGGAAATCCTCTTTCTTTTCCATAACATAGTTGCTAAGTGTAATCATATGAAACAAAAGAAAATTCAAATTAAAACTCTCAAATCAATTAAACAACTTCAAGTGAAACCAACCTTTCATGTTAAATTGAACCTTTCTAAACTTAGAAAATACAACTCTAATGCTTACTAAGACACACCACATAAGCCTTAACACACACATTACAATTAAGACACCACTTCTAGCTCTATGTTAGGGTAGTGTATAATGTGATGTGTATTATATTTTATGATGTAATATTTTAAACTAGATGTTAGGGTTTATGCTTCGTAGACTGGATGTTAGGCTTATATTAGCCTAATCATATTTTCTATAGGGGATTGTGCTTAAGTGGAGCTTTAAAATAAATATCAATGCTATCTTTGCAAGTTGCCTAAACCCTTAAGCATAATTCAAGTTAGGACAAGTGGGCTTGGTTACCCATGTGCAAGGTGCTAAGTCCAAAGTATATACTTAACAACTTAGGATTGTATGTGTGTTTAGCTAATGCTTATTTTGTAGGTGTAGTTAGATTTACTTTTCCTATTTTTAATATAATTGTGTATTAGGAATTAGGATTGGTGCTATGGGGGTTTATGATGAGCATTGGCTAGAAGGCTTTGTCATGGGAGGCCATGTGATGCCTTTGAAGTGGAGCAAATCAAATCATTACAAAAGATCTGAAGAATGAAGAAAGAAGACCCCTTATAGTATTTATAAATTATAATTATTATTTTATGATTCTGGATTGTATAAGGGTAGAGCTCGACTACCCATCTTTCGGGTTGTACGGTGACACATAACCACACCGGCCTATTATTCTTTTACAATAGTTGTAAAATTATTTGATGTTATGTTTAAATTATGCATTAGAAATGACATGTTTTTCATAGTTTCTTATGATTAATGCTTTAATGTGTGGTCTGGATGCGATTAGGCTCTTAGGAAAAATAATTTTTTTACCCAACTACAACTCATAACTAAAATTTTTTACAACTCATAATCTCACCATAAAAAGCATAGGCATTAAATAGATAATTAAAAGATTTAGCAACCCTTTAGCTGAATGGTTAAATGTTTCATAATATAAATATCAAATTATTTCATTCTTAAAAATAGGAGATTTCTATCCTTGCATGATAGGGGAATGCTTGACCTATGAGGGCATCCCTTGTGGTGAAAAACACCCATTTCTCATTGATTTAGCCAACAATCTTACTTTATCTTGCATATAGGCATCAAAATTCTAAAGTTGTTGTCAAAATGAAGTGTCAAAATTAAATAAAACTTGAAAATATTTTTGCATTAGACTAAACCATTATTCATACCCCTCATGCTCTAGTCTCTTAGGGAGTGGGTTTAAGTTTTTTAGTATCTTTCTAAATAAATAATAGCCCAACTATCTTGCAATTCATAAGACTAGACTATATGGTTTTAAAATCATAAGAGGAGTTAGTTGACTACTCATTATAATAAATATGGTTTATCATCTCTTATGAGGTAAACCTTATTCCCATCTTAAAAGATTTAGGTCATTCTTTAGTTTATGCAAAATCAAGTTAGGATCTGAGGTAGATGTTTCCTTCAGGCTATAAGCTTAAATCCTCACCTCTTAGGCATTTTCATAATCTTATGTTGTTAAATTACAAGCCATAGTAATCTCATAAAATTTCTAACAAATAACTCTCTTTTTTTAAATATATAAAATCAACATATGATAGATTGGAATGCTCACTTACATATCCAATTTGTTATTTATTCCCCTTCAAAAAATAAGTCCTCTCTTGAAATTTTCCAATAGATATTCCAAATACCAATACTTTGATAGTCTAACTTTAAAATCTTTGGAATAATTTTCTACTTTAATGAGGATTCCTAAGGTATTCACCTTTTAGATGTAATTAACTATGGAGACTTTTGCCTCATAGGAAATTTTAGAAGTTTAATATAAACCCTACATTATTTATCTATAAAAAATCAATACATTTGAACCCATCATGCCTTAAATCCTTTTGTCCATTGAAGTGATGTCTCATCTTTCAATAATATCATACCTCAATGTTATGAAATCACTTTAATAAAGTACCCTTTTTGTCATCATCAAAAAAATAAATATCATGATTTTTTTGCGACTCATGGATAGTTCCTCTCTCCACCTTTAGTAGACAATTATTATCTCTAAGCATCGATGGTAGACTTATATTTTATATAAGTCCAAGACATCTTTTTCATGACAAGCTTATTTCATCCTTGCAAAGCTACATCTTTTAGGTTTTAGACCTCACTCCATGTAGGTCTTAAAACCTATTAGTCCCCCAATAGGTAAAATAAATTAATCAATGAAAGGAGATGACTAAATTAAAACCTCTTTACCACTAGCTTGGTGAGGTTCATCCCATATTCAATAAAATTCAAACTAAAACAAGTAGAATCTTTTTCAAAATTTTTTGAAAGCATCTTTCCAAAACAAAATTATTTTGAAATCTCCTTCACGTAACATAAAGTTTGCAAGACAAACTTATTTTTAAAATAATAAGAATAACCATACTTCATTTAACATACTAAAATTTGTTAAATTAGGGTCCCTTTTCAAAATCAAAAATTAAGTTCACTTTTAAATGAATTTTCAAAACGTTCTTCAAAATAAAATCAATCAATCAACCAACTCCATTTAGCATACCCAAATTTATTAAATGAGAGATCATCAAAATATTTCAAACACACTTTTCAAAAAATTAACCAACTCTATTTAACATACCTAAATTTGTTAAATGGTTCATTTTCAAAATTAAAACAAAATCAAGAATCAACATATCATTGAACCTCACTTAACATAACCAAATTTGTTAAGTGAGAGTTCCCTCTTTTCAAAAGCAAGTGTCACACACAAAACCAAACCATATTTGAACTCTATTTGACATATTTGAATTTGTCAAATGGGAGTTCCATTTTAGAAAATAAAAAAAATGAATTTTATTTAGCATACCTACATTTGTTAAGTAGAGTTCCTCTTTCCCAAAATCTTGAAAATCAAAATACATTTGAACTCCATTTGACATGCCCAAATTTGTCAAATAAGAGTTTCATCAATAAATAAAAACAAATTAAACTCTATTTAACATACCCATTTGTTAAATAAGAGTTCACTTTTCAAATCAACAAACAAACATGTGAAGCACATTTGGATGTTAAGTAAGAGTCCAATTTTCAAAACAAACATATCAAACACATTTGAGTCCTACTTAACATACCTAAATTTGTTAAGTAATGGTCTCATTTTCAAATCAAATCAACAAAAATTTTCAACTCATTTGGGCCTCACTTAGCATGCCTAAATTTGTTAAGTAAAGATTTAATCTTCAAATCAAATCAAACAAATCAAACATATGAACAACAACCATCACAAACAAAATGTTTTCAAAGATTTCCAAACATACATTTGAATCTCATTTAGCATACCTAAATTTGCTAAGTGAATGTTCCAAAAATCAAATTTGCAAACAAAAGATAAAACAAAAATAAATTCATCTCCAAAGTCTCTCCAAATGATTCCAAATCAAAGTCAAAAT
The DNA here is from genome assembly GCA_021442155.1 of Cymbidium sinense. NCBI lineage: Eukaryota > Viridiplantae > Streptophyta > Magnoliopsida > Asparagales > Orchidaceae > Cymbidium > Cymbidium sinense. Next base: position 86,050,665 of record CM038218.1, on the reverse strand, counting down.
CCATGTGAAAGTCTCTTCTCAAACATCAAAATCTCTCCAATTCAATGAACCCCACTTAGCATACCTAAATTTGTTAAGTGTGGTTCCAAATTCCAAAATTAAGAATCAATGATTGAAGATCATTATTAAAGCAAGGGTCAAATTTGGTTCTATTTTTAAATAAATGCAAAGATAGCAATTCAGTCCTTCGTTCCCTTCTTCAGTCAATCTTTCAACATGTCTTATGGAAAGATGATCTTCTCCTTCCCAACCAGTGTGGATTTGGCCTTGGATCAAGCCATACTCACTGGCACCACCATGCGTCTTCCTTAGTGGAGGCCATGAGTTACTTGTGGTCACCCTCCGACCATCGAGTAGGAGAGGCACTTCTTCTGACTCTAAGTTTCCCTCACTTAAGAGGAAAGCCATTGAGGTTCTCGCGACAGTGCCAGTATAAGTCTTATCCATTTCAATGTCATTTACAATTTCAGGGCTAGTTGTCACAGTGTATGTCATTCAGTTTGTTGTTGCCCTGCTGCAGTCCCAACGAGGGCTAACACCTCATCACTGATTTCCCCACTTTCAAGGGGAAGGCTATCTTGGCCTCTGAGATAGTATCCCCAACCTTTGAGATAGGTTCTAGCTCCTCTCACCACTCACTCCCAACAAGAAGTGGAAGATCAGCGATGCATAGGAGATTGATGTTGTCTCCCACATCACTGAGGAGGGTTATCCCCGTGATACCTCTTCGCTCTTGAGTGGTAGAAGGTTCCAGCCCCTCTCAGCCTTGGATGGAGAAGAAGAATACATGAGGATTATTGCATCGCCTCCACCATCAGCTTAGTTTGAGTGCCTAGGGAGAGGAGGAAGCCCTCACCATCGTTCTTCCAAGTTGGCAGAGCCTATGGACGCTCAGAGTCCAGTGCATTATTTGATCTAAGCTATTTGATCCCTAGGAGCTTCAGTAATCAGATCCATAGGGAGAGAATCACCAAGGTTTGAGTATCAGCCCAAGTAGGCAAGAGGGAGAGGAGGGGGTACCCCAAGCAGTCGACAGCCTCCACCCTTGCTGATTTTTTAGATCGGAGAGATACCCATGCCAATCACACAGATAGTATAGTATTGACAGGCACCACTAGCCGTAGGAGGAGAGCTCCGGCAAGAGGGTAGTAAGTGTATCCATAGCCACACTGCTCCATTCCCTGTCCATCATCACTTGTCCAAGTCCCTCCTTTGACAGTTCCAACTAAAGTCCAAATGCGCATCCGGGAGGACATCCCCATTGGTGATCCAATAGCCCAAGGATACTCCATCTATTTCACCAGTGAGGTGAGGTCAACCTCTCCCATTGACCTTCCACTTGAGCGTGGTAAGAGAGAGTGACCCAAAGTGTCGTGGTCATTCCACCAAGCCATTAGCGTAGCATTGAAAGAAGCGATACTAGTGCGGTCATGCGGTTGATCCCCAGAGAGCACTCCATTCATAGGCAGTGTCTACTACATAGACTCAAGTGAGCACAGTCTTATAGTCAGTGGGTGTTTGTACCATTTCAACCAGGAAGAGTAGTAGATCGATCACTAGATGATTTCTTAGAAAACTACTTTGTTAAGAAGAAAAAACTTCTTGGGAGAGATCATTCACACCAAGAAGAGGGTAGGGTATCCTTTATCCTTGATGAGGATGAGTTATTAGAGGATTCAGTAGGTGTTCATATGGTCGATACTTGGGGATCCCTCCATAGGGACCATCAAAGAAGGTCTTTGTGATTGGGAAGACACCTCTCACCATAACACCTCCTTGCATAGAAGCAGGATGGCAGATCAATTGAAAGGAAGGTTGACGATTTGTTGGCAGCAGTTCTCGCACTCCAAAAAGTTCAGTTTATAGTCTCTATGGTACGCAAGCTCTTACATGTCTTAGATTCTTCCAAAGTCTGTGGATGGATAGTGGTAGTTTACATAAGAAAATGTACCTCCATGCATGAGAAAGACCATAAGCAAATGGTGGAGCAATAAGTAAGAAAGCGTATGCATCTCGGATAGTTCATCCATTTCAAAGGGTATACCTTACCGGAGGAATTCAATATAGTCCAATACCCCAAGGGTTTGTGCCACCTTCCTTCAAGAGTTTTTGATGGTGGTGGAACCCTTGTAGCACATGAGACATTTCTGAGCTATGTGTTGTAACGCTGGTGGCAGCGATGAACTTCTTGCTTATTTATTAGCGGTCAGTTGCATTTGATTGGTACCAAAGCGCCCAATGATTAGAAGATTTTTTTTGAGTTAGCGACTCTTTGTCAAGAGATTTGCTAGAGTCCAAAGGGTAGCAGGAAACCTCATTGTAGCCAAACAAAATCCCAACGAGTCCCTTGTTGATTACATTCTCAAATGGTGTAACTTGAGTATGAAATGCGAACCACAACTATATGAACAGCATGCCATTGAAATTCTTCTCAAGAATATCCATGACCCTATTTCTTTCTTGCTCAAGGGCTTCACAATTAAAACCTTTAAAAATTAATCAACAAGGTAATCAGCTTACAAGAGGAAGTCAAATATCTACCTTTCCATGACTAGTCATCCAAGCCCAAGTCATAAAAAGTATTTGAGAAGAGGCCAGGGATAGTTATGTTAATAGACAAGGGAAAGTAGCCAAACAGAGTTCAATTTGAGAGACCATGAGCTCAGAAACCACCCTTGCTACCTCCTCTTCCACCACTCGCCATCATCTGCCACCACGCCTACCATGACCTCCACCATCCTCCACAATGGTATGCATGCTGGTATTCATATCTACCTCCAGGTAGCTATTACCCACTTACTCTTCTTAATAATTAAATAAACCTTATTCATTCAAGAAAGAGGTAGTTAGGAAAATCTTTAAAAATCTCATAAAGAAACTTGATTTCCAACTACCGGAGCCTAAGAGGCCGAAGGAAGTGGGCAATAGTGATGATCCTAATTTTTCCCCTACCACTACATGTTAGGCCATGTCTTAGAGGATTGCATCACTTTCAAAGACTGGCTTGAGTGTAGCTACAAGTCAAGAGCCATTGTTATCTCTAAGAAACACTTGTTATAACAAACATCTAGTTCTATTAGAGTAATCCTTGGAGATACATGTGGTCCTCTTAAGACAAAAGAAGTCTGGGATATCTCCTTATCCCTAACCTTTAAAATGACCATCTCAAAGATTAATAAACTTTACTTGCAGGTGCTTGAGGTAGCTCAAACCTCCAACATCAAGGAAGGTTTGCAAGTTACCAAAGATAACTCGGGGAGGATGGGAGCTCAGTAGTAGTAGTAGCAGTCCACACTTGCCAGGGATAGCCAAGTAGCACAACCACCATTCTAGTCCAGATTCCTTAGTCACTGCACTACTACTTCATCCAGCTCTTCTTCTACTAGCAAAAATATCTATGAATGATGACACTAATTCCCTTGCTCTACTTACTTTACTTGATTTTTGTCATGCACCTTCACCTAGAAAAAAATCAATGAAGAAAGCATATTTCACTTATATCTTCTCTACTTTTAATAGTCTTGATGATCTCATTTCAATTGAAAGCTCTCCAAGTTCAAATAATAACATAAATAATTTTGATCATTTCTATTATGATTTAGAATCATTTTCCTTTTCTAAATCAATGGGTTCATGAGATTGACTTGGAGTCAACCGACTTTTGTGTCTCATGGAGAGCTATAGGTATGCAGTGGTAGGTAGAACTTTCCACTAACCCACCACATGAAGTCACTAAAGTAAACCACCATAGTGGAAAAGTTCTACCTCCTAGGGTAGTACCTCAGGATTAGGGTACAGCAAGTCATTGGTTCCGGTGAGCAAATAGCCCCTCCACAGGATGCTCCACCTATGGATATGCTTGTGAAGGACCAAGCTAGAGTTGATTACAACGTCCTGGCTCATCTTAGAAAGTTGTCAATTAAGTTAAGCATATATGACACCCTTATCTTATTCAAAGAGATGAGGAAATCTCTAATTAAGATCTTACTTGATCATGAGATATGCTTAGCTCAGCTGACCGCTACTGAAGAGGAGGCATGCCACTCAAAGGACATCTTAAGAGTTACATTTAGCGATGGAGACTTACTTCTAGGAATGATCGAGTACAACATCCTCTTTACATTACAGTGAATGTTGTCAGATACAGGCTATCTAGAGTGCTGGTTGATCCAAGTACATTAGTCAACATTATGAGTCTAAGAACCCTTGCCTACTTGAGGATCGACATCTCCAAACTCTAAAAAGAAAGGATGATGTTTAGAAGATTCAATGAACAAGGTGAGAGGGCCTTAGGCTCTATAGTGTTGCCTTTGGAGATAGATGTTTGAAAGACTGAAGCCAAGTTTCACATTATAGACTCAGATACATCTTTCAATGCTTTGCTTGGGAGACCATGGATACATGAAAATAACATGGTTTCATCCTCTCTACATCAGTGTATGAAGTTTGTGAGAGTTGGAATCTCCTACTGTGTCAAAGGATATCTCAAACCATTTTTAGTTCATGAGGTCAGCATATTTGAGGATGAGACCTATTACCTCCCTTAAAATCAACAAGTCTATTCTTGTGAACTTGGCCAAAGTTCAAAAACAAAAGAAAAAGAAAATAAAAGGGAGCAAGAAATAGACTTGGAGGAGGAAGTGGAGCCTGACATTAAATTCTACCCATAGTTTGTTACTCCATTTAAACACATGGGTAAGATGACCCGACCTCCACTAGGCAGAGGAAGGGGCCAGTTTAGAGGCAGACCTAGGGGCAAAAAACCTCCTTATTAGCCACCCAAACTACTAGGAGTACACTTGCTATCCATATAGACTTAGAATCTAGTTCAGAGGATGAGTCTTATATGGTTAGCACTCCAACCAACTCTTCTTAGTAGCAGATTCCCTTAAAGGTGACACTTGAGCCAAACAACAATGAAGACCGAGCTCCAAAGCAAAGCATAAATGTATCCAAGTCTGTATATGAATAGTTAGGCATCAGTTGGGAACCTTAGCTCTAACCCCACTTTCATCATAAAAAGTTTAGGGTTTGGTAGTTAAGGAAGCCCCCACAACATCCACAAATGTGAAGACTCAGAGGTTCTTTCTGGGAGCATCATCCTCAAGTCAAGAAGTTGATGTAGAACTTGAAGATAATTTATATGAAGATTTAATAGAATTCCCTTTTGATTAGTACTTGCTATGTGTTCTAAATTTAGCAAAGAAAGGATTGATTCCACATGCTTGGTCTAAACATAGGTCAGATTACTTCAAGAGGTTATGAGACAATAAATGCAAACATCCTCAATCAGACTAGGAGTAGAATTCATTACAATGAGTCCAGTTGATGATGACAATTATTGCTTAGTCATCACCAATCATTTGGAATATGATAGGTTCTGGTCAAATCATATTAACTCATCGAGGAGGTGTGCTTAGAAACTTCAAATGGTCCAGATAATTTTGAAATCAAAGATGCATCACCAGAGTTTGAAGAGGAGATCAGGTCAACCATCGACAAGCTCAAAAAAATCAACTTGGGGACTAAAGATAATCTAGTTCTGCATACATCAGTTCCTTGTTGAATGAAACTAAAACCAATGACTTAGTTAGGCTGTTGACTAAGTTGAAGGACTGCTTCGCATGGAGTTATGAAGAGATGCTAGGTTTACCTCTTGACGTAGTAGTCCACAAACTAGCAATAGAGCCTAATTCAAACCCTATCAAGCAAGCTGCTAGATGCATGCGATTAGACATAGAATAATAGGTCATTTTGAAGTCAAGAAATTGATCGATATTGGTTTCATTTGGGAAGCAAAATATCTTACCTGGTTTGCTAGTGTCAACCTAGTTAAGAAGATGAATGGACAAATTACATATGCATCAATTTTAGGGACTTAAATAAGGCTTTTCCAAAAGATGAATTTCCATTACCAATACCAGAACTGATGGTGGACATTGCCTCATCTCATGAAGTCTTCTCCTTCATCGATGGCTCATATGGATACAACCAAATAAAAATGGCCCATGAAGATGAGAAGAATGCTACTTTTCGAGCCCTGATCGACATTTATTACTATAAGGTCATGATTTTTGGCCTTAAAATGTCTGCTACATACCATTGCCATGATCTTCATCAAACTCATTCATCATCAAGTCGAGTGCTATATTGATGATCTCGTAGTCAAAAGTAAAGAAAAGGAAGACCACCTCTTTGACTTGAGAGTAGTTTTCAAACGGTTAAGATAATTTAACCTCAAAATGAACCCCTTGAAGTATGTATTTAGAGTAGCCTCAGGGAAATTCCTTGGGTTTATTGTCCGACACCAGGGAATTGATTTTGATCCGAAGAAGATCAAAATGATATTAGAAATGCCACCCCCTAAAAGTTTAACTCAACTTAGATAATTTCAAAGGAAGTTAGCGTATCTAAGATGCTTTATATCCAACCTATCAGGAAGATGCCAACCATTTTTAGTACTTATCAAAAAGGATGTCAAGTTCAAGTGGGATGATAAGTTCCAGCATGCTTTTAAAAACATCAAGCACTACCTGATGAGGTCACCAATTCTAGTAGCCCTTATCCCATGCAAGCCAATGATTCTATACAATACTGCATTAGACAACTTTCTTGGTGCTTTGTTTGCCCAAGCCAATAATGAAGGGAAAGAGAATGCACTCTACTACCTCAGCCGATCACCTAATCCCTACTGAAGCAAACTTTCCACCCATTGATAAGCAATGTCTAGCTTTAATCTTTGCATCCCAAAAGCTACGACATTATATGCTCTCTCATAAAATGAACTTGATCTCTAGGATCAATCCACCACAATATCTCATGACACGGTCGATGCTATCCGGACGGTTGGCACATTGGTCCATGATTTTTATCATAGTTTGACATTATTTTCGTACCATTTCTTAGCAACACACCCATTTCCTACTAACTCACTGCTTTGTGATGACCTCCTCGATGAACAAATCATGAACTTATGGGACACTAGCATTCGCCACTAGGAGATGTACTTTTATGATGTGGCTTCCTCTCAATGAGGAGAAGAACCACAATCTACTATCCCAACAAAGGCAGGGGTAGGAGTAGTTCTCCTAACTCCAAATGTGATATGATGAGAATCTCATATCATCTGTCCAATCTTTGCACCAATAATGAAGTCGAATATGAGGCTTTGATTACCAATCTGGAGTTAGTCATTTCTCTAAGAATTCAAAATATCAACATCTTCGGGGATTCTCATTTAGTTATCAATCAAATCACTGGGCCTTATAAGGTTCCAAGCTCCATCACTACCATAAGTATACTACAGAGTTATTGACCCAAATCCTAGAGGTTACCATTTATAAGATTCCTCAAGGAGAAAATGTAGAACTTTAGCCAAACTTAAATGAGATGAGTCCATATCAATAAGAGTTCAAAATACATAAGTTTAATATCTTATTGATGTTGAACTCATCAAAAGATACTCTCTTGCAGGGGAGGTTGTTGTTGCCAAAAAGGATGAGGAGTTGGATTGGAGCAAACCATTCATAGATTACCTAACTAAAGGTAAACTACCTCAAGAGAAGTCACTAGCACATCAAGTGAAGTAGAGAGCACTTTCCTACACTCTCGTGGGTGGCACCTTATACCGGCGATCCTTTGATCATATGTGGTTACGTTGTTTAGACAAAAATGAAGCCCGTAAGATCATGACTGAAGTGCATTCAAGATTATGGAGCACACCAATCGGTCAGATGAAAGTCAAGATCAAAGACTAGAATACTTTCGATGATTACTACATGCATGGACATAGCTGAGCCACCAATGACACATTGTGGTCTCACCAATCACCCAATATTCTACTTACATTGGCCTCATGGCCATTTTGATGTTAGGTAGACATGTGGGTTATTGACCCTCCCTCTTCCAATGGTCATGTTCGTCTTACTAACTACTTTTTAAGTGGGTGGAGGTGATCCCACTCAGAGAGGTCATAGCTCATCATGTGCTTCAGTTTTTCAAAAATCATATCGTATATAGGTTTGGGGTGCTTCGACGAATTATATCCAATAATGGTCCTGCATTAAAGATCACCAAGATTAACAACTTTGCCTGGAGACACAACATAGATGGGAGATATTCCACCATCTACTACTCGAGGGTAAATGGCTTGGAAGAAGCCTTCAATAAAACTCTCATCTAAATCTTAAAGAAGACACTCAACAAGAACAAGTGACATTGGCATGAGCAGTTAGTTGAAGCCTCGTGGGTTTACCGCACCACATACAGAACTCCAACTCAGTCTACTCCTTTCACCTTAGTGTATGGGTTTGAAGCCATTCTACCTTTAGAAGTCCAACTCTCATCACTAAGGATAGCTGTGTGTAGTAAGATCACAATGGAGTAGAATGTCAAGTTGTGGTTAGAAGAGCTCGAAGGTTTGGAGGAGAGATGCCTATGCGCATGCCAGAACTTCAAGTTGTACAAAGCCAAAATGATTCAAGCTCACAACAAATTGCTCCATCCTAGAGCTTTTCAAGTAGGAGAGCTTGTTTTAGTTCTAAGGAGACTAATTATTGCCTATCGCAAGATGGGAGACAAGTTTGAACCCACTTGAGAAGGCCCTTTTGTCATAAAGAAGGCTTACCAAAGAGGATCTTATCAACTCATTAATCATAAAGGAGAGTGCTCGATGCTTCCAATTAATGACTTTATTTAAAGAAATATTATCTTTAAATTCATGTTTGAATACAATCATAAACAAAAATTCTTCTTTAGATCAAATCTTCTCTTCTTTAAAAGCTTTCTTTGTTCACGAATCTACCACGATGTGTTTAGGTTAGGTGTAAGAGAACCCAAGAAGCATCTTATTTCCTTTAACACAACACAAAAATAAATGTCACATAAACACATTAACAAATACACGTCTTTTGTCTCAGGCTATTTTGATGTGGGATAATGCCCTGACACTCACTCGAAGCTAGGTTGGGGACGTCTACCCAGTCACCCTAGTGGTCTTCTTATTTTGGAGGATGTAAGTATGCTATGCTTTCCTTCATTACTTAGCCACACTACGAGCCTTGCTAGTATGGAAGGCCTTACTTGGTAGGTACCATCATGGTACTTTATTTAAGAGGATGTCTATTGACCTCATTTTTAGAATGAGCTCTCAACCCCTCCATCTTAGACATAGGACTCCTCTTATACTTTAAGATTTCCTTAGTCTTAAGACACAACTAGTGATTAGGTGGACACTCTACCTAGCCCTAGAGACTTAAAAGAGTTAGCCATAGGAATAGGTCATGCCTTAGGGGTATTAGGAAAATTTGCCTACCCTTAGCTTGAACCATTCCTCACTTTCCTTCATTCAAGTCAAACACCAAATCAATTCTATTTGATTTTCTCCAAAATTAAATCAATTCCATGATTGAAATCCATGATTGAAATCTATGATTTAAACCCATAATTAAAATCCATCAAAATTCCTAAGTCCAAATTTTCCTAAGTCCAAGGACTTAGCCAAAATCATGATCAAAACTAAATCAAATCCTTGAGATTTTCTCATGATCCATTTATATTCTCATTTATATTTACATATATAAATGAAATATAAATTCAAATCAATCAAACTAAACTCAAAATTCCAATTAAATTCATGAAATTTCCTAAGTATTTTTAATATTCTTTTTAATGGACTTAGCCTAAGTCATGATCAAATCAATTCAAACTCATGGGATTTTATCAAAACTCATTTATATTATCATTTATATTCACATATATAAATGAAATATAAATATAAATCAATTAAATCAAATCCTCAAATTAAATTCCCAATTTAAAATCTTTCCTAAGTCATTAATTCTCCATTAATGGACTTAGCCTAAATCTTGATCAAACCATCTCAAATTTATGGGATTTTCTCATAACTCATTTATATCCTCATTTATATTCGCATATATAATTGAAACATAAATATAAATCAATCAAACCAAATTCAAAAATTCAAGCTTTAAGCTTCAAAATTTTTCTAAGACCTTTAAATCCTTCTTAATGGACTTAGCCCAAATCATGATTAAACCACTTCAAATCCTTGAAATTTTCTCATTATCAATTTATATTCTCATTTATATTAACATATATAAATGAAATATAACTTCAAAAATTCAAAACCAATTCCCAAAATGAAACTCAAATCCACTCAAAATCCAATCTAAGCCTTTCAAGTTAAAATCTTGAACTTAGCCCAATAAACTTCAAATCAAGTCAAACTCTTGATTTTCTCTCATGATTCAATCAATCCCACAATCATGAACCCATATATAAATACAAACTCCAATCAAACAATCAAAACCTAAGTCAAAAATCAAAGCCAAAATCCTTTCATGTTCACCCTTTGAATATGAAATTGTCAAGTGAATCAAAACCCATTTAACTTCAAATCACTTGCAAATGGATTTATATTTCAATCATAAGTCCATATATAAGATCAATCAAACTCAAATCAAGCTTTGACCATGCCATTTGATCACTTAGGCTCACTTGACTCAAAGTGACTTGAAGTACCCTTATGAACTAAATTGTAATCCTAACCAAATTGGATTGAACCAAACTCATCTATGCCTCTCATCATGATCAACAATCATCATGGGATGATCAATCAATCAAATTGGGTAAAACTAAGTCAAACCTAAAGGTTGACCAAGTCAACACTTATGAAACTAACATAGCCAAATTCCACCATAGGCCAAATTGATTGAAACCATTGATCTAAGTTCATTCAAGACCTATGTTTGAACTTGACCAAGCCAATATTTGAGCCTAGCCTAGCCCAATTGGCCACTTAACCCAAGTTGACCCTACTTGACCTAAAAAGTCAAAATATGTCAAAACTTGATCTAAGCCAAATTGATCCAAACCAATGGGTCAAGTTCATTCCAAATCACTTGTGGAACTTGACCAAAGCCTCAATTGGCCAACTAGACCTAACCTAGCCCAATTGACCTTAGACCCAACTTGACCTAAAAGGGTCATGTTGAGCCAAAATTGAACATAGCCCAAATTGATTGGAAACAAAGATACCAATCCACTCCATTTGACTAACCAAACCTAAACTACCCTTGATCTACCCCAGATAGGTCAAATGGGTCAAATTGGTCAACTTGACCCATTTGACCTAAATGAAGTCATATGAGCCAAATTCAAAACTATACCAAATTGAATCAAACCACAACCACCAAAATGTTTCAAATGGTCATATGAACTTGACCAAACCCTTGGTTTGACCCAATTTGACCAATTGGTCAACTTGACCTAAGTTGACCCATTTTGACCTAAATGGGTCAACATGAGCCAAACCTTATCAAATGAATTCCAAATCTCATGAAACTTGGCCAAACCTAGTTTTTCCACATACCCAACATATACAAATTGAAAAATTAGCAAAATGACCATCCTGCCCCTAGGCCATAGAACAAATATTGGCTTAATCCATGGGTAATTTAGTCATACCCTCTTCATATCCACTTGATGATTTCCTAATAGCTCAAAGGGACCTAGTGAAGAGTGGTGCAGCCAACCTAATGGGTTTGGGTCAGCCCAATTGGCCCCTAGACCAAACTCGATCCCATAGGTCAAAACTCTAAATTCAAACTCCCTCTCCCACTCAAATTCAAGCACATGAGAGATTAACAATCCACTCCTTGGCTCAAGCTGACCATGCGCACACTCCTAATAGCTCAAAAAACCCACTACCTAAGCTCCATTGATCAAAAATGGCAAGTGGATGGAAGGCTGTCCGATCCTTCAAAAAGGAGATATACTCCCCCTAGTTCAATTGGAATTCAATAGCCACACATTCAATTGAGCTAGAGATAGTAAGGAGCCATCAAAGAGTGATCCCTAGAGCTCTAGCCACTTTCCCATCCTCAATTTTTGAATAGTGAAAATAGGGGAGGAAAATCGAAGAGCCAACATTCTCCATACTCAATTTCCACCCAATTGCCTTTGCAGACATCATCAGGGAGCTAAGTCGAGTGCACCAAGCTTCCATTGGAATTCCCAAGGCAAGGGGATACCTAGCTCAATCAAGGCTACAAGCAAGCTAAGGAGGAGGTGGTCCATAGAGCAATCCACTCAACCTCAAGTGCTCAAAACTTCAGCAAGGCATCATCTCAACTAGACAAAGCTCCTCCAAGGGAATCGAGTGCCGATGATCATCTCCGGCTAAGGTAGTCATTTTCCATGCTCAATTCTCAACTACATTGGTCCTTTGTGAAGTGAAATTTAATTTCATAGGATCTTAGCCATTGGATGTATTGATAATTGCATGATGAAGGTGTGGGCCAAATTCTAGCCTAATCTGAGCTCAATCAAGCTCGGATCTTGCCCTAGAACTTGGACGGATCACATTCCTCATAGGCTTTGGCAGGGATGAATCTCTGGCTGTCCATCCGCATGTTTTGGATGGACGGCCGAGATAATTCCCACGTTTAAAAAATTTATCCATTTTAAAACTAGCATTATTGACCACCTGGATTTGACATTTAAGTGAATCCCTCACGGCGACACATGTGTCACGACGCATGCCGTGTACCATGAGCTTTAGGATTAGTTAAAATGCTTTAATTAATTCTAATTAATCTAAGGATCTTCTAGAATTCATATCTCCCTGAATAAAATTTAGAAAAATATGAAATAAATTTTTATGGAAAGATAATTCAACCTAGAATATTTTAAAATTAATTTCAATGGTTTTGGATTAGATTTTATTTGATTTTGAGTTTTATTGGAAACTTCATTTCACTAATTACCTTTTAATTAAGCCTCTGATTAATCCCAAATTTCTTGGGTATGCTGTAGGGGATGACCTCTGCCTCCCCTAATTTTCTTGGGATTCATTGAAAGTTTAATTAAGGAATTGCATATGGATTTCTTAATTACTCCTTAATTTAATTAAGCATAATTAAGGTATGATTAGTGGTTTCAATCCATGATTAGAGTTGATTAAGATCAAATCCAGTAGATAGGAGGTTTATGGAATAATTTTGGGGTATTTCCTATAGGCCATTCCCTAAATCTCATTTTCTCTCCTTAATCTTCTCTTAATTAAGGGTTACTAAATAATCATCCCCTTAATTAAGTTTTTAAAAATTCTAAAAACTTTCATAACTTAATTAATCTACTTTGGGTAGATGCTTAGGTGTTTAATAGCCTAAGTTTAGTTAAGGAAATCAAAACCCAATTCATATGTATGAAAAGGGTGTTTTGGAATTACTTAAGCTAAATGCCTTAGCTTAATTAACTATTAATTATGAGCCAAATTGCATTAAGCCTTTTTCTTATTAGGTTCATTTTAAATTTAAATTCCTTGTGAGTTATTATGTCATCTCATTGACTCACAATTATTTGGTTAATTATTCTAATGTGGTGTAGGTAAGTGTTAATTAACTTGCTTAATACATGCCTTAAGCTAACTAATGCATAGAAATGGATCTAATCACTTAAAAAATAAATCAAAATATCAAACTCATGTGGGAATGGGTTTGGAACAGCAAACTCAACTCACCTTTTCAAAATTAAATCAAACTCAAACTCAAACAAAAATCACATTGAACTCACTTTGATTTATTTTAAACTTTCTTATTCCATAAGAATGTCTTTAGGATTTAATTGAAGTGAATGTGTTTACATGCTTTCATTGCTTTGATTCTTTCTCCAACATGTTAAATTTGTATGTCATATGGTTTCATGCATTCATATTTTTCAAATTCAAGTTTAAAATGAAATTGTTTACTTTATGTCAAATCTGCATGTGTTGGCTAAAGGAGAAATATGAGTGGCTACTATCACTACTAAATTAAAATTATTTTCAAAACATATAAATTAATTATCAAAAGTATATACTTATATTCTAATTATAAGCTTGCATATATATAGCTTGTATAAGTTTCCCTTCTCTCTTATGTTAGCATTATTTTGAATAGGAGTTGGTAAGTTGTATGATTCATTTGAAAATAACCTAACATTTACTTAATTCCACATCATATTCATTCCTATGCTACCGATTAAGGAGGGTTACCTATGCTTGCATAAACAAAAAATAAAATCAATTAATAGAACTTTTGCATTTTTTTCCATTTCTTTTTTTTTGTACATGTTTGTAATTAAGAAAAGTGGTATATTACAGACCCCGATTAGGGCTTTAAAACTTTAAGTAGTTTATGCCTTTCTTACTTCCATGTGTGTATGTGAAAATTTGGATAAAGAAACCCTTTTCTACTTAAATAAAATCATGCATATTCAACTTCTAAATTCTCTTAAATGGATTACTTAGCATGCATCATAAAGTATGTTAAATATTTTCATTTGTGTTTATAGATATACTTAGGATTCATTCATATGCATGTTATATATGTTGGGAAAAGAAATGAAGTAATGTGTGTTTTGTGAATTTGGTTAATTTTCTTTAGTCTTAAAATATATTTCTTTTTGAATAGGTTTGTTTAGAGTTTATCTAAACTTAGGATTAATTAAAATACTTAATCAAAACATTCACTAAATAAAATTAAAATGTGAATCTACTTTAGAAATTACTTTGGTTAGGAAAGGAAAGAGAAGTTCTCTTCTCTTTCCCTCTCTTTATAAGTTAGTAATTAAATGTAGGATTCACTTAAACAAAATAAAAACATGAAATAAAATCAACCCAAAATAATTAAACAACTTAAATAAAACCCTCCTCTATGTTGAACATGCTTTCATACTTAAAAAACTCTAACTTAGCTAAGCATATCATATAAACCTTAGCCTAAGTCACTTCACCACAAGGTTAGTCAGGTGCATGGTTTGATGTTTTTTTTTTTGTGATATATGCTTTAGGCGGATGTTAGGGTGTATGCTCGTAGAATGAATGGTAGGATGCTCTTAGTCTAACTATTCTTTTCTACAGGGGATTGTGCTTAAGGGGCACTATCATAAAATAAAAATATAAATGCATTTACTTATATGTGCTTTATACCCCTAAGCATAATCCATAGGCTAGGTGGACGTAGTCACCCATGTGTGGCGTGATAAGTCCAATACACATGCTAGGGATTTATGTGATTTGTTTTAGCTAACCTTTATTTTGTAGGTGTTAGTTAGATTTCCACTTTTCCTTTTCATGTAAATTTGTGTAATTAGAATTTTGGAATGATTGTTATGGGGATTAGAATGAACATTGGTCATAAGATCCTATCTTATGTACCATGTGAAGCCTTGGAGCATCCATCTTCCAACCATCCAACAGAAGAAACCAAAAGAACAAAAGAAAAAGAAAGAAGAAATGAAGCTTGAAGACCCTCATAACAATGAATTCATCGCTTAATTGTAATTTAATTCATTTGAAATATAGGTTGTATAAGGGTAGAGCTCGGCTACCTAATTTGATATTTTTGAGTTTATACGGTGGTTCCCGACCACAACGGCCTCTTATTCTTTTTATGAATAGCTTTATAAATTGATTGATGATTTGTTTAGCTTTTGCATTAAGTGGCATGCTTTTCCTAGTTTCTACCTTGCTTTATGTATGGCCTGGATGTGGATTAGGCTCTTTAGAGAAAAATAAATCTTTTACCCAACTTAATAACTCAAAATAAAAAGATTAAACAACTCAAAACCTCACCTAAAGCTTAAGTTTAAAATCAAGATAAAAGAATTACAACCCCTTAGTTGGATGAGCATTTCTTTTGTAATATCATGCATAAATGCATCTTATTTCACTCTTGATTGGAGGGCTTCCACCTTTTCCAGAGAATCTTGGCTTGACCTTTGAGAGCCACGTGGAAACTCTCTCCTCCTTGATTTTGGCCAATAACTTGATTTTTCATGCATTAATCATATGAATCCTATTAGTCACAACAATTGTCCAAAATAAAAATTCTTATCTGCATAAGAATAAAGACTTGCCTACATGTATTTAGAATCATAGGATGAGTTAGTTAGTAGCCACCCCCAGAAGATTATAAGTCCAAGCTGTCAGGTGGTTTATCTTCTCTTATGGAGACAAACTAATTACCCATTTTCACCTCAGATTTAGGTTATGCTTTGCCCAAAAAGCTCCCTAGATTTAGGTTAGGTTGCTTCTCTCCTTTGTGAGCCATAAGAATAATTCCTCACCTCTTAGGCATTTCATTAATCTTATATTAAGGAATCATAAGTCTTAAATTTCTAATAAAAAATGTAACTAAATTAATTTCAAAATGTAAAGTCCAACCATAGGATAGTTTGAGATGTTCGCTAGGTTTCCAAGCATTGTGGGAATCTCCTACTTATCTTCCTTGGGCTTCTCTTATAACTTTCTCTTTTGATCAATCCCATTTGATCTTTCAAAAATGAACTAATCGATTGATAGTCCCTTTTTATTGAAATCTTCAAAGACAACGATCATTTACCTTAATCGAGAGTTTTCCTTAGGATGTAATTAACTATGGGGGCGTGCCCCTATAGGAAATTTAATGAACCCTATTTAAAATAAACCCTGCTTTACTTTTCATGGGGAAGAATCTCTAGTATATGTACCTCATCCTTTGGAGTCCTTATTAAGGCGATTAGGTCCATTAAAGGGTAGTGACTTCTATCTTTTGAGATAGTATATTATTCCTTGATGATGTATCACGAATAAGCACATATGTGGATCTACGTGACATCCTAAAAAGATGAATTTCTATAGTGTCTCATCTTTCATTTATCACTAATATATTTGAAAGGTGACTCTATAATATAGAGATTTTTCTCCACGTCTTTTTTCTAATCTCAGGATGGTTCCTCTCTCCATCTTTGGTAGATGATCATTATCTTTGTGTATCGATAGTGGGTTTGTACTTTGGTATGAATTTGAGACTATCCTTCTTTCCATTGGCACTTAGCTTATTTCATCCTTTTAGCCAACATCTTTAGGTTTTAGGACCACATTCCTTGTTGGTCTTAAAACACCCGTTGGGTTCTCCAATGGGTAAAAATGAAAAGATCTAAATAAAAAGAAAATATTTTAAAGACTTCCCCCTTTATCATTCTTATGATAAGGAAAGGTTCATCCTAAAATAATAAAGATAAAATAAATCTTCCATAAAGAACTTTGCTTTTCAAAATAATTTCCACTCTTTATCACCCTCATTTAACAATTATCATAATTGTTACATGTATGGTATTTTCCCAAAAAAAGAGCACAAATGAACATCTTCCTTCAATTTATTTTGATGAATATTTCATTTTCAAAATAAAATGAGCAATTATCTTTTTCCAAAATCATTCATAAAGTTTTCAAAAGCACACATGAATTTTTTTCTATTCAATACACTCACACCTATTGAATAGAAATTTTTAAACAAAATTAAACTTTTCAAAAGGCACAGATGAATATCTTCATTTAATACACTTAAATTTATTAAGTGAAGATTTCATTCCCAACTAAAAATAATATCATTTAGGAAATCCCACTTAAACATATCCCACATATGATTAAGTTGGAGTTCCTCTCTTTCAAAAAGCAATAATCCCACACAAAACAAAAATTTTCACATTTTGAAAATAAGATTGATTTCCATTCCTACATACCCAATTTTGTGGAATGGGAGTCCTATTTTTGAAAATTAAAACTTAAACAATCATACTTTCAAAATTCAAAACATATTTGGAACTTCATTTAGCATACCCAAATTTTAAAGTCAAATCTAAAATCAAAATCTTCAAACACATTTTGGAACTTCATTTAGCATACTCAAATTTTCTAAGTGAAGTTTCCAAAATCAAAAAGTTTTCCAAACACATTTGCAACTTCATTTAACATACCCAAATTTGTTAAGTGAAGTCTCCAAATCCAAAATCCAACACATTTTGGAACTTCATTTAACATACCCAAATTTGTTAAGTGAAGTCTCTAAATCTAAAATCAAAATTTTCAAACAATTCTTGGAACCTCATTTAGCATACTCAAATTTGCTAAGTGAAGTTTCCAAATTCCAAAATCAAAATTTTTAAAAACACATTTTGGAACTTCATTTAACATACCCAAGTCTCCAAATCCAAAATCTAAAAATTTTCAAAAAACATTTTAACTTCATTTAGCATACCCAAATTTGTTAAGTGAAGTCTCCAAATCCATAATCCAAATTTTTTTCAAATACATATTTGGAACTTCATTTAACACACTCAAATTTGCTAAGTGAAGTTTCCAAATCCAAGATCAAAAATCAACAATCATATTTTAAAAATTTTTGAAACACATTTGGAACTTTATGATGCGACCTACTATCTTCCTCAAAACACCCTTTCTCGTGAACTTGGACAAAATTCAAATGCAAAAACAAAAGAAAAAGAAAATCCAAAGGAAAAAGCAAAGGAAAATAAATATCCAAGTGAGCAAGAAAGGGGAATTGAAGAAAAAATAGATCTATATATCACATTTCAGCCATAGTTCATTCCATCATATGGACATATGGGTGGGATGGCTCAACCTCCACCAGGCAGAGGCAAAGGCAAAAATAGAGGCAGTTCCAGAGGTAGGAGACCCCCCTAGTTGGCCTTCATCCAATAGAGGTCATGTTCTAGTTCATAGGAGTACCCCTACTATTCACATAGACTTGGAGAGAGGATGTCTAATGTGATCGGTATACCCAACCCCTCTCATGGGTTCCATTGGAGGTGACTTTTGATCCATCTGAGACAAAGACCGAGCCTCCAAGCAAAGCAAAAGTATTGAATGGTTTATATGAAACTATTAGGCCAGAAACCTTACATTTGAAAGTTGAAGATTTGATAGTTAAAGAAGTCCCTAAGTATTCCAATGACATGAAGCGAAGAAGTTATTTTTGGGTTCATCCCTCAAGTCTGAAGTTTATGTAGAACTTGAGGAGGATACCTTTTGACTTTTACTACCTTGTGTCCAAAATCTTATAGAAAGGTTTAGTTCCACACACATGGTCCAAGCAGTGCAGTACTTGAGAAACTATGGAATATCTTGGCGGGGATACTGATCGATGAAGATTATTGCCTAGTTGTTACCAATCATTTGGAGTCTAATAGGTTCTTCTCACACAACACCAACTCTTATGAGAATGAGTGTTTAGAAATCTCAGATTATCTAGATGATCTCTAAGTCAATGAGGCACCATGAGAATTTGAAGAAGAAATTCATTCAATAATTGACAAGCTCAAAGAAATCAACCCGGGGCGAGAAAATCTATACATTAGTTCGACATACATTAGTTCATTTTGAATGAAGTTATGAAGAAATGCCGGTTATCGTGGCGGTCCATAAGCTAGCAATAGATCTAACATTACCCTATTAAGCAAGCTCCTAGGCATGCGAATGAACAATAGGTTATTTTTGAAGTCAAGAAATTGATTGATGCTGATTTCATCAGGGAAGAAAAATATTCCACCTAGTTAGCTAGTGTCATCTCAGTTAAGAAGAAGAATGGCCAAATTTATATATGCGTCAATTTTAGGGACTTAAACAAGACATGTCCTAAGGATGAGTTTCCTCTTCCTATACCAGAATTAACGGTAGACATTGCCTCATCTCATGTTGTGTTTTCTTTCATGGATGGGTCATATAGCTATAACCAAATCAAGATGAAAGAAGCACTTTTTTCCAAACCCGAAATCTTTTGTTATAAAGTCATGCCTTTCCTTAAAATCTTTGGTGTTACATAAGCCATGACTTCGCATCTTCAATAAACTCATCCATCATCAGGTTGAGTTCTACGTTGATGATCTAGTAGTCAAGAGTAGAGAAAAGGAAGACCACCTCTTTGACTTGAGAGTAGTTTTTGAATGGTTAAGACAATATAACCTCAAAATGAATCCCTTGAAGTGTGCATTCGGGGAAATTCCTTGGGTTTGTTATTAAACACCCAGGAATAGAAATAGATCCTGAAAATATTAAAGCTATCTTAGAAATGCCACCTCCTAAGAGTTTAACTCAACTCAAATCCTTTCAAGGATGGCTGACGTATCTAAGGTGCTTTATCTTAAACCTATCGGGGAGATGCAAGCCATTTTTAGTACTAGTCAAAAAGGATGTTGTTGACCTCATTTTTAGAATGAGCTCTCAACCCCTCCATCTTAGACATAGGACTTCTTTTAGACTTTAAGAGGTCCGTAGTCTTAAGATACATCTAGTGATTAGGTGGACACTCTAAGCTAGCTTTAGAGACTTAGAAGAGTTAGCCATAGGAATAGGTCATGCCTTAGGAGTGTTAGGAGATTTTCCTACTCTTTAGCTTAAACCATTCCTCACTTTCCTTCTTTCAAAACAAACTCCAAATCAATTATAATTGATTTTCTCCAAATCAAATCAACTCCGTATGATTGAAATCCATGATTGAAATTTATGATTGAAACCCATGATCAAAAATCCATCAAAAATTCCTAAGTCCAAATTTTGCCTAAGTCCTTAAGCCTCCCTTAAGGACTTAACCAAAATCATGATTCAAACCTATTCAAAACTTTGAGATTTTCTCATATTCCATTTATGTTCTCATTTATATTCATATATATAAATGAAATATAAATTCAAATCAATCAACTAAACTAAAAATTTAAAATCAATTCAGTCCTTTAATTTTCCATTAAAGGACTTAGCCAAAATCAATACTAAACCTTGATCAAACCTATTAAAATTCATGGGATTTTCTCAAAACTTATTCATATTCACATTTATATTCTCATATATAAATAAAATATAAATATAAATCAATCCAATTAAAGGTAAAAATTAAATTCCAAATTTAAAATCCTTGAAATTTCCTTTAAATTCCCTTTAATGGATTTAACCCAAATCATGATCAAACCTATTCAAACTCATGAGATTTTCTCAAAACTTATTTATATCCTCATTTATATTCTCATATATAAATGAAATATAAATATAAAGCAATCAATCAAAAGAAAAAAATTAAATTTAAATTTAAAATTTCTTTATATCCTTTAAATTCCCAATGGATTTAACCTAAATCATGATTAAACCACTTCAAATCCTTGAAATTTTCTCATGATCCATTTATATTCTCATTTATATTCACATATATAAATGAAATATAAAATAAAACTATCAAAACCAATTCCAAAAATCAAACTCAAATCCATTCAAAATCCAATCTAAGTCTTTTAAGTCAAAATCTTGAACTTAGCTAAATCATTTTCAAATCAAGCCAAACTCTTGATTTTCTCTCATGGTTCAATCAACCCTACAATCATGAGCTCATATATAAATCCAAACTTCAATCAAATAATCCAAATCTAAATAAAAAATGAAACCCAAAACCCCTTTGATATTCTTCCTTTGAATATGAAATTTTCAAATGGATTAAAACCCATTTGACTTCAAACAACTTCAAATCAATTGAGCCATTTGACCCACTTAGGTTCACTTGACCCAAAGTGACATAAACTATCAGCCAACTTTTAATCCTAACCAAATTAGATTGAACCAAACTCATATATCCCTCTTATCATGATCAACAATCATCATGGGATGATTAATCAATCAAATTGGGTCAAACCAAGTCAAACCTAAGGGTTGACCAAGTCAAATGAAACCTAACATAACCAAATTCCACCATAGGCCAAATTGATTGAAACCATTGATCCAAGTTCATTCATGAACTATGTTTGAATTTGACTAAGTCAACCTTTAAGCCTAACCTACCCCATTTGGTCAACTTGACCTAAGTTGACCCATTTTGACCTAAGGGTCAAAATGTGTCAAAACTTGATCTAAGATAAATTGATTCAAACCAATGGGTCAAGTCCATTCCAAATCACTTGTGGAACTTGACCAAAGCCTCAATTGGCCAACTAGACCCAACCTAGCCCAATTGGCGTTAGAGACATGACTGAGTAAATGTTGAAGTTAACCCAAATTGATTGGAAACAAAGATACCACTCCACTCCATATGACTAAACAAACCTAAACCTACCCTTGACCTACCCCAAATAGGTCAAATAGGTCAAATAGGTCAACTTGACCCATTTGAACTAAAGGAAGTCATATGAGACAAAATCAAATATATACCAAATTGAACCAAACCAAAGCCACCAAAACATTTCAAATGGTCATATGAACTTGACCCAACCCTTGGTTTGATCCAATTTGACCAATTGGTCAACTTGACCCAAGTTGACCCATTTTGACCTAAATGGGTAAACATTATCAAATGGATTCTAAATCCAATGAAACTTGGCCAAACCTAGTTTTTCCACATACCCAACATATCCAAAGTGGAAAATAGCAATATGACCATCCTACCCCTAGGACATAGAACAAATGTTTGCCAAACACATGGGTATTTTGGCCATACCCTCTTCACAATCACTTGAGACTTTCTTAAAAGCTCAAGGGGACTTAGTGATGAGTGGTGCACCCAACCTAATGGGTTTGGGTCAGCCCATTTGGTCCTTAGACCAAACCCAACCACCTAGCTCAAAATTGTGTTTTAAACTCTCTCCTCAGCCCAATTTGATGCACATAGGAGGTTGACAATCCACTCTTTGGATGAAACCAACCATGTGCACACTCAAAATAATCAAAACATTCTCTTCAATCTCATCAATTGGATCAAAATGGCATGGACATTGCCAGCCATCTGATCCTTCATGGGGGAGATACACTCCCCCTAATTCAATGAAATTTTAACACACTCTCTATCGATTGAAGCAAGGGAACCTAGAGTAATCATCAGAGAGCACTCCCAAGCTTCTTAGAGAAGATTAGAATTCCCTATTTCTCAATTTTGCACAGTGCAAAAATAGGGGGTAGAGTGAATTTCCCATTTCTTCTACACTCCATTTGAATCCAATTACTCTTGCACACTCCATCAGAGGGTCAAGTAGAATCTGCTTAAGCTCTCTCTGAAGTTCTAGAGGCAAAGAAGAGCTCAATTGGATCAAAGCCGAAGCCCAAGAAAGGAGGAATTGGTCCACCCATTGATCCACTCAATCCTAAGGCCTAGGAATTTCAACAGGGCTTTGTCTCCACCAGATGAAGCTACCTCATTGATCTCGAGCGCTGATGATCACCTCCATCGAGGTATGAAATTTTTCAATCACTAAACTCAATGTGGTTTGGAGCTTTGTGAAGGAAATCTTCACCTCATCAAATTTTGGTAGTTAGATTTGTCTTTCGATATCTCTAGATGATGTAGATTAAATTTTGTGTGATTATGCTAGATCATGCTTGGATCTTCCCTTGATCAGTGGGCGGTTTCTATTGATCAAAGGGAAGACCTTGGATCATCAAAGCCATATATCCACACATTTTATTGGACGGCTGAGATTATTTAACACATTTTAGATCTCATTTACCCTTTATAAACCACAGAGGGATCCTTAGCCATCCGATCTTTGATCAGACGACAGAGAATTTAAGCGTGTGCGCCATCAGCCCCTTTGTGAGGTGATAACTTAAGTTGTCCCCAAACGGTGTGACACGTGTAAAGCGTGCTGACCGCCATCGCCACGCGTCGTGCTGTGAGCTAAGGATTAATCAGGGATTAGTTAAATGCATTAATTAATTCCTAATTAATTCAGAGAACTTCTAAAACTCATAATTCCCTCTAGAAAAATTAGAAAAATAAAAGGAAAAATATTATGGAAAGATAATTTCATCTAAAATATTTTAAAAATAATTTTGATGGATTTTGAATTTCTCTTTTTTGCTGAATTTGAGTTTCTTTGGAAATCTTAATTAGTTAATTATCCTTTAACTAGGTCATCAATTAATCTCAAATTAGGGAGTTCATTTTAGGGGATGACCTCTACCTCCTTTAATTTTCTTGAGATTTATTGAGAGCTCAATTGGGAAAATTGCTACCTCTTTCCCTAATTAACCTTATCATGTAATTAAGCATAGTTAGGGTATGATTGGTGGATTTATCCTATGGTTAGGGTTGATTAAGGTCAGATCCAGTAAGTAGGAGATTTATAGAATAATTTTGGGGCATTTTCTCTAAGATATTCCCTAAACCCCCTCTTCTCTCCTTAATCTCCTCTTAATTAAGGGTTAATTCATTAATTATTTGCTTAATCAATTTTCAAAAATTCTAAAAAGTTCTGGAACTTAATTAATCTACCTTGGGTAGATGCTTAAGTGTTTAATAGCCTAAGTTTAATTAAGGAAATTAAAATCTAATTCACATGTGTGAAAGGGTATTTTGAAATTACTTAAGCTAAACCCCTTTAGCTTAATTAACTTTTAATTATGAGTCAAATTGCATTAGGCCTTTTTATTATTAGGTGCATTGCAAATTTAATTTCCTTGTGGGTTTTATGTCTCATTGGCTCATAATTATTTAATTAATTCTTCTAAGGTGGTGTAGGTAAGGGTTAATTAAGTCATTTAATGCATACCTTTAATCAACTCATAAAATGGATCTAATTATCTAAAATTAAACAAAAATATCAAACATATGTGGGAATGGGTTAGGACCTCACCTTTTTAAAATTAAATCAAACCTCAAACTAAACAAAAATCACTTTAAATTCACTTTAATTTATTCTAAATTTTCTTATTCCATAGGAATGTCTTTAGGATTTAAGCAAAGTGAGTTTTTTACATGCTTTCATTATTTTGGATCTTTCCCAACATGTTAAGTTGTATGTCATGTGATCTCATACATTCATGATTTCATTTCTTAAATTTTTAAAATGAAATTATTTACTTTATGTCAAACTTACATGTGTTGGCTAAAAGTATTATTATCACTAAATCTAAATTATTTTTTAAAACTTATAAATGAAATACCAAATTTGAAAGTATACTTTAATTATAAGTTTGCATGTGAAGGATTATAAAGGTATGCTTAGTATAGGTTTTCTTTCTCTCTTATGTTGGTATAGCTTTGAATAGAAATTTGGTGAAGTATATGGTTCATTTGAAAAGAACCAAACACCAAATGAGGTGGATGAGTGACTCCCATGTGCTCATTTTAAGTGGGGTCATTGATTTTAGCCTTGGGTTGGGTTTGGCTGACCCATACCCATTGGGTAATGTGCACCACACCCACTAGTGTCCACTTGGTCCACTAAGAGGGTGCCAAGAAAGGATATGATTCCATAGGTTACCCGACCTAGGATTAAAATGGTCATTTGGCTTTGATTTCACTTTGGGCAGATTTAGAATAGTTTAAAATTAGGTTGGGCGAAATTTCAAAGAATTTGGTGTCGATTTGATGTCATTTGGCTCATGTTGACCCATTTAGGTCAAAATGGGTCAACTTGGGTCAAGTTGACCAATTGGTCAAATTGGATCAAACCAAGGGTTTGGTCAAATTCATATGACTATTTGAAATGTGTTGGCATCATTGGTTTAGTTCAATTTGGTTTATATTTGATTTTGGTTCATTTGATTTCATTTAGGTCAAATGGGTCAAGTTGACCAATTTGACCCATTTGACCTAATTGGGTTAGATCATGGGTTGGTTTAGGTTTTGTTGGCATTTGAAATGTTTTGCAAGCTTTGGTTTTAATCAAAATTTTTTTGGTTAGATTTTGGCTCAATTTGACCTTTTAGGTTAAGTTGGGTTCATGGTCAATTGGGCTAGGTTGGGTCTAGTTGGCCAATTAAGGCTTTGGTCAAGTTCAAAAGTGGTTTAGAATGAATTTGACCTATTGGTTGCAATCAATTTGGCTTAGATAAAGATTTGACATATTTTGACTTTTTAGGTCAAGTTGGGTCAACTTGGGGTAAGTGGCCAATTGGGCTAAGTTAGGTTCAAATGATGACTTGGTCAAGTTTAAACATTGATCATGAATTTGTTTTGATCAATGGTTTCAATCAATTTGACCTATGGTGGATTTTGGCTAAGTTTTGATTTCATTTTGGCTAAGTGTTGACTTGATCAACCCTTAGGTTTGACTTGGCTTGACCCAATTTGATTGATTGATTGCACATAATATGAGGCTTAGGTGGGCTTAGTTCAATCCAATTTGGGTAGGATTAGAATTTGGCCTGAAAGTTTAGGTCACTTTGGGTCAAGTGAGCCTAAGTGGGTCAATTGACTTGATCAAGGCTTGAATCAAGTTTGGTTGAACTCACACATAGAGTTATGATTGAAATATAAATCCATTTGCAAGTGATTTGGAGTTAAATAAATTTTGATAATTTCAAGTTCAAAGGGTGAACATGAGTTTGAGTTGGGTTTGATTTTTGAATTTAGTTTTGATTTGATGATTGAAGTTTGTATTTATATTTGGCTTCATGATTGAAGGATTGATTAACTCATGAAGAAAAATCAAGGGTTTGGCTTGATTTGAGTTTGATTTACTAACATTCAAAATGACTTGGTTGAATTTTGTTGAATTTAATTTTGGATATTTGAATTTATATTTCATTTATATTTGTGAATACAAATGAGAATATAAATAGGTTATGAAATCCTTAATTGATTGATTTGATTTGAGGTAGAATAGATAGAGAATCAAAGTGACTTAGAAAAGATTTT